>VZTI01001286.1:466821-495026 GCA_013397865.1 Struthidea cinerea
TTTTTTTTTAACTTTGCACTGGTAGGCCCATGGTAGTAAAGGTGAGCAGTGAAGAAGACCTTCCCTTCAGACAGTTTAATTTTGGATCAAAATAGAAGTTCTTTAGTTTAAGTGTCTAATATCCACTAAGAAAAATGCCTACTAAATTCTCTGTATTGGAAGAAATATCAGAAAGAAATTCCATTTGGCTTAGAATACAAAATATGTGTTTCTAATTTCATAGAAATAGGACTCCTCTATAATGTGTATTATTGGGAATTATTTTAGACTTGATGTCAAATAGGCTCACTTAACTATTCAAAAAGCCTTACAGTTTTCATTCTGCATCTGAAGAAAAAGCTTGAGCAGTGAAAGGGGCAGGCAGAGAGGGAAGTGCATTAGTCGAACATGCCAAAGGGTAACCAACAGAGAGAGAAACCACTCATCCTTTAAAATTAAATCTCACTCTGTGTGTGCTGTGTATTCTATATTCCGTGATGTTCTTTTTACTGTTATTGAAGTTCTTTTCCAGTTCGGAGCCAACAGCTATAAGTGTAACTGATCTGGATTAATTTATACTGTATTTTGTAACATTTATTTTGACAAATAAGGTTTTTATTAAAATAATCCATTTCAGTATATAATTATCAGCCACAACTTTCTCCTGCAATATTACAAGCAAATTTCAAATAAACTAGCTGCCTGAGAAATCAATAGAATTTAAGTTCTAAATAAGTATAATATAAGCTCCACATCTGTAAAACTTAGAGATCAATACTTCTGAGGCTGTGGAATGCTCTAGTTGTATGAATATGATGTGAATTAACTTACTGCCAGGACTGATGTATTAAAATGCATTATTTATTATTTCATCTCAATCTCATTGAAATCTTTGTCTTGTTCTGATGTGTAAGTGGAATGCTCCTCATTTTCCCCCAATTATTAACTGACACAGCCTACAGAATTGCTCTCAGGAGACTCTAAGGCAAAACTTCATTTGCTTCAGTAGACACAGTAAATTTCTAGCAGTTTTAAAAAAATACATTTGTTTAAGAACTTCAATTTCTGATCTCTTTTATGCTGGAGATACACTCTTTCTAAACATGTGTACTACTAAAAGACATGAATATGAAACCAAAGTTGTGTGGTGGTTGATACCATTTTAATATGAAGATGCGATTGGAGTTTAAATGTGAGATACTAGGATGTGTCCATATTTCTTCATTTTTGGGTATTTTCTGAGGCCTTGAGACCTGTATAAATATAAATTCCACAATATTTGGATTGGGAAGTATTAGAGCTAAAGGTCATGAAGATATGACAGTTCATAAGGTGGTGTGTCTATGCTGTACTCTGCCATGCTACGCTGTGCTGAGCGCATCACTCTCTTTTGGATGCCGTCCATTGCTAACACTGGTAGATAAACATGCTGTCCTTACACACTATCTCAGAACCAGGGATGTCTAGAGGAATGAGCTCTAAATTTAGCATAGGAGATTAATAAAAGCAGCTGATGGATTGGACTAGTATTTCTTATGTTAGAATAATATTTGACAGTGCACATGCAAGCATACATCTACGGCTTCACCAAACTGAGCCTTACGTTAGGATATGGTAGTGTTGCAACAGCTTTGAAAGCCAGCTTCTGAATGTTGGGTGTGTATAAATGCTAAGTCATAAAATGACATCAGTCAAGACTTTATGCATTTTGTCTCATTTTTTCAAAATTATGAGCTGTGACTGGTCAGTAATACTTAGAAAGAATTTCGGAATGCATTATTGAAAAATCAAAACAGTGTAAAATAAATTTTTACTTTCTGTTCACAATAAAACTGGAGTAAATATGTGCAGAGAGAAGAAGAAAGTTATAATTCAAAGGTAAAAATTGTTTTGCTCTTGAAACAAAACAGGAAGCTCTTTGGAGCAGATTTGGATTCAATTTTTTTATAGAAGAAAATAATGAGTTTTCAGAAGCAAAACTGGTGAAACAACACATTCAGCGATTTTTTTTTTTATTTTTCTTTTTTTTTCCTTTTTTTTTTTTTTTTTTCCAGTAAGTGCTCTGCAATCTGTAATGAAACTTCTGGTCAGACCCATGAGCATGACTGGATTCCTCCTGTGTAAATGACCTTTAATCCGGGATTGGAGAGTTAAAGTCAGATATTTAAGGCCCAGTTCAAGTATTTGATTCAAGATAGACAGCTGATGGCAATGAATTTAAGGTCACACATATAGATCAAAACTCAAGCCAGAGCCTGAGGATGACTTATGCGACATGGCTATGCACAAACCTATTTCTCCTGAAGTGGGACAGATTTATCAATACTGCTGTCTGAACTGACTCTGTGTGTTTTGTCAGGCTCCAAACCATGTTTCATCATTTCTTAGCACCAGAGAAAATTAAAGCAGGTAACATGCTAAAAACTAAGTGTTTTTGAACACTTTTAAACTAAGTGTTAAACCCAGTGTAAGATGATGACAGTGACTTGTTTGCTTTGCTAGTGCTGATGTGTGGAGACTGCTGGGCCTGTTGGACAAGGAACAAATGGAGTCCTGTGGTGGGATAAGTCCTAGGTTCCTTTCTAGCTTATGGTGACTGAAAAAGCCTCCCCCAGAATGCTCTGTTCTGTTATGTTAATATACTCCTGTCCTGCTTCCCTGGTTGGCTCCGTTGGCCGCTACACCCCTTGCTACCTGATACGCCCTCAGAGTTTCTCGATTGGTTCCCTTACCCTGGACCTCCCGTTCTGCCCTGACTTCTCTGGAACCTTGCACGAGTGCGGATGTATTAAAATCTCTCCTGTAGAACCCCATGCAGACACCCTTCCTGCTCATTCACCTGTTTTTGCTAGCTATCTGGTGTGTGTGTGTACGTGTGTGTGCACGTGTGTGTGCAAGCCTGCTGGCTGCACCGAGAGGCTTCCTTGGAGGCGCTTTTGGGAAGGTCGCGGCATTTTACCATCCAATATCAACACGACACTGACGTAGCCTTAATGTCCTACATTCCAGTCTTCCCTTCATTTTCAGGGTTATAATTTTCAGAAGTTCAGCAAAATGTAAATATTTCTGCTCAATAGAAAAGGTCATGAGAAGATCAGCTCAACCTTTCAGTACAATCACTCTGAATCCCTGAGTACAAAGGCACTGGCAACAAAGCATCTGAAGCAGGTGAGAAGAATTGTTATGCTCATTTTGATCAGAGTAAGGTCAGTACTGATAAAGGCCTTAGCTTAGTTTTTGATAGCAGTTATAGAGAAATCCGTGGCAAGTCATCAAACGTCCATGTGACTCACCTCTCTCCTTTATTTAGTGGTCTTACCGTGATGCTTTAAATAGCAGAGAATACCCCAAGGTGTTTTTCCTTTCCTGATTTGCAGTGATGGTCACTCAGGCACTTGGCTAAAATGGATGCTGCCTCTCTGATGCTTCCCGTTCCAGAGCTTGCTTGTTGGAGCAGGGAACCTCTACAGATGGCTACCCTACAGCGCTAGGATGCATATGCTGTTTTCTTCTTTGAGTACCAGTGTCTTCGTAACCAAGCACTCAGGACTGAAAGCACTTTAAGTTTTAAGCTTACAAGGCTTGTAAGGTTTAAAGTGATGCTTGAGTTATAAGTTTTAAGCTTTTATAGCTAGATATAAAATCATATAATAATTATATTTTATTAAGATTTTCTATATAATAAAGTTTTAAAGTACAATAAGTTATAAGGTTTAAGCTGATGCTACTGCTGATGTTATTGTTCTTGCTCGTAGTAAGACAATGTTTTCTAATTAGGCTTTAGGTACTACTTCTAGAGGTATTATCACACCTGAAGCTGCTTTTTAAAACTGGGTATCAAAATTTATTCAAATTATTGAACCACGTGTATTTTGGTCGCACAACTTTTTGAAGATTTCCTTACTACTAGTGTTCTTATCTGTGAAGATGTTAGATTTTTTTTTCCTTCCAAGACAAATTTGATTTTTTTACACATTCAGCAAGATGCAGAAATTTCAAGTTTTAAATTTCTCAATACACTTGATAGTAACAGCTCTGAAAATATCTCTTTGATTCTATTTTTCTTCCCAAATAGTTATTGCAGATGCTAAGTAACATTACAATTACCAACAAAACTTAGAGGAAATTCAGAATAATTAATCAGATAAGGTCCTCAAGCTTTATTTTAATTTAGTCTGTCAGAATTCTAACTATACAGGTTCATAATCACAGAACAAAGACAACATTTTTATGTAGCTTTTTTTTTTTTTTCAGTACATATTGCAGAAAAAAAAAATTAAAGGAAGGCGAAATGATGCAGTTCAACTTTTCATGAAGTTTTATGAATTCTTTTAGTGTAGGACTGGTTAGATGAGCAACATCTTACTTTTGCAGTTTAAAGGCATATCACTCTATGTAGACAGTAACAGCACAGAGTGATACAATGCCTTGTAATCCTTAGAAGAAAGCCAGTCATCTTGTACTATAGAAAAGCATATTATTAAGAATCATTTAATCTACACACCACTGATACAATGAAACAGAATAAGATTGTAGCATTTTACCTGCACTTCTATAAATCATGGCTGAATTGCCAGTTCGTTTAAGATGGATAGGATTTTGGTGGGATTTTTATAACTGTACATCATGATAAGAAAGTAATCCCTACCACATAATTCCCATGCATGTACAAGAAGATCCTTTTACACATCTGTTTGAGAAACTTTTTTGTAAGGTACAAAACATGAAAAGGCATCAACTCAGAGGGGCAGCCCATGCAGTCAATTTTTGGAACAGAATATTTGAATGAGTTTAGGACAGGAAGAGTCTTCCCCATCCAGGGACGTGAAGTCACAGACAGCTATGAGATATTCCTTCCACCTTCCTGTCTCCTTTTCTCTCAGGATCATGGAACTATTTATATATCCATATCTATATATCTGTATCTATCTATACATAATCCATCTTCCACTAGCATCTTGTCACAGTGCTCTGCACTCAATAGGACAAATTGATTTTCATAATGAAAACAAAATGAAGGTTCCTCATAAATAGCATCCAGAATTTATTCCTATTTTTAAAACATGCACTTTCCTTCAGCCCCATGTAATTCATATTTCTGGCAAGAAAAATTGTTTTGTAGTAAATGTCTCAAAGGCAGTTCAGTCATTTCTCACTACACAGTCTACTGTACACAGAATAGCTAAAGAAGAGAAGAGAATTCATTAGTATTCTACTGACCTTCTAGACAGACTGCACAGGAATTCTGAAGGTTAATTTAGAGCTAAATTTATTAAGATAGCACATAATTAATAGCACAAAAGAATTAAGACAGCATATTTGCAGTGATGCCCAGTGACAGGACAAGGGACAATGGGCACAAATTGAGACACAGTAACTTCCTTCTGAATATGATAAAAAACTTTATTTTGAGGTTGACAGAGCTGCCCAAAGAAGCTGCAAAGTCTTCTCTGGAGTTATTAAAAACCTGTCTGGACATGATCCTGTGCAACCTACTTTAACAGAGAGGTTGGACCATATGATCTCCAGAAGTCCCTTTCAGCCCTAACCATTCTGCAATTCTGTGACTCTGTGATAATATATAGGGTCAGACTGTCATCTTTCCAGAGTTTTTCTGTCTGAACAAGACACTAATTCTTAATTTTGTTCCTTAAAAAAAAAAAGCACTTATCCATGCCACAGTATATACAAAAATTTAGGAAAGCAAGGAATAATGAATTTCTAGTGCACTTTCATTCCTTCTGAGTTATGTCATTCAATTATGAATCTTTTTATTTTTCCAGCCACCTTTTCTTTAATCATAAATAAATGCAAAGGTGTAAATGATGCATAAATCCAAAGATGGAGCAGGGGAAGCAGGGAGAGAACATGAGAAAGGGTATTCAGATGGAAAGGAGGTATTTAGGTCACAAAAGTGGTAAAATAGAGCAGTGATCATAAATTACAGGAAGGAAGGACCCGCATTGTTTATATGTATATTAGAATACCACTCTCATTTGAGCGCTTGAATCTTTCCATGAAATGAAATGTCATCTTAACTGAACCCACTACATTCTATGCAGGAGAGCGAAAATGGTAAAATACTGAATTTGAATCTAAAATCAGAAAGCACAGCTCAGATATATTTGACTATTTTTTGCCTTACGAGTATTGGGAGACTCCACAGGCTGGTATTGACTGACTAGGCCTATCAGGTCACATGGTGTCTCCTTTTCCTTTCGGCCATAAGTAATAATTGCTTTTTTCCATGGCTGTGGCCCTGTAACAGCCATTGATCACTTCATAGCTTTTAAGGCCAGAAGAGAACACTGCATTCATTTAGTCTGACCTGTAAATTGACATAGGTGGTAACACCTCACCCAATGACATCCACATGAAGTCCAATAATTTATGATTTAATAATTTAAAAACAGTACATCTCTGGAAAGAAATCCATATTGATTTTGAAATGTTGTATGATGGACAGAAAATCTACTACTTTCCTTCACAAAGTGACACAATGGCTATTTCCTCTCACTGGTAGAAACGTGTCTCATATTTCCACTTTGAATGTGCCTATCTGTAAACTGTAGTCAGTGAGCTTTCTTGTGGCTATAACTAACATGGCATCCATTAGCCCTCTCCTACTGCATACTCCTAGCTTATTATTATGTTACAGGCCAGTCTCTTTACTTTCTCCCTATGGATAGATTGCCTTCTTGAGTATTTCCTTGTGAGGGGCTTTGAGCCCCATGATTCATTCTGAGTAACAGCTAGAAGTTGGGTTTTCAGACTACTACTTGAAACTGGGAACTACAAGCCTTTCATGTATAGAGACAATATAAGTTTTCGAGTCTTGTTAACCACTTAGCTGCATATGTACAAATGATTTAAATGAATATCAAGCAATCTTACGAAGATGATGGTGGATCTTGCAATTATATGTCTTAATATGGAAACAGCCCCTGCAGACTGGCAAATGGGATAGCACTTACAGGTGGTCGAGTATGAAGAAAATAAACTTTATTAAAGTCATATAGTCTGAAGGGGCTTCCTTACCAGTCTGAGCTATCTAACAGGCTGCAGAAACAGAGGTTCTCCGGAAGAAAGAGGTAAGAAAGTGCCAAATTACATAATGTTTTCTTGACCGTAATACCTACTGCACTGGCAATATCTGTATGTAACATTGCTAGAAATGTGAAATATACATGTTTTATTTACTGGACACGTTAAAATGTAGTTTGTTTGTGGGTTTGTTTGTTTGTGGTTTTTTTTGTGTTTTTTTTTTTTTTTAATTATTATTAAGAGCAACAAATTAGGTCTGAGCTTGAAATATTCTTAGGAACTCATCAGATAAATGCACTGGCTAATTTTCTGTCCTTTTGTGCTACTCAAATGTATTGTACAAGTCCTATTTCACGAGGGCCAATGAAGTATTCTAGATCCTGAACATTATTTTTCTAAGCAAATTTTTCTCTCTTCTTTCAGAGCAACCCAATTCCCAGTATAAGCCGCTCTTCTTCAGCATCTTAAAACCAAATGAGCCATGCTGGATTTTCTGGGTTGTTCTCATGGCATAACCTAGTTTCCACAAAAGGCAATGGAAGATTTATCAATTGTTCTAATGGAAGATTAAATGGCAAACTTAACAAAAAAATGTAACCATAACTAAACAGCTTTTTTTGTCAAAGCTAAGTCTGCCAAGCTGAGCTGCACTGAGGAGCCAACCTAAAGCAGCAGGATACCTGATACTGCAATTACCATCCTGTCTGTCAGAAGGCCTTCTTTTTTGACAGCAATGCCATGCTTTTGTCACTTGAAACCTCTTTAATTTGCTGTAAGAGCTCATAGTGTTCAAACAGTTGGTGAAGAAAACAGTTCTGTGTTTACAATGGATATCGTAAATAAAAATTCCTAGAACAATGAAAGACTAATTTTAGGATTTGTTTAATCTTATTTCTGCGGTATAAAAGCATCTAATCTGGTCAATAATGCATGTAAACTTCTAGTCCGTGGAGGCGGCTGTTAAACCGTGTGCCTTCATTCCAACAACTGACCTTATTGCCTTTTATAGTAAAGTAAATGGATCTGTGGATAGGGATGGAGCAGTGGAGGTCATTAGCATGGGTGTTAGCAAGGCTTTTGACTGTCTCTCACAATGTGATTGTATGCAAGTAAGGACACTATGACCGAGGGGAAAGTATTAAGGATAGAAAGATGACCAGAGGGTTAGACTGAGAGGCTGGAATTTAATCGGTCACACTCTACATGAAGGCTAGTAACAAGAGATCATCACAGGGTCTAAATGGGGTCCGCTTCTCCTCAATACTTTTATCTGTGATGTGGAGGAGGCAATTCTCATCCCTCACCCCCACAAGTCCAGGAAAGGCATCAATAACTTGGAGACAGCACAGCAAGGGCAACCAAGATCCTCAGTGAGCTGGAGCACTTGTCCTCCGAGGAGAGGTTGAGGGAGTTCAGCCGGAGAAGAGGCAGCCTTGGGGAGACTGAACAGCAGCTCATTATTAGCTACTGGTGGTCATTGAGAAAGTGGAGCTGGCCTTCACTGTTGTAAACAAGGGAGGGGCGAGAGACAGTGGACATAGCTTGAAACAAGAAATGTTCAGACTAGATATAAATAGAAACAGTGGAATAGTTTGTGTGGAGAGGTTGTGCTGTCTCCATCCTTGGAGGTTTCCCAGGTCCAGCTGGGTAAAGCCCTGGGAAACAGTGACTTGGACTGGAGATGTTCTGAGGACTTTTCTGTCCTTGATCCTATGACTTTAACTCTTCATAATAGCTAATTGCCACACAGGGTGCCTGAACTGATATGGAAGAAGCCTTTCTTGGGTTAAGATGCCCTGATTTTTAAGGTCAGAGTGTTAAACAGGAATATCATCCTATCAGGGAATATAAATGGTGCTAATAAACTGAATCATAATGCTAATCATAGCAAAGGACTCCTAAATGACAAGCCACATCTCACCCCTGTAGTGGTGACCAAAAGTCTTTTCCCCTGGAGAAGCCATTTTCTGTAAATTCCTATCATAGGTGTTTAGATATTTTCCCCCTTCACCCCCCTTCACATTCACACACACACTAACCATGCAGCCGCATTCCAACTAGTTTCTGAACTGTATTTATGCCAATTTTAATTATCTCAAAGAGCAGAAGGTTACCCTAAGTCCCTGTTTATGCTTCGGGATGCAAGATCCAGAAGGACGTTGCTGTCCTGCTTTCTATAGACATTGGACTTCATGTTTATCAGGTAGTCTTCCTTGAAAATTTTCATTCTACGTCTGATTATAATCAGATGAAATAGCTAAAGACCATGGCGCTGCTGGTCATGCTTTATTCAAGCAGTGCTTATTTCTCTAGTATGGCTATGCTTGCTTCCAAAGCAGTACTTGGCTTCAGGTACAGTGCTCTATTAGAAGTCTCTGACGAGCATTTGGCTTTTAGCTGCTTACAACTATGACCTATCAATTAATTAATACAAGAGCAGCTAAATTACAAATGCAGTGGCCTTTGGTATCAGGAAAGACAAGTGACTTAAGCAATAACAAAGTCAATAATAGTTTAGAGGTATGTAAAGTTATTGTCTGGAGTACAGATGTGAGATGATGGATGAACACAAGGGGATCTGATAGTCTGAAGGGTAAAATTGATAGACTAGGATAAATTATACATGCCTAATTATTAGATGACTATTTTCCTATCCCTATTAAAATGTAGGATAAAGGGACATAAAATAGAAATAAACCTTGAAGATCTCTGTAGAGAGGCTAGCAGGAGCTGGCAGGAGCAGACATGCAGCCTGCCAGATCTCTCTGAAATGAGTAGGGGGAGACTGAAGAGCAGGAGATGTCTATGAACAATATAAAAAAACTTTAAAGAAAAGGTATGGAGCTTTTATTCATAGGAATACAAAAATATTATGTGTGTCTTAAGCCTCTTATCTCCATTCAATTCTTCATCAATTATAAAATTAGTGAATTCCGTTTGTAAATGATCAGTGATTCTTTCATTTACATGGTTCTAGTATGCATACATTAACAAATTTACACAGCTTTGAGGAACCCTGTCCTTTCTTGTTTTTAACCTCCCAGTCATGCCATCTGGTTCTGTGCAATGGCTGCTGAAATCATTCATTTCCTTTTTAAGGTGACCTTGGGTTGACTTCACATTTCACATAACTGATTAAACTTAGTGGCAATTATTTTCAGATATTTTAACATACTCTCAATCCTTTCTCATGTACTTGCCAAAAATCTAATTTTAAAATACATTTGCACATGTAACATTTTTGCTATTTCCTTCAAGTGTCTAATTATACTGGTACCACTGTGAAGACAGCTTCAGTGTGTCCAAAATGGGTGTAAAGGCCTGCCAGCAAATGTATTCAAGACAGTAATTTGGGCATCATCTTTCAAATGTACAGGTAATGATGAAACAAGTGCAAGAACACATTCTTTAGGATTAGGCCTGTAGTAATACATATGTTCCAATAAGTAAATGTCTTGAGTGCTATAATGTGTAAAGCACCATCCAGGTCATTTATACTGCGTTGGAAATTTCTTGAATCTTTGCCATATGCTGAGGCAATCCCAGTTCGGTAGTCCTGTTGAATTACTGAATAAAATTCAAATGTCATTCAGGCATTTTGTTCCAATTATTTGATTTTGTATTGTCATTTATACTCAGAAGTTATTATAAATTAATTAAAAGACCATCTGAAACCCCTCAGGTAATTTTCAAACACAATGAGAATCTCCCTCGTACTGATACTGCTGTCCCTGTCAGTCTGTGAAGATATTTTAATCAGATACATTAATTTTTCTCCACTAAAATGGAAGGGGGAAATATATGATTATGGTCTGTTCCTACTGTCAGCAACGCATAAATCTACTGGCATAAGTAGGATGCACAGGGTGTAAGTCAATGGCACAAATCCAGTATATTATTTCACTTGAAGTATAGCAGGCTACAACAAAGAAAAAAGCATTCTGTGTAGGCTGTCATGTGTAAGAAAGCCAAGATGCAGAAAGATTTATTTAACACCTTTGGCAATTAATATACATATGTGTTATGATAGCTCTTGGAAGCAGTTGGCAACAGTACCCTCCAAAATAGCAGTTCAGCTGAGATGCTCAAGGATACAGGAAACCCACGGATGACAAAGGATGTCTGTCTGAAAGCTGCTTCTTTCTCCACATCTCTCTGTTAGCCTGACTACTTGAGGTTCTCCACATGTAATACAGTTCATGATCTGTCATACTGCTGGATGGAGTGCAAGATAATTCATCTCCCTCTCAAGTTGTCTGTTTTATGGTTTTGTGCAAGTGAGACACGCACCGCTTCTCCTTTTCTGGGTAATTTTGGTCTTAGGTGCCCAATACCTTCAACTTAATGAAAACGTCATTCATGGGAAGGGTCTTTTACTGCTTTGCTGCTCATGCTGACTTCTCTGTATTAATAATTAGCCATTGCAAGAGATGGGTGAGCCTTATTTTAACTTCATTTTACCAGTATGGAGTCAAGGCTCTAACTGTTCAATGGTGTTTTTTAAGATGTTACTGTCTTCCTATAGATATTGGCTTACTGCTAGCTGATAAGAGAACTGAAAAGGCATTGTCCTCTGAGCTGCCACTGTTCATAACCTATGACACTCACATGAAAGCCAAGCATTTCAGTTTAGAATAACATGCTGAGCCACAGGGTGTCATGACCAAGAAGTTAATATATATTCACCTCTGCTACTAAGGCAGAAAAATTCTGGAGCAAATAAAAAAGGATGACCACCTATTAAAATATGTCACCAGAAATCAGGACACATCACTAATCACAGCCATTTGAATTTTTCCTTCTGATACTATTCCATTTTCCATAGGTTTGTCTGGAAGAAGTAATTTTTTAGGAGTGGTTCTTCCAGAATGGAGAATGACAAGGAATCTTTAGCAACTTGCAAACTAAGCTGGAAAGAAGTAAGATGTACTTTCATTAGAGCTGGTCTGCAGTTTGGTGGAGCTTTTAATATCTTTGCAGAAAGTCATGTTTCTTTATGTATTCCCAATAAATTATAATACTTATTTTTGAATCCTGTTTCCCTGCCATGGGTGTTGGAGTTTATAATCTTGGTGAGTGAGATAACAGTAAAGCAAAAAATGACAACAAGATCTCAATTTGCTTACATGCTTTGCAGTTTTGTATTCTTGTCTTCAAAATATGTTTTAGGGGAGCAATCCCAATGTTTCCTGTTACCTACACTAAAATGTAAATGGCGTTGTTAGTGGGCTACTCTATAGAAATGTCAGTACTGACCGGGGCTTTTTTATCTTCTTTCTTTTCTGTTACTGTACTGAACCTGCAGAAGCTGAGTGGAGAATCGAGGTGAGTAGAAGAGAAGTGGGCTCACTTTCTGAAAGGTGATCGCATCAACTGACACAATTTAGTGTTTGAAGGAAGAATGATTGCAGTTCAGTTTCTAGGCTCTCATATAATCTTTAAGATAGGCTTAAATATTTGTAAGGTCAATGTATCACAGATAGCAAACTATTTCAGGACAGTTCCTGAGGCTGAATTCCATGCTCACTCAGAATTGAAAATACTGTACTGTATACTGGACATCAAAGTCACATCATTTTTCTTTAATTACCCTTTAACCACTGGCTTTTAAGATTAAGAATGTCATTACCCAACACTGCCTTTGTAATCCATGTGTTCAAAGTATGTTTGGAGGAGTGCGTTAAAGAGTATAAAATAAAGGGAAATAAAATAAATATCTCAAATCTAGATATCTGGAAGTTAGATCATTGACTAATATATTGTTTTGAGGTTTTTTTCCTATTTGATTTTAAAAAACATGTTTCTTAAAATTCTGCATAATACCTTGGTTTAGTGCCTGTCTCAACACTCTCAACAAGAAGTCTTCTCACGGGAGTCTTATAGCCAGATTTGAGACCACAGGATTTTTTGACCAGTCAAACACAGTTGTAACCTGTGGAATATACAGTTGTTTTATTCTTTACTAAAGATAAGGAAAGGCCCTACAACATGCAATCAATCCACCATAGATGGAAGAAAAACTGGAAATAAATCTCTGTTAACACACAGGAGTACTTTAAATTGGGTCTGTAAGTTTCTATTTCACTGTCATTTTGTTTTCCTCAAATAAACAGGGGACTGATACTATAAAAACAGCAGCTAGAACTGCTACAATGAAGCACGACCACTTCTGTGATCATGGACAAGAGCATTTCCATGTACGTCTGTCAAGCTTATAGCAAAATTATCTGAGGAAATCCAAATTCTACTGCTAATAAATATTCCCACTAGATACCCTGGAGACAGACAAAGAAAATGAACAAAGGACAGAGAAAACAGCATATGAAGAGAAAGTGAAAAGTGAGGACACATATGAACACAAAATAAGAGGTAGCTTTGAAAAGGGAAACAGAGGAAGGAGGGGGATGGAGAGATAATGAATGCATGTTAGAAACAGAGAAGATTTTGATAACACCATACCATGAGCTCGCATTTGTTCTTTCTTTTTGCTCATAGGATATTTAAAGGTATGACCTATGGAATTGCGGATGAAAATAGAGATGAATTATACATATAGCACAACGTACTGAAGTCCACAAGTAATGATTATTGTGGAGTGACATCATTATGGGGCTCACAAGCAATTTAGAGGGATATGAACCTACCAACAATGAAGAAGTGAAGAAAGGAAAGTGCTCAAACTAGGAATTCAGTTAATTATATCTTGCAGAGCTCGAACAGATGAGAACACTTTTGTTTTTAAAAGCTAAAATATCTTTTCATTTTTTACTCACAAAAAGCAGCACTGGAAGAAGGCAATACTTCCGGGCTGAGTCAATTCAAGTACAGTTTATTCTTTTGGAGACCGGGGATGTTCCCATTATCAGCAAGAGAAATTAATTTTTAAGAGGCAGTTTAACAATCTCAATTACTCAGAGGAACTGATAGTATAATAAGGTCCTGGTAGAATACAACTCCTGTAAAGCAAAAGTTACTTTCAAAGGTTAATGGCATATCATTTACAATAAATTTCTTCTCTTGACTGTTGCTGAAATTCAGAATGTGCTGAACTCTCCGAATGCTCAGACTAAAAAACATACTGATTCACATTTTTTTCCCTGGTCTTGAAATTTCTCCATGACTTTACTCCTCTGGAGCTTATGGTCTAATGTGACATGTGGGAAAAGCTGCAATAGTGAATCCTAATATTTATAGAAGTACTTAAAATACAGTCTCAGATTATAATCTTAAGTAAGCAAGTGTTGGGTCATTTTAAAAGTAATTTTTATTGCTCTTTTAGAATGAGATATTAAAAGAAAAAAAACACACAAAAAAGTTTTTTCATTCTTAAAATGTACTTTCTGGCAGGGAAAGGCTCCAACTGAAAAAGAGTTTATTTTAATCTTTGGAACAATTTAAGTGTCTGCACTAAAATTTAGTGAGTGGGCTAATGTCCCTCCATTTGGACCTCAATTACATACACTTCAGTTGTTGCATCTAGATCACTGTTGTCCTTAACAAATTAACAAATAATTTAGCTTCCTAGGGAATACACTATCAGAGCAAAATCCAGTGGACTTTAAGAGAGATATG
Organism: Struthidea cinerea; assembly: GCA_013397865.1. Lineage (NCBI taxonomy): Eukaryota > Metazoa > Chordata > Aves > Passeriformes > Corcoracidae > Struthidea > Struthidea cinerea. The sequence continues at coordinate 481,417 of VZTI01001286.1, forward strand.
TTTGAACTTTCTAAATAATATTGGGAATGTTTAAGCAATAATTGCGCAAAGGTTTTACAATATCACACTGCTAATGAGATCACCTTGCAGTTATAGTAACATCACTTACTTTGCCAGTACAAGCCATTTTCTTACAATATATGTTTTCTCAGCTGTTTATTTTGGTTAATAAAAATGAAATGGTATTGCTCAATTTTTCTCAGCTTGAGTAAATGCTTTTTTCCTTTGAAGTAGCCAATTATAATTTTTTACTCACAACACATCCTAAAGTAGACTGGGTACTAAAAAGAGACCTTCCCAGGACTGCGTAACGATTGTGGAGCTGACTGTCCTTGCCTAACTACCCTAAACCTACCCACAGCCCAGGATCCCGCTTTAGCACTCTCCAGAGGTGCTGCAGGATTTGGATTTCCTGGCTTGTCCTTGGCCCTGAATTGCTACGCGGTTTTTGGCTGGTGTTCATCAATCTGTTATCAGGGCCTGTTGCCATCACCACCCTGCTTGTCTTGGCTGTCTTGGGTGCCTGTGGGGCTGCACCCATCAGTGTGGGCATTGAACCTCTGCACCCTGGCTGCCTTTGGCCCCCAACATCCTGGCCCTGAGGAAGCTGCTGGCCTGCACATCAGCCTGTCAGTGAGCTCAGACCTTTTGAACCCTCAGCCGGGTGCCAAGAAGACTTAAGTTCCCACAGCCCCTGCTGTCCCCCAGATTTCAGCTCTGCACTCAGAGCTTCCCTTGCTTCACACTGCCACACTGACTGAGAAACGGTACAGTGGTTTCTCCATCAGATGCGGTTAATACTTCCTGCCTTTACGCAGGGGACAGCAGGTATCAGCCTGTTGCAGGGCCATTCCCTCCTGGCTCTCAGGAAAGGCCCTAAACTGGATCAACTCCTATTTGGAGCCAAAGGAGTTGACTGCGACTGAGTCACAAACATTTACAATAGAAGGCTCGGAAGAGAAGGGTACGGATGATGTACTCACAGGGCTTGGAGCTGAGGATAGAAAGTGATGACAGCTATGGTAAAGGGAAGTGAAGCTGAGCAAGGGAATTGGATTGGGTGCTCTCAAGAGGTCCCTTCCCATCTAAAGGATTGAGTGTCAAAGTCTGCTGCAAAGCCAAAGAGAGGAATAAAACCAGAATTGACGAAGTTGCAAGAGAAATTCAAGGTTACTCACCTTAGCCTACAGTTTTGTACAAAACCTCGCTCTCAAAATTGTACCTTTGATATAAATAACAGATACAGATAGTGTTTTAATTCTAATGGAAAGGTAAACTTAAGTCTAAAGTTTGTGCCTTAATTCATGCAGTACAAGTGAGAGGTATAACATTTTACCTACTCAAAGCTTGATTTGCTGCATTTTAAAGAGAAGTATTAATTTTTTGTTGCTTGAGATGGCTTGATTAAATCCTGGAACCACTGAATTCTGTGTAATTCTGTGTAAGGTTAGACACAGTCTGGCAGAGTTTTGCATAATTTACCCTCTCTGAGAGAGTAAATAATTTACTCTGTAAGAGTCATTGCACATATCTGTTGGAATTCTTATAGTGCATCTGCAAATGTTTTAATGAATTGATTCCTCCCATTCCCCTCCACTTTCAAGTTGTCTTATTAGTGTGTGCATCTTCCCTGGCAGACAGTGTGCTTGCTGATCTACTCTTTCTTTTCCATAGCCTCAGAAACATTCTGGCCTAGCCTGTACAAACTCCTGTGTCCCCACTATAGCACCATTAACACCACAATACTGAGTAATTAACTGAACACACAGCTTATAGAATGCAGAACTGAAAAGAAGCACTGCAGCTGCATCATACATCCAGATTCTACCTCAACAATGGTAACTCTGCCAAGTCTCCTCAACCACTCAGTAAAGCCAAATGAACAGAATCAAATGGGCATTGGATACCCCACGTAAAATTCTGCAATTCTGACCTAGGAAACACAGGTGGGCCCCTAAACTCTGCAGTCAAAAGAGTAGGTCTGTATGCCCAGCATGCTGCAGAGTGTGCAGAAATGCTCAGAGAAGCACACTTAGCTGCACGCTTCGGACCTGTCCACATGGAACTGCTGTCCAGTTCTGGCCACAGCTCATGGTCTCAGTTTTTCCTACGCAATATGACAAGAAGATATTGAACAACTTGCAGTGACTGCAGTGGAACCCACACTGGAAGTTAAATTCTGTTCAAGATGACAACATATGAGCAAGTGACAGGAAAAGTAGAAAACTATGACAGTCTGGATTCACTCTTGGTAAGATGTGATATTCCTCACCTTGCACCACTGACTGGTCTAAAGAAGGAACTATGACAGAGCTGACTTCCATCTAATGCAGTTTGAAAATCCCACGCCGGGGGTAAGACATGATGAGAAACAGAGAAATATTCCATGTAAGCAAAATAAATAAGCAAACAAATGAACTACATCCCCCCCCCCATAAAAAATCAAAACATTTAGAAAACTGTCTCTATTTAGAATCTACTGCAAACCTGCTATTTTCACCACAAACTTTATTACATCAGAAAATTGCATTCTGACAGCAGAGCAGCTGTAGACTGTATAAGCGTGTATCTCTGACCGCTGATGAATTTTCAATATGCTTGTCTTGAATATTCCATACCTGAGACCATCAATTGTCTTGGTGTGAACAACTTGGGATAGTGGGATTTTTTTTTTAACCCTCTCCAGTTCATATGTGTGAAGAACTAATTTGTGTTTCCAACTGAAATGTCATTCTATTCTAAAAAACCGTGCTTATAGACTGCAAGTGAATGACTGTAAATATGAACTTTCATTCAGAGAGGGATGCTTCATTTGTGTATATAATAAGAGAATCATTGAATATCCTAAGTTAGAAGGGACCCGCAAGTTCTTCCAAAAACTTTCTGCTGAGCACAGCACTAACTTTGATTTCCTTCTGTTCAACTTCCAGTAGCTGCTCTATGTTCCTAGGCTGTATCGACATGCTGTAGTTGTTAACTGCTGCTGTCTCAGTCCCTATGGAAATGGAAATAAACTGAGATGATACTGAAAGGTTGCTAGGAAACAGTCAGATGACGGTGATGAGGAGGACAGTATCCTCTTATTCAGGATATTTCTCTGCAGTTCGTCAATCAAGATGGCCTTTGACAATTTACCAATTATAGGTGCTGCTAAAGAATTACATTTAAAAAAAAAAAAATCAGGAATGCTTTTTGTACCTGCACTTAGGAAGACAAGTGCAAAATTATTTTTTGACAAGATTTTGCTGCTTTTCTCAACTCTACGTGGAACTACTCTTCGAATTTATTCTAACTCAGGCTGATCCAGAGCGCAGTAAATTATCTGACAAGTTATATAGCACACTTATTATACTTTATATATCTCTTTATAGCATACTCACAATGAATATTTGAGTGCTTTCCAGTAGTGCATTAAGCAATGTGACTAATGCTTGTTACATGTTTATTCTTTCATTCCTCTCCCCAGGGGAAGATGTGTCTACTGTGTAATGCTTTGTTTTACAACATATAATGCCTGTCTGACTGTGTGTCTAAATGTTTATGTTGCAGAAGGAAAGGTTAAGAAAATCTAATTTGCTCTTGGAAAGGAGGATGGCACTCAAACTTGTTCTGGACCTTGCCTCCTGGAGGAGTCGATTTCTCAATCTCAGACTGGCCCCAGCAAAAACACCGTTTTCTATTTAATAAGATTTACTGTCCTTGGAAAGGTTTCCCTTTGCCAGTAGAACAAAATCGTCAATCACTCTTTTCATTCTGGGACTTCAGTTTAGATATCTTGGGTTCTGGCCACAAAAAACCCCGTGCAACTTAGAATCCAATTCAGTAGCTGGTGAGACTGGAAATAACCCTCTGTAAACTACGGCAGGGGTTTGTCAGCTGGAAGAGTTTGAAATCCCCCACAGCTCACTAGGCTGCTACCACAGAGAAGGTTTCTCTTGCCACACAGTGTTGCTGTGACCTGCAAGGGCAACCAGGATTGGCTTGTAGCAAAAGGGGTTTCTGATGGCCTGTGTTTTGGGAGTAATGCTTGCTTGTGCAGGAAGCTTCTGAATAGGAAAAATACAAGGATTGGCAGCATCTAGGCTCCAACAGGAAAATAAGACGCTGGTGAAAAAAACCAGATGTGCAGGAAAAAAGGGCTTTGTCTGGTATTTTTTATATATTGCAGAAAACTATCGAAAGACATACCTTCACTAAATTTTCAATACAATGTAGAATTCTTTAATAACTGATTAATGATATTTGTAGTGAGCTGCAAGCAAATTTGTAAAAGGGAAGTATAAAAGAGATATTGATTTCAGTTTTATCTTTATTTTATTTGTACTCTATAAATTGTGGAATTTCATCATAAAATTCTTGCTTCATGCTTTATGGTGTTTTTATACTTTAGTTGTATTACTGCCATTACTGCGTATTTTACATTTCAGAGCATATAATGTTTCTCATAGCCATAAGAGTGTCTTTCCTGGTAACAGTCAGTATCATAAAGACTTCTGAAGGTATGGCATAACTTCTGGAGATGAGCTTTGCAGCAGTCAGGACCATGTGCCCAGGCTAAAACATCTGGAATGGCCATAAGGCTCAATATTTGCATATTAGTGAAATTGAAAATAAAGGTTTCAGCAGATGTTAGCAAATTCAGCAGAAAGACTACCTACATGCAGCAATGAGTAGATTGGCATTTGTTAATATATATCACTCCTATTTATCTTCTTTTTCAGATGGCAAACAACTTCTCATGGTCTTTTTTTATTTTTTATTTTCCTTTGCAACTTGCAATTATCTTTAAAACACAAGGGAGAGAGTAATGGATCAATCAGGTTTTTACAACTATTTTCCAGGAAAAAATTATGACTACCCTAAGAGATTAACATTTTTTTTTATTCTCTGTTCTCCCTTTATATTTTAATAGATATTTATTATAGTTTGTCAAAACTGTATCTGAAATACCTGCTCTTCTGAAAGAATATAAAAATAAACCTTTGTCTGTTATACTATACTACAGAAAAAAAAGTGTTCTCTTTTTATGTCCTGTGTTTAAAAAAATATAATCAATGAGATATTCAAAGGCAAATTAAGACTCTTTTGCACACCTTCTTACACAGTGAAATACATTTTTATGTTGGCAAATGTTTTTCTCTAAGATTGAAGCTTTTCTCATCTCAGCAGTTAGTTACAAGTTAATCAAATGATGACAGTGAAGGACCGATCATTTACTACAGGATAGCAGATGTGTCCCATGGTTTAATTAAATAATGTTGCTGCAGGCCCTACGATTGAACAGAGGTGTTGAAAACTCCAGCGCTACAGAATTCGCTGCCAAAGAGCAAATGCAAAAATGGCTGCTTGGGAAAATATTTAAGAGGAAAAGTCAAAACTACTCTACCTTCAAAAAAGAAATCTACTGGAAATCTACTGCTGTTCTTCTTGCCTGGCTAGCCTCTTCTCTGATCTTCCTTTATACTTAACTGCATTCTGAGCTGAAGGAATGAAAACATGTTTGTTTCAGTTTTCTCTTGTTTCTCAGCTGATTTATATCAGTTGTAGCAACATGAGTCTCAGAGGACTAATCCCAGAAAAATCTATCTGCATTGGGGTGTGTTTTACAACACGCACCTTCAAAATCTTCTTGTGATAGCATCTTTTGTAATGTCTATACAACATCTGACAGGATCTAAACCTCATAAGTTTGTTTGTCTGTCACCTTTGGGTTAGATTCTTTCATCAGGAAATTTGCTATCATATTTGTCCCAGTTTGAAAAATAATTAATGATTTTTTTTCCCCTGTTTATATCAGACAATGTTGCTATATCAGGAAATAAAATTCTCCCTGGTAAGTTTTCATAAACAGAAATTTTCATTCCTCCCATTTAGGTAAAATTCATTTGGTCAGAAAAATGATGCAAAAAGCCCTACTATGATGATCTGAAGGAGGTTATTTCTTTTTTATGAAAAGTTAAGTGGCCTAATAAAGATGAGAATGAGAGGTCTTGTGGTGAATTTTTACAAATATAGTAAAAATGGGAGATAAAAAAATACTTAAACTGAAAGGTGACAGACACTGGTAATTTAATCAATGGATTCCTCTAAGAAGCTATCATATTCTTAATTCAAGCATAAAAACCTTTTCTGTTAATTGAGGTTCCAGGTTTTTCTCAGTGCAGCTGAGAATTGGGCTTTAACTTTGGACCTGACTCATGACCTCTTGCTGTGTAAAAGCCCCTGCAAGAACTCAGTCAAATATTATTAATGATAACATATTTTGTGTTTTGTTATTAAGTTTATGAATAAAGAGTTCTCTTACTAGTCCTGTATATGTGTCTTGTTCCTCTCTCCTACACATTTCTCAATATTAAAATAAGATTCTGTCTTTCTAAAAGACGTTATGGATTTATATTTTTTATTCAGAAAAATTAAAATCTATACCACAATCATGTACCATGGAAGCATTTTCTAAAACAAGTGGAAACCACATAGAATGGTTCAGCCACAGTATGCCGCAAAAAATAAACTCCTGTGAACCCTAGCAGAGTCCAAACTCCTAGAATTGCAATAGCCGTGAAAAGTAGTAAAATAAAACAGCAGGCAGTCTGTTTGTTTTTCTAAGCTGTCCAGTTTTTACAAAATTTAATGTCAATGCAACTATTCATGCATACAATTATATTCATGATTGCATGTGGAGACAGTGGATATAATTGGGATGGTAGTGAAACATGTAGTCATCAGCTGATAATGTCTCAATTTAAAACCTGCACACAAACTGAGTGGGACAATCACTGTCAAGAATTATAACGAGAGGGACTAAACATGTAACTGCTGCTACCTGTAAAAAAATAGTAATAAAGGTGGTCATTAGCACTGTCACCATACGTATTTACTGCATCCTGATTTAGTACTTTTTCTGCAAATCTCCAATTGTATGTAGGGGCTTTGGTTTCAATAAGAAAATGTGTGAACACAATTTAAGATTGCTGGGTAACAGACGGGTATATCTTTTTTGGGTTCAGCTTCACCAAAGTATTGCTTTTCCTTTGCAAAATTCTACAGAAAGTTCTTTACTCGTGCAGCCCAGAAATGGAGCCAGACCTGCAGTCACAGCCTCAGAAATAGGGCTACCATCTTTTACCTTGTGAGGATGTTACTAGTTATTAGTGTACTAGGATTCACTATCATTTCTGGTTTGGGACTTACCAGAGTTCAATGACCTGGATAAACTGGAAATAGTATTGACAGAAATAGGTAGTCAATATGAAGATGATCTGAGAAATTAGAAGAAATATGAAAGAGTAGGGAAGAGACATAAAAAGGACAGATAAGAATTAATTAGTTAATTGAACGGAAGGATGGAATGGAAGGAGATGGGATTCCAGAAAGTAAGAACAAAGTAAAGTTAGCGTCAGAATAAAAATTAGCTGTTTTTGAAAGATGCTGATGAGTTCAAGGGAGACTAATGAAATATTTTATTGATGAAAATAGAATCCTGAAGAAGCTTGAAATCTAAGTATGTGAACCACTTAGGTTTGCTTTGTGCTACAGGTGAAGGAAAATTATGGAAGTAACATTGAACTTGAATTTTGAAGAATAATGATGTTCTCTCTAAGTGGCCAAGTCTATCCTCAAAGCCACTTTGTGCAGAAGACAGCTCAGACAAAGCTCGATCAGAGCAGCTCAAGCCTAAATTTGAAACAACGCAAGAGAAAACAGTGTGAATTATCTGCCAGGTATCATTCCATACATACATATTGTTCCTGCTTTTTCAGTATTATTTTTTGCGGAAAAGGCAGATGGGTGAAATATGTGTCACTTAAAACAACCGGCTTTGGGTATAGGCTCTTGTAAAAGCTATGTAAAATCAAATGCATTGAAGAACCACTGATTAGGGCCTGGAAAGTTGGGAAGCAGAACAAGTATCAAGTTTCTAAATATTACCATTAAGTAGGAAATACATATGCAACTAGATCATCTAAATTTATGTACCAATTACAAGCAGTATTTGCATGCTTAGCTGGCTTTCCTCAAAGGCTTACCCACCTCTTTTTATGCTCCCAATTACACAGACAATTGCTATTATTAGGCAAGCAGTGCAGATGAATCTGTCAGAAAATTCATCTTGCAAAAAGAAGGAGAAAAAGATTGTTGGCAAGTGTTAGGTTCTTTCATTCTACCTCAAACAATAGCTTCTCCAGGTTTTGAAGAGTACATATCCTTCCCTTTGTCACATATACATGGAATTCAGGTTCTTCTAAAACTGAAATCATAAGCTATTGAAATATATGGAAGCTACACTTCTTGCTCCCTGTCCTTGCAGCAGCAAAACAGGATCTTTGGGAACATTCTGCTGGAAGAGACACTGAATACTGAGTAATAAAGATGCCATTTTTTGTGTTAGTTTTTGTTGATCTTTATGCTATAACAAAACAAGACTATAATTTATTAACCTAAAAATATGTGCTGATTGCCAAAAGTTTGGCAATGTAGTACAGGGATACTTATGAATGGGAATATATCTTATAACATTCTGTATAGGATGTGACTGCTTCCATTTCAAGTGAATTGGGGATGACTTCTATAAAGTATGGAAAAAGAAAATTTCAGGGCATTTTTGAGTAGATAGTTGCTTGTTAAATACTTTTTTTGGTTTGTTTGCATTTTTTAGATTAAGTATGTATTTTGGTTGGTTTATTTGAAGAGCTTCTCTTCACAAAACGATGATCTTCAGTGCCATCACATGGCATGTGGGGGACAACCAGGGGATCAGGTCCAACCAGCAAGTTGTGCCAGGGGAAGTTTAGATTGGGTATCATGGAAAATTTATTTGTGGAAAGGGTTGTTAAGCGTTAGACCAGGGTGCCTGGAGAAGTGGTAGAGTCAGTCTCTGGAGGTGTTTAAAAGACACGCAGATGTGGCATTTGGGAACACGGTTTAGTGTTGGACTTGGCAGTGCTGGGTTCATGGCTGGACTTGATGACCCTAGAGGTTTTCCGACCTACAAAATTCTATGATTCTATGACATACAGCAGCGTTTCCATTTGCTCAGAGGAATGACGTAATTGTAATTTGGGTCGAAGATGATATATTCAGCTCATATCATTCCTTGGTAACCAAAAAAATGTCCTGCCATACTGCTATAACAGACTAAAGCAGAACGCCACCACGTGTTAACTTGAAACTTACGAGCACCTGCAAAACAATATTAAAAGCTAAAAAATGAAAATAATTTGTGGTATTTTCATACTTTGTTTTTTGGAAAAGAGCAACCAAAGTGGGACTTCTCTGAGGGATTGTGGTGGTTTCTCAGCCACTTCCAATCAAAGTAAGTTATTTATTCAGTAGCAGTTGATAAGACAGATATCAGCTGTCGGGCTATTTTTCTCTGCTTATTCTCTTCTTTATGTTAATTTGACTTGTTCCCTTTTTCATTGCCAACAGCTCTTCAACCACCTTTTTGTGCCATACATTCCTATGTGCTTTGTTTCCTGCTGTATTTTGAACTTTGCAGTGAAAATATGTTATAATACAAGAGATGGAGAAAGCAGCCAAAGGAAGCAGCCAAGACAATAAAACAAGATATCAATATAAAGCCAGCTGTTGTGTTTGACTTCCTCATGTACAAAGCCATGGAGGAAGAAGTGAGAAGGCTTAGTTGGGAGCAATGAGTGTGGCATTCTTGTTATATGTGCCTTTCCATTACATCCCAGATCTTTCCTGTTATCATTCCCTGCTAGACAACCTTCAACACTCCAGTCTTATTCTTGCTGTAAAAAGCCCTAATCACTAGCAGAGACATCTCTGCCTTCCTGGCAACATAGATGCAAATTCCCATTTTGGTGCTGACCACCCCTTGAAATGTGTTTTGATCTTGTTGTTCTCAAGACTAGACATCACACAGTCTTTCAATACTTGGGAGCACACAGCTATGCCAGGCCTGTTCACGGAAAGGGAAAGCAAAACCATGTCTTAGAACAAGATAAATATTGCCAGTCACTTGACAGTCACTTCTACCTATCCTAAGCACAAACCCCATTCCCAGGGGACGTGCCTTACATTAATCATCCTACATTATGCAGCCATTGGATACAAAGATGATGAATGTTGTGCCCTTTGCGAGGTTGTTATTGACAAGTTTCACTGTGCCTCTGTGATGAACAGCTCTTATTTTTCTTGCCTCCCACACGTTTCTAGGCACACAAAACAATATTTAGCCTTTGCGGTATGTCACAGATTCAGCTATGATTCTCTATTAATTAGACACTATTAGTATTTATCAGAATGCCCCTTTTTATTGAATTTGAATATCTTTGCTTAAGTATGCCTTGTGTAGCAATTGTTGGTGTTCTCTTCAAACCACCCATAATTCAATTTCTTTCCTTTCTGTGCTTACATAAAATACTATAAGCATCTTCTTTAGGTAAACAGAAAAATGTGCAAAATGTATCATTAGCTGGGATATAAAAAAATGAAGTGTTCCCGCAGAGTAACTAGTTTGGATTATGCCTGCTTTTCCCCCACATTTTTCAATCTATTTTCAGCTCTTTTCTCATAGGCACGAGGGATTTTACACTGTAATAGCTTCTTCCCTATCCTCAAAGGAAATAAAACTGATAACAGACTTTCCTATTAAGCGAGCAGTGAAGTCAGCGTGCTGACAAGATGTTAATTTTTTTAAAGTTTCCTCATTTCTTTTTTCTAATGCTATTTCATTGAAGATAATTGGCCTTGTGTGCTTGTGTTTGTAGTTTCAAACTCAGATGGCAATTTTGTTGTCACTTGTTTTCTCTGTTTAAAGTATTTGTGAATTCATCCATTGATACTTCAAACACTAATTTATGCATTTTTCACATAGGATTATTACACACTTAGGTTTTATTCATTTAAAAAGGATATGCTGTATTACTTCTTCAAATTAATGCCAAATCATTCAATTATGTCCTTAAATGTAGCTTTTTCTCATTTTGGAAGAAAGCCAGTTTCCCACCCTTTGCTCTCTCCCTCACTGTCCCTGCCCTCTAATTCCAGTAGTCATGAAAAGACATTTTCTTTCTTGATGGCTTCAACATTGAGTGCTCCTCTCTTGTTAAAAAAGTCAAGCATTTCCTACTAAAACTTAAACTGACATTTTTATTATACTGCTGATTCTGCTGAGTGAGAAGACCTTAGACAAAGGGCACTTTTATAAGGGAACTATTCACAGGAGGCTCTGCGCTTCTCAGGAATGGGAAAAGCTTTACCTAGTCACATGTAAGGGCAGCAAAACAGAACAAAACTGAATGCTGTAACAGCGCCTCAGATTTCCCAAGCTGAAAGATTGGTTACAGGCTGCAGCATTGACCCTTTAAAGGTAGGAGATAATGAAGCTGAATATCAAGCAATAAAAGAAGGCAGGCCCAGAGAGATGATGTGATATTTCCTCTCAGTTTTTAACACTATGATCATTAAAACAAGGTACAGAGCAAAGAAGACTGAAAATGTCATAGCTGCAGAAGAGACACTATGCAGACAGTTCCCTGATAGTAGGAACACCAGCAAGACTCAAATGAGGATGAAAGAGTTTGTGCCTTTGCCAAGAATTCAAAAGTTAGATATCACTACTTTGCTTAATTCAGTACCCCCACCTCAAGCTAATTTGGCTGCTCATTTAGGACTAAAAAGAAACAATTCTCCACCTATCATATTTGGCTTTAAATAGAGCTAGTGGAAATTGTTTTTATTATTCATTAATTTTGGACAGCTTTAGTCATAGAGAGTTATGTGCTCCTGCAAGGAGCTCAAGGATAAAATCTCATGGGGTCAAAACCAACCCCTTGTTTGGACATTTCCCTCCTGTTCTGCTTTCTTCAGCTACTCTAATATTTTCCTCATGCTCATGAGCAGGACACAAGAATTACTCTCAGTATACTTGCTACCTGAAAAATGATGATCCCTAAACCAAAGCATAATCAGATTTCTTTAAATATATTTGAATAGACAGCATTTATTAAATTTTCTGGAACAGCAAAATATGTTGGGATTCCTGAATTTGGAAGGTCTTTTTAGGCCCATGACTGGACTCCATACACTGCAGGTCCCCACAGGTTTGGTGTGGAATATTTAGCTATTCAAACTGCATGCTGAGAAAACAGACTTCATTTTAAACTGGCAGTGGTCCATATCCACAGACAGGAAAGAGGGGTATCTAAGTGGGAATTATATGTAGTCCTATCAGCTGACAGTGTCCACTTCCATGTTTCCCTGAAGATGAACAACCCACTTTTATCATAAAACTAATTTAACTTTTCCTTTTGAAAAAGAGAAATGAGGAATACATATAAAAGCAAGGTAGCTAGCAACCATTCATTTTTTAATATTTGAAATAAGTGTCATCTCATGCATATCTTGAGGGAAAAAATGGGAGTATCATGCAGGTTGTGGACCTGTTCTCAGAAGTGGGAAGGGCAAAGGGAAAGTGATTTTCCTTGTAGAATGAGGCAGCCTGGGGAATACTGCCACAAATGAATGGATTTGGACACCACCACTTTTGCTGCCAGTCTTTATTTTTATTTTTTAGCAAAGTCCAGCTCAGTCTTTTCAAGTACTTAACATGTGACTACCCTCATAAGGAGGCTTTGCATGGAATTTGGGGGAAATTTGCACCTGGATAATTCAGAAAGAAGGCTGCATAAGCCAGGTATTTTGCACTTATCTCTTAGTAAATCACTGGGTCCTCAGAATATACATTAAAATCTTTAATTTTTACAGATATGCTTCCTTTCTTGCTAATTTTAACGGTAATTTCTATTTCTCTAACTGGAAACACATTGAGAAATTATTTTTGTAATGCAGCCATTGTGTTTTCAACAATTTATCTGCAGTGGTTGCTGCAGTCTTCAATATTCCTTATTCCTTCTCTGTCTTTGCTCGGCATAAAATGGTTTTATTTAATTTTTCTGTCTTTAATTATTTCCTTTAAGACCCTTCTCTGGATGAACATTTTCACTTTGTTACATGTTGCTGTTATTTCTAGTCTTTAAAAAAAGTTTTATTCCCTACATCTTAACACAACTTGGGAAGATCATTAAATCACCCAGTCTGAATGATAAGTTCACTGTAATTTCTTTCTAAAGATAAAAATCTTTAATCATAAGGAGAAAAATCCCCTTGGACATAAAGTTATCAGTCATTAAAGAAGTTTCTCTCAATCTTAAAGCACACACAAAAAAAGCACACAAACCAACCCAAAACTTCATGGGGCTGAGTTCACAAGGAAATGCTCCCTCCTTGAGGAAATGGCAATGCAGGCATGTTGTAATCATTCAACTACAGTAAAATTTTAGGAGTCCATGGTTAACCACAGAGATCTGAAAAGTCACATCTTAAACTTGTTCTTATTCACTACAAATTCTGTGCCTTGAAAAAAATCCAAGCTAACACATACCTACTCCCCCAAATCTAATATAAAGAGTAAGAAAACTTCCATTCTTTCAACTGTTGAAGTTCTATTGACTCTTCTATATCAATCAGTGGAGTTTAAACATCTTGGAAGGCAGCCTGTGTGAACAGCAGAATAAGTTTTCTCCACTCCAAAGGAACTTGTTAAGAAACTGTTTTTTTTTTTTTTTTTTTTTTTTTTTTTT
>VZTI01001286.1:495055-509486 GCA_013397865.1 Struthidea cinerea
TAAATGATACTATTTGTATAGATAATAAAGTTCTAAAGTTAGAATAAAAAAAATAGATTCTTAATCATTAGTGCAATAATTTCACCCAGAAAGCAGATGTCTCTCATTTAGTATCACAGCAAGAGATTTTTATACTGCCTCCAAAAATATATGCTGAACTGTGTTTAATTACTTTCTTAAATAAATAAAAATGATTGTTGCTGTAAAGAGTAATAATCAAAACCAGAATAAATTTGAAGTGCTGATAAAAAAAGATTATGCTGACCATACTGAAGCAATTTTCTAAAATTAGCATTAAAGATCTAATGATATGCATGCAGTTTCACATTATTTAAAATAAGTATATGTATAATCAGCATAATTCAGTTTCATTTAGCATCACAACAGATCTATATAGAGAAAACCTATTTTTTAAAATCCAATTTACTCATCTTAACACAGTCATAAAAATAATGTTCTTTTCCAAGGGCTGAAATTTATTGCTTTTACCAAGAACTGGCAAGTTCTGGAGAATGGACTGATAACAGCACAGTGGCCATAATACACAGAAATCAAATTACATTGAATGCAACAGTTAAGGTCTTTTAACCGTCATTTAAAACAAGTATGACAAATGCCAATGGTGGATTATTTTGGGATGAGGTTTCTTTTATTTGGAGGAAAAATATACATTTCCTTCATTAGAAAATAGTTTAGAAAACAACTTTATTCAGCAGATGTGAACAGTATATGTTCAGGATTTCTCAGAGGACAGGTGTTACAGAACTCCTTTAAATTCCTTTGAAAATAGGGTTAGTTCTGTGGTCTCTGTGAAGAAGGAGATCTGTTTTTCCAGATCTTCCAAAACTATTTTGGAAGCCTTCCATGGTGTTAGTGAAGGACTGTGAGGTTAGAATGTTTCCCTTTATCTTTGTGGTAAGTTCCCTGTGACAGTTCCCCAGCTGATGAGAGTTTGCAGCGAAGCCTGGAGGGTACTCAGAGAGCTGTGCTGGCTGCTGCAGCCCAGCATTTCCAGCTTCACAGCAGCAGGGAGGAGCAAACCCTCAGAACACCATGAGTTGTTTATTTCTCTGGATTCTCCAACCCATCTGTGATGTTCCGACCTTGCACAAGGCAACTGGGTCATACAGAACAGTGGGAGTGAGGCTGTGAAGGCATTCCTGGAGGCCTGGTACTAGTTCTAGGTGTTTGTGAGGCTCCTCAAATGGAAGACTACTAATCTGAAACAACAGGAAGGGCACGAAGCGAAATACATTTCCTTTAATACCACTTGCCAATGTCTGGAGCAAAATTGTTAACGGCAAACCACAACTAGCAATCAAGATGATAAAACCTTTCAAAATATGTATCCAAACTCAATATTCTCTGAAGTCTGGGCTCCAGTATTAGTCTTCTCAATCTCATCCAGTGGTGTAAGAACTGGCTCTTAAGGGTGGTAACCCAATGCTTAAAATTCTTCAAGGACTTTCTCAGTCTTGTACCAAGAGTAAAAGGTGAAATCTATCTAAAAATCGATGTTTATCTGCTTACGACAAGAGCATGGTGATCCCTAAGTCATGTAGAGAATACGCAGTTGGGCTACAAAGTAGTTAGGTATCACATTAAATGAATTGAATTGAGGGTTTCCATTTCCAAAATCCATTTGCCAAAAAGGAAAAAAAAAAAAAGTTGTGAATTAAGCCCCTTTTTAATAAGACTGTAAGAAAAAAAACCAAACCAAAATCAAACACAGGGTGACCTAAAATTCAATGATCTTAAGCAAACCAAAAATTTTCCCAAAAATTTTAGAAACAAAATCCTGTATTTCATATGGCCATTAAATCACTGTTGTTACAATTCTTTAGAATACCAGGGTCTAGAATGTAGTTGGGGAATAAAATTCAAAATGAAAATTATTATTGTTTGTGGGTATTACCAAGAAAAATAGGAAAATACATTAATTTCTAAAATTATCAAGTAGATAGTATATTTAATCCTTTACAGAACAATGTTGATAATAGATGAAGAAAATCCAGATGCTTACGGAGTTACCAGTTCCTGAAACTGGTAAAAGATACATAAAGCTAAAACTCAGATACAATCTTTTGTGATTAATGATAAGAGAAATGACTTAGCAAACATGAAGCGTAAGCGGTAGAGTTACTGCGACCTTTTTTTCTTTGGCAAAACTCAAACAGGAACCTCTCCCGTGAAAGCGGATAATCATCAGACACAGAAGATATTAAACAATCCCTTCTCTGTCCATATGGAGGGCTCAGAATGAATGCTGGCAGCAAACAGCCAAGGACCTGAGTATTTTCCAAGGGAAAGTGATAGTCAGAGGAACTGTTTCCAAGAAGTGGCATGTGCTTGTGGTGCAGCAGACCTGTAGCTCTTCATACAACTGATTTAGCATTTAAAACTGCAGTAGAAGAGCGTACACTCCTAGTATTCTTCCCCCCACCCAGATATTTTTGTTATAGTTACACTTTTCTCCCACTATTTTCTTGAGGTATAATTTGAACCTGCATTCACTCATGCTTATAAAACCTTTAGCAACTTCTGCTGCAGAAAAATATAAAACACAGATGAAAATACTTGACCATCTTGGAACATACAGTAGAATAGGTGTGATGAATGAAGCAGTAATATACAAAGAGCAAGACCTAATGAGCAAGTAAAATATGCAGAAAATCAAAGGCCTAGTGTGGAGCATTATGTTTATCAGAAAAAGCAGCTGCTCTGGGAAAGCTGCAGCTCATGGCATCAAATCATAATGAGTCATCATCACCAATTCCCCACGCCCTATCCCACAACCAAAAAACACACAGACTAACCAAAGGTTCAGATATAAGGCTTATCTTTGGTTATGAAGCAAGATGAACAGTCAAGGGGACTACAACTTCGTGAAAGATTATAATTATAGCATTAGACATTTCCATGCTGATTACTCATCCTGATTTAAATTCCTGCTGGTAAGTAGGCACACTGATGTGGTACTACCTGCTTAAGTGTATGATCATCCAAGTACAGGAGGCAAATTTGGATTAGATTCACCAAGGTTAAGATTGTTCAAATTATATATCAAAAAGATAATTTCTTAACAGCTTGCCCATGAAAACTGTTCTGTGTAGAAGTGGAGTGATTTTATTCCTACTCTCCTTATTTTTTTATCACAAGAAGTAAAACTTCTATAAGCCAAAAAATTGCCTTTATTTCTGCACAACTTCATAGT
Source organism: Struthidea cinerea (assembly GCA_013397865.1). Taxonomy (NCBI): domain Eukaryota; kingdom Metazoa; phylum Chordata; class Aves; order Passeriformes; family Corcoracidae; genus Struthidea; species Struthidea cinerea. The sequence continues at coordinate 498,270 of VZTI01001286.1, forward strand.
TTTGAAAAGGGTCGAGAAAAAATAAAATTTTTTAAAGATTTGCCAAATTATAGAAAGAGTATGCATAAAGCAGAAAAAAATTCCATCTCATTTTTGAAGCACAGTTTTATCCAGCTTCAGTGGCTTCAGTCAAACTCATTATCACTCTCCAGGCTCCATCTGAATTGCCCCAGTGGTACAGACTTTATTGTAGAACTGAAAAAAGAGCTCAAAAATGGTAGCTCAAACCATATGAGACTATGACGTGTGCCCAAAATTATGTGAATCAAAAAGAAAGAGATGTGAATACTTTTAAAATACGCTTTACTTTTTTGGTTTGGTTCGATTTGTTTGGTTTGTTTCTTATGGGATGCATTTTGAAGATATCATCTACACTCATGATATCTAAAGTAAGGATTTGGAAAAATCCTTCATCATCCTCTGGTTACAGATATGATTACCTTAATTAACTTCCGCCTACCCTCATCCTGTCACCTGAAAGTTATAATTTCTCTGATACAGGAGTTCAATTGCTCACATTAGTATATGTTCATAATTTGTTTCAGGCTACAACATCCAGTGTAACCTAAATACTTTAAACACTATCTGTTTGCTAACAGAACTGAGAAGACAATAATATGCTTAGCAGCTGGAAAGGATTTTGCATAAAAAGTGTACTGTTGCTATGTGCATATTTCTAGCTCTCTCTGTCTTTTTTTTTTCTGTCTAATGGCATTTGAGATTTTCATGCAATGCTATAATTTTTTAAATTGGAGCATTAAGAGAAAAAAAATCATAGCATATATCACAGAATAATGAGATTAGGTATCACCAGCCCATTCATGTGCCCATTAAGTGGTAGGAAAACTCTGCAGCGAATTTTTAGGAGTAAAGTCCACGTAAAGATATTGCTGCTATAAAACCAGTTTTAGTTCCCTTATTTTGTGTACCTTGTTACTTTTAAATCAAAAGTCCAATAAGAAACCAATATGTACGTAGAAGAATTAATGTCAACTTTCTGCTGCAAGAAGACAGAGCTGGATCTCAAACCTGCTGTCTCCGTGCTTTTCTCCTGGCGCAAAGGCAACTTAGGGACCATAGAACAAGTTCAAAAGCTCATGCTGTCCTGACAGTCCTCAGGGAGGGGCACTAGCAATTCCCTCAGAGCAGGTTAGCTCCCAGCTCATCTCTGCTGGGAATGACAGTCATAAAATTAGCTGAGCCCTATGTTTATCGGTTTAGGATTTCCTTACACACAGATTGCCATTTCCCAACCTAGAAGTACTTTTAGGTGAAACGACAGGGAGTTATACTTGTGAAAAAGAGTAGTAAACCAAAACAGAGACCAGTCTCCATACCAATGTAAAGACATTTTTCTTGGCAAACACAAATTTGATTCTACGCAGTCAAAATACTTTCTCTTACAAAACCCTGTGTAGCACTAATATTACAGTGTCTAACTTAAATAACAACTATTCAGCTGGCAAAATGATAATGACTGTACAGAAAGCCAGACTTGCTTCTCAGGCTTTCAGAAAAGATTGCAGTTTTATCCTCCATAGTCTTGCAGTTCTAAAAGAAGTACTGATATGTAATGAAAAGCTTCAGAAAATCTTATTTGAAATGGCACTGTGAGCATTTATTGCAATATTTAGGTTGTGTATCATTTGGTTAAGGAGTAATTAAGGACATGCACCTGTCTACTGGCATTCAGCATGCATTCATTAACAAAAAATAATGAAAGGACTTTTCTGTAGTTTAATTAAGTTGAATTACTCCTCCAGAACTGTATATCATGATGTGCTCACTTTTTTCCTGCTTAACATGTTCTTTAACACAGATGTGCATACATGTAGAAATTGGAGGGTGATTGCATTGCTTCTCAGGAGACCATATACTCTGGTCAAGCTGCAAATGGCTTGTATGAGATATCTCTAAGATGTCTCTGAAGGTTTATGATGATCTGTCAAAAACCAAGTTAGAAACTGAAAGAACGTGGCGATCTGGAAGAAACTGGGTAAATAATGGACATTTTTAGTCTATTTGCTATAAAAAAATTCACATGAATTTTTGTATTCTGCCCATGAATTAAGCTGGTTTCAGCAGTGTTTCTTTACTCAGTGTGCAGTGCTGCATGGACACAGCTGTGCTGCTCCACAACGGCTTCTGTGCTGGCAGCTCAAATATCTCTGTGCCACAGTCCTCCGCTCTCACAACTGCAGGGGTAGCACAGCAAGCTCCTCTGGCTGCTTTCCTGCTCTCTACACATAACCCATGTCAACCACATTGGAAACTGAAAGTCTTGTAGAAATATAATTTATATTCCTAAATAATGCCGTCATATTTTAAAGAGAAGTCGGGCATATTCTCCATGGTACTCACTGAAGCCCCTCTGTAGTGCTATATAGATTCTTCTTTATAGGGGGAGGGACTCTAAGAGACAGGTCCAGAAAGTCAGTGAATTGCCCTCTTGAGATTGCTTTCTCTCTCCTAACTACAGAAGAATCCTTCAAGGTTAGCTGACTTCTTGGTGGCTAGAGTTACCTGAGGGAAAAACCACTCACGAGTGCATTTTGAATCACTCCAGGCTCGCAACTTTGGGTCAATTATATATATTACGAGTAAGATCATGCCCTGAGTGATAAAATACTGCTAGAAAAGATGGGAAGATACAGAAGATGAGAAGGAAAGGCGCAGATTACTGCTAACAAAAAGGAGAAAAAAATACAAGGATTAAAATACTGTGCCATATTTGTACTTAAACTGAAAATTTAGGTGGCTTCACATGGAAGGTTAGGCTGTTTTTCAAATTAATTAAATACTTAACTGTCAGAGACACACCTCTATCTTAACTCATTGACTTTAAAAAAAGCCTCAGGGATTTTGAAATGCAAATATTTAAATTTGGCTTTCTGGACATATTAATGTGCACCCAATCCTTAGCTGCGGATTTGACTCTAACAGGAAACAATGACCATTCTGGCATATCTGTGCTTCAGAAAGAAAAGATAGACTTTCCAGAACTCACAGAGAGACATAAACAAAGACTAATTTGAAAGATTAACATATTGTGGAATAGATATATTCTGGTCACTGGCCTGTAAGTCCAGGAAGAATCCAAGTCTATCAAAGAATTGCAGGGTACTCATCCAAAAGGAATTACACATGTAACAATGAAGCTACAAATTATAATCAGAAAAATAACATTTTCCAACCTGCTAAAACTTAGAGAGATACATTTTTTACATGAAAACACATTGCTTTTTGTTAGAGGAAGTCGTAAAAGGTTAATAGGTGAAGGCAGCTTACTGCCTGCCTACTGCCAAGAGATTGCAGATATTTTTGCAGACATTGACAAAATAAATATTTGGAAAATTCTGATGCTCTTGTCAACTTAATCCTGCTTCAGAAAGGTTTCATTCTAAACAGGGAATAATAAATGTCAAGGGTTTGCTTTCTTCCATTTTCCATATCAGGGAAGACTTACCACAAACATTAGAGTTTTCTCTGAAATTGTATCTATGATTTGAAAATTGCTCAAGGAGCATTACGAAGTATGAAGGCCTAGCTGAACTTGAATAAATTGCATTTTTAAGGACATCAGCAAATCAGTTTTAGTGCTACAGAAACCTATGTAAAATAAAATGTAAAAGCTGTATTAGATTAAATTGAACTATCATGTTAATCCAGAGCTGCTTTCAAGGACACAGGAGCCATGAAGACTTAAAAATCTTAAACAGGAAGAGCAACTGGTAAAGGACTAGTAAAGTAAAGGTCTTTTAGAGTAAATAGTCTGTCAAAACTGACTATTTATGGGAAGTGATATTAACTTTCATCTGAAGCCTAATTCCCTGAACTAAAACATTTTTCTACTCCTTTGGACACCAATTTATTTTATGATTTTGCCACTTGAATACCTTCTGACAACAAATGGAGACAAAGTGGTGAAGTAATGATGGAAAGCCATATTATCACTCACTACACTGTATCTCCTAGGTGAAAGGAGAGAGAGATCTTTAGTTCCCCAAACTGGATACTAAGATCTTGCTCTAAAATATTAAATTTATGGAATGTTTCCATTATTAGTACCTTTCCGTATTTCTCGGTGTTGCTTTTTAAAGCCCTAAAATCAAGTACCAACTCTATCAAGGGATTTAGCCGCCGCTTTGCACAATACCAAGTTGAGCATTCAGACACCACCAACACTTTCCAGCCTCCACACAACTACAGCACAGTCCCATCTCATGGATGGTGTTCATGCACCAGGCTCCCTCAAAACCTGACCTTGCCAAGGTTCGTGGATGCTGAATTTGCTTGCAAGAGGTAGCAGTCTCACCCCACAGAGAGGACCACTATATTTTCTGAGAACATGCTTGCCACAGCAGATGTCACATGCATGGGAAAAAGAAAGAAAATAGAAGCAAGACTTTCTGAAACTGCAGGAAATTAAATTCCCTCTCGGGAAACTGACAAGCCCACTTCATCTGATCTACAGAGAGTATCAGACTTAAGATTGCCTGCCTCCCAGGAGGTTCCCATTAACTAAAAAGTATTTGTTATTTGACAAGACAACTTTTTAATTTTCCCCTCTTGGAACTATTCGGTTTGCTTTTAAATATTTATTCAGCCAAATAGCAAGCAATTCACTCCACAGACCAGTGTTAGTCTGCTCTTCTGTGAAGAAAGGGGGTCAGGTTTAAGTTCCAGCTCCATTAGCTATTTAATCAATTATCCAAGTTGGCAAGGTTTCAAGGGGAGGAAGTCACTAACTTCATCCCAAAATAACCATTCAGTGAGTAGCTAGGGCAAATTTCTGACCTGAAAGTGCCTGTGAGTTAAATTTTTTCTCAACTCAGGAGTGTGGGTATGTGTTTAAAAGGTCATCCACCTCAGTGGTAAGTGCTCTAATTACTGGACATTTGGGCATCAATTAGAAGCATGTTCTAATAATTTTGGAGAAAAGGCAGATTGACCTTATATGTTTATTTTCAGGGGACAGTAAAGACCTCCCCAGTGCTGAAAGGAGATACCTTAAAAGCATAGGTTTTGCGTGTATTACTGTCCCACCATACTTCCTTGAAGCTATTCTTCCTTCTGCTTGATTTCTCTGGTTGCCCCTTTTAGCGGTCTATCTCCTGTGCTTTGTGCAGGAAGCCTAACTCAGGGTAGAGAAAGTCTTTATAAACAAAGCACCTGTCAGTTAGACATTGCAATGTTTGATGGCTGCATCCAAAAAAAGTTAGGATGCTAAAAGGCAGAGCAATTCACTGCATCGCTTTTGGTGTCTTGTCCCCACACTGAATGAAGCATCCATACTTCAGTGTTTATGAGCTGTATGGGCACCCCCCAGGAAGGTAAATGGTGCAGACTGGGTAGTGGGAAACCCAGAGAGCTATGTAATGTCATGGCACTGAAAAGGAATTTTGATACAGAGGAGAGCGTTAATCACAAAATCTGTTTCAAATTTTACCAAGCTGGAAGTTAAGCATCCTGTGCAAGAGTAGAAAGAGGTGCAGCTATCTGTTCAGGCTTCAGATTTTGTTAGCAAAGTAAACTTATTTTTAGAAACTGGAGGGAGAGGAAAAAGAACAGGAATCAAGCTTTCCTTTAAAATAAAAGGATAAGAGTTGTACTGGTGTTCCCCTAACGACATTGTGATTAGATTTGCTAGCCAAAATATTGACAGTCTGAGTTCAATTCTGCTGATTCCCTGCTGTAGTTGTGGCACTGCAACCTACTACTCCCAGAGACTGTATTAAGATAAAATGTTGGTCAAACCTGTAGGAACCATGATCAGAACGAGGGAAATAAGTATTTACTTGCCCACACAGTAGTGGTGAATGACTCTCTAGCCTAGTGCCTGACACAGCTGCCCAAAGAATGAGTAACTGATTGCAGTACTTAGTCCATGAGCCAGAACAATGAAATATTTACAGTTCTCAGACTTGTTCACTCCTCAGAAAACTTAGGGTTCTTCTGGGGACAGAACCAAATAAAAATTTTAAGTCTAAGAACTGAGTTAGGAACGTGCAATTTCAGGACAAGGTGGTGGAGTTTGTTGTTGGGAACCTAGGAGACTGCCATTTGACTGGGAGACACGGTGTTGGTTTGTGGGGAATCCCAGCTGCCGTACATTGGTTTGGTTTGAAAGCAGCCTTGGTGTGCGTGGATTGGACTTCTTTTGAAGAAAAGTAAACTGGAAGCTCTGATTCAGTACCAAATGTACTGTAACATGCAGTAGGGACAAAAGGATCTGAACTTATTAGTCCTTCGAATAGCCTCAAACTGCTTTCACGGTAATAAGATTTTGTCTGAGACAACAAACTGGATCTAGTCTGTGGTAAAACATATTGATCACATGCTTAAATGTAAGGACCTCCACACCAGATGCTTTGATCTACTGCTCTGCTCCTATTGGGCTGAATTGGTTGCTAATACAGACAAAAACATCCAAGTCACATTTTCTGCTGCCTAAAGGCCTTTACAGAACTGGAAGTCTCTGTGTGGATTTTGCTCTCATTCACCACAGATAATTGTTAATGAAAACTTCAAACTTCCCCCGTTTTTTTTTTCTCCCTAGGGTAAATAAAATAACTTTTCAATAATTAAGTAAGAAGGGATAATTGGGGAAATGATACAAAGGACAAGATGGAAATTAAGAACTGAAATAAAACAAATATGAGGAACAAAATGCAGGAAGAAAGTGTCACAGAAGTTAAGGAAATGTTAAGTAATGACTAAGAGGGAACAAAGTAGAAAGGAGAACAGGTGGCAATGAATCAGGAGGAAAATACTATTTTGAAGTAATACTTTGTAGAAAGCTTAAAAAAACATACACACCATATATATAGAGAGAGATCATTTTGTATACATTCAAATATATACATACCAGCAGATAGCTATCTAGACTGATCTGAGACTATCTTCTCAAGTCTTTACCAGCCTTTACTCATTGCTGTTGAAATAGCCTATGATTATCACATATTAAATCCCCTTCATGGCATCAAAGTTGTTGCACTATTTTGGGGAAAATCAGTGCTAAACCAATTTTGTTGGAGCTGGGAATTGGGAACTTAGAGCCTTGGCTTCCATTTGTAGCTGTGCATCTCTGACCTCCAGGGAGGGATAATTCTGGAGTCATTTTTTTCTACTTACCTGAAAACTATAGATAATCCATAACCATTTAACAGCATTAAGCACTTACAAAACCAGGGGACAGCCATCAAAGTTACTTAATCTATAGCAACCCAGTGAAAGGAACAAATATCTGTATAGTAATGTCAGCAAAAAGAATTACAAATTAGGCCAATCCAACAAAGTTCAAGAAAAAAAAGATCACTTCATAAATCCACCACAGCAAATTGCTCTATTGGGAAAAAAACCCCAAAACTGCTGAGTTTCAGTGAGGAGGATTTTAACCAGGTAGGGTGCCTGAGGAGATCAGCTGCTATTGCGCACCAGGAAGGACAGAAGTATATATTTGTATGTACATATATGTATTTTTATATATATTCATATTCCTTTATAAGCGTGTGCATTTATATATATGTATGTATGTGTATATATGTGTATATACACTAAAGAATTATATATATGTATATATATGTGCATATACACGCACACACACGTATATATACACATACAGACTAATTATATGGTTAAGACACAGGGATTCTGTTCATCAGATTAGGCTACTTCTGTTACATACCTTAACACAGAAAGTTACAGGTTTTCCCGGGAACATCTGATAGGATATGATATACTTCCTGTAGATCTACAGCTGCATGAATATTTTTTTCAGGGAAGAATAAAAGACAACTTGATATTTTTACACCAAAAAACCTCTTGGAACTGTGCAAATTTCAAGAAAAACAGTTTTAAAAGAAGTATATTTTTCAAGTTTCTCTTCTGAGATACCTTTCCACTGCAGTGTCTTTTCCATCATAAAGAAGTAACAAATTGGTTTCGTTTTATCATAATCAGTCTTTTAAATTTATCTACCACTAAGTTGACCTAAAGCAGAATTGCTGACTTAAAAAAGACCCACTTCTTAAACATTCAATTTATGTTTTTGTTCTTTTGGAGAACTGGTGAAACTGTAAAATTTCCATAAATTAAATCATGTTTTCATATAGCTGAGTGCTTCATTGATAACATAACAGACTCTACTTCTCTCCTTTTACTCAATTGAGTTGATTCAGTCATACTTTAGTTTGCATGTACACACACACATAGCAGCCATCTTCTTATTTATTTAATTGATTGCATGAAATTAAATTATTTTCAAGCGCATGCTGGCTATTAACAACAGTATAAAAATTCTCAGCCTTGAGTTTCATAGCAGTGCTGCTGTGTATCACTCCAGTTCAAGCAGTTTGGCGTTCCTTCCCATTGAATATTGGTACCACTTGCCATGCAAGGCGTAAATACCTATTTTCTGGAAAGATCTATAAACCAGATGTAATTATTGCTGTTAATTTTTATTTTTTTGTTATGATTGCTTTAAAAATACAGATGCTTTCATCTATTTGCACTTGCCTTCCCTAGGATGTCTGTGGAAAGAAGACTTTTCATTTCAATGGGGCCTTAAGGAAACACACTTCTAGCTATATGCATTTTAACCACCAAAATATTCTAAGTGTCATTTGGAAAAGTTCTCATTGCTTTCTCTTTAAATAGTCTTTAGTTTGAATCTCAAATGCTGTCAGCTTGCTGCAGGTGGGCATGCAGGCCAGTGCTGGAGGTCCAGCAGGTCAGGAAGCTATGTACAGAGTATCGACACTCGGTGAGGTCAAATAATTGGAAATTTTGGCTGTGTTTCCCAGGAAGCTCTGCTGGGGAGGCAGCTGGTCCTTGCCTTGCTCCCCAGGCATGCTGCCCAGAAAGGGTGGCTGGTAAGTATCTGTAGGGAAGGCATGGAGACCATCCAAGCAGTGAAGTTCAATCCCTTCCCTGAGCTCCTACCTTCCAACCCTAATACCAGTCCTAATACCGAATGTGGGACATCAGCTGTCTCTTACTGTAGCTGGTTGAGGTGAATGTTGTTTGTGGCAAACATTCTCACTGGAAAGTCTCCTAATTATTGCAAGTTCTAGAATTAGCAAGCTTGTTATGTTCCCAAATGGCATTTGTTGGATACTACTGCATTTTCTTTCTCCATTCATCTAAATGAGGTTGCCTAAAAACTCTTTTTAAAAGTCTGGTAGTTGCAAGAAACTAATTAGCATTTGTGTCAGAGCAGTCTAACTTCATTACGCTTAAACATTGGCCTTTAAACTACGGGTATTTAGAACTGCTGAATAACAATCTTAAGCAGCTAGTTTGTGAAAATCTTCTATTGTCAGCTTAAATAAATCATAAAATCAGTATAGCCTAGGTTGATAGCCCTGACTGAAAAATTTTATTCCAAACATAACGTACAGGCAATAAATTGGTTGCTCTCTAAGTGTAGTTGGGTGTCCTCTCATTCCCTTTAGATGCAATACTCAGCAGTAGTGACCGTAAAATATTTCCCATTTCAAATTCTAAATTGCAAAACTCTGTTTTTCTGTTTTTCAAGTTAAATTAGTGGTCCTCTATTACTGACCCACACTAATGCCAATTCTAATTTCAAAGCATGAACCATTTCCACTGAAAAATAATCTTGATGGAGAATTCCAGATCAAATTCTACCGTAAGTTCTACCCTCTCCCTCTAAGACAAGACTTTCACTGCTTTGCCAAACAGCAAGGACTCAATTCTGATAAAGCCATAGTAATTGTCACATGAGTAACTTGATGAACACAATCAGTCAATTTATTGGAATACACACACTCCCCAAGCTCTGCATCTACACAAACAATTTTGGGATTGGTGACTTCATTCACCACAACCTTAATTTTAAGGAAGGTGTTTCTTCTCTAGTTTAAGCCACAGAAGAAACTTTACTGAAATCCTATTCTGTCAGAATATGAGTTTCACTCATTTTGCTTCCCAAAATTGAAATAATTTTGCTGGTTTTAGTTTGAAAGAAAAACGTCAAAAAAAGGAAATATTTAAATAGTTTCTAATATGCATATTTCTAATTTGTGCATTTCTAATATGTGTATTACAATATTTTACATTTCAGTCTATCCAAAACATTCTGGTGAAGGAACTGTTTTTTGAGGACTTCTAAATCTGTGTCTTTCATTTCAAAAGGAGATATTTGAAATTTGAAATGCCATGCTGATAAACAGAGAAAACTGTTTTTGTTGCTTTGTGAGCCTGCTTCACCCCGTGGTGTCTGGCATGGTCTCCTTGCCACCTGCATCCATCTGTCCTTGCTTTGTAATCTGCTTTGGGTACTGCTGTTGGTACCTGACTTCACAAGATGTGGTGACTCATTTGAAGAAAGTCTTTGAATATACAGGGAGTTAATGCTGCTTAATTATAAAAATAAAGGCTCTCAACAAATACAAATTACCTTCCCCCCCAATATGCCATATTTAAAAAAGCCCATACTCATTGCCTCAATGAGAAAAATAATTTTGAAGAGAGCATATGTTTTAGTCATCGTGACCTTCAAAGTTTAGACCTTATGGATCCCTGCCTCTCACCTCCATTCTAACACTGGAATGGGAAAGCAGTCTTTCCTTCAATTTCAGCTCTAACACACTTCCTCGGTTTGAAATTCTTGCAGTAGCTGTCCTGGATAAACTAAGAGGAAGAAGACATCTGTAGAAAAGACAAGAGACCTTTGAACAGCTGGATTATCAATTAAATATTAATTTTCAGTGTTGGTGGCTTTCCTTAATTCAGTAGCATTATTTACATAGTAGGTTTGGACTGTAGCATAAAATGATTACAATAGTTTTAAGCTGATTTTTTTTCGAAAAGAGAACTAGGCTTAAATTAGACAAAATAATCCATTTTACATAAAAATCCATGATAAATAACAGATGTTCATTCAGTCTACACTTGTTTTTACATTTATATATTTATTTGATCTTTTAGTGGCAGATATGGGGGGGAACCCAACACCCCAAACATTAGTATTGGAATGTTTCAATTTAGCCAGGCATGGGAGTGTATGGTTAAATCATTGTCTACTGCCAGATGAAAAATGCAACATTATGTGGTAAAGAAATACAAATCTATGAGGCTGTTTGCTCACAGATTATGTATGTATTCCAGAAACAATTATCTGGCATTAACAGTCTGTCTACAAAAAAAAACCCAAAAAAACAAAAACAAAAAAAAAAAAACAAAAAAAAAAAA
>VZTI01001286.1:514346-527584 GCA_013397865.1 Struthidea cinerea
AGCGGGGCGGGGGGGACCGGGAGCGGCGCGGGGGCGCGCAGCGCAGGGGGAGCAGCTGGGAAGCTCGGGCGCTCGCTCTGGCAGCCCTCTGTCCTTCGGTGCTTCCATCCCTTCGTCCCTCAGCCTTCATTTTCTCATTCTTCTACGCCTTCTCCCTCCATCCCTCATCCCTGCATCCCTCATCCTCCCATGCATCCGTCCTTCACCCCTCCATCCCCTCCACCGGTTATGCTTCATCCCTCATCCATCCATCCCGCCATTCCTCAGCCCCTCCGCGCGCCCGGCCGCCGAGCTGCCGTCCCCCCGCGGTCGCCTCCCCGCGCCCTCCGCCGCAGGGTGTCCCCGGAGCTCCCCGGGGCCGCGGCAGGCGTGATGCTGCCCCCGCTGCGCATTCACACGATGCCCTTTCCTCTTCCCCCCTCCCTGCCCCCAGGAAGGGCGAACTGCTCCTCTGACGTGCAGGAGGTCCCCAGCCCTGTTCCCTCACTCCCCACACACCCCCTAAAAAAAAGAAGCACTGCTAGAGGTTTCCTATTCTGCTCTTCCTTTCTTCTTCTTCTTTTTTTTCCCCCTTCACACGGCAGAAGGAAAAAAAAACGGTTCTGTGGCAGGGAAAAAAGGGGGTAAACAAGAGAAAAACATAGAATACAATAATCATTGACTGTATGAGAAACAAACCATACACTGGATTAGTTCTTAAAAGCAGTCTGTCAAGCTTGCTCTTGAAACCTAGAGGATTTCTTGGACATTTATTTAGGATCAAGAGTAATAACTGAACATTAAAAATAAAAGAAAAAACAGCTCAGAGTACAGCGTGTAAAGAGGAGACCTATGAATCAAGTGAGTCAAATAAACAAGCGCACCAAAAGCCGGCTATCAACTCTTTATCCTTGCCCTGAACTCTCCCTGCATTATATAAACGTGCTGCAAGTACGTTCGGGGAAAAGATACAGCGATGATGAGAACACACTGCTTTTTATTAGAGCACGTTAGTATCCTTACCTGACAAGTAGTTGCTTCAGAGGTTCATTTGCACGTTTCTCATCAACTCTCCAAGTAAACAATTTACTAGACGTTCAGTGCAGACATATGATTCCCTGGTGTGACTGCCTCTGTCCTAGATGTTTCTGAATGGCTTGCAGATTAACTTACTGTGCTCTTCTGCTCTGCCTTGTACCAGGAGCCGTGCAGGTATCAACAGCTCCCACTTGTGAAGCCAGGAAAGAGAGAGATTGGGTAGATTTCCACGTAGCTCCACAAACTGCTGATTTGCTGTAAGGGCTGTAGTCACTTAGAGAGCAGGTCTGGTCTTCTAACAGGTTTATTCAGAAAGAGAGGCCTGACCCAAAATTCACTGTAGACAATACAAATATTTCTATAATCGTGGTGGGAATTGGTTCAAATCCCTGTGAGCTTGCTGTTGGCGTGAAGGTATTTCTGAGTGCAGCTATTCTGGTAAGAACTCCCTGGGAACAAGAAAAATTACTCCCAGGGAACAGGAAAAGGTACTAAAATATGCAGCTTTTTTCATAAGATTATTGAGAGAAGGTCGGGGACCTGTCTCCGTTTCCCTGCAGATATTGGCAAAAATATGTACTAGAAGGCAGGTTACAGCCCCTGGCTAGAGGATGTCTCACGTCTCTGTAGGCTCAACCAAGATACCAAATACAATAAGAGAGGGGAGGGAAATTACAGGTCCAATTCTGGGCATTGCTTAAGCCAGTAGAATAAGAACTCAGCTTCATTTTGAGCAATTGTTGCCTGCAAAAAAACTCAACAAATTAATCTTTCAGTGTTTTTTTCTTCTCTGGTTTCAGTCCTGGGATTAGATCTAAGCACCTCTTTAACTTTCAGATTTTTGCTATTTTGCCTGTGTTTGTCCCTCCCCCCACCTCCTCTTTGCCTTGTCCAGCACAGAATCTAGGCTGTCAAGAGAAATGGAGGTAGTCAGAGAAGGAAAATTGGGCAGTGGGAAAGATTTGGGCTCAGTATACATAATGACATCAGCTTATCTAACATGAATGGCAAAGAAATTGACTTATACTTATTTTACATAGTTAATATAGGAACTTTTTATATTTCACGTAGTTTTTAATACAGTGGGTTTTTTTCTGTTGTTCCTCACTTGCTCTCTAGCTCCTGATGAATTACTTCAGTAGGGACAATGTAATAGTAGCCTGGTAGTTAGAGTCATTCCTGAGAGATGGGAGACTGAGTGTAAACGTTTTTTTCACTGAGATTCAGAATAGGAAATGAACCGTTGAGGTCCTGTCTTTTCTCAGATGAATGGCTTTAGTATCTTTGACTACAAATCTAGTTTGCATTAAAGCAAGCTCACATATGCCCACAGAATTTTTTTTCAGCAAAATTATTTTGTTGAAAATTGGTCAGTTCTTCAGGAAATTACAGGGCTTGCTTCAGATTCTTGCATGCTATTTATATATTTGTGCAAGGATTTATGTTTACGTACAGGGATTTATCTGTTTTTAAATTATAGCAGAATTTTGCTCATGAAGAATACAAATATTAACTTTTACATTTCAAAGTCGTAGTGAACTGGTTTATTCTTAGATACAAGGTTTCAACTCTTCTATAAAACCTTTGAAATTGCAGTAAACATTTTTTTTCTAATTGAAGGTAAAATGCAAGCCCTCTGTGATAATACTGTTGCTATATAATTTGCCTTTGCAAACGCTGGCTGCTGAGCTTGCCACCTTAGACTGGAAATATGCGTATGCTGTCTTCTGAAGGTTCCAAAATATTTTCTGAGAGCACAGTAATAGGTTTTATCCACATAATGGAAAATGTGGATATTAATAGATATTTTAAAAGTAAAAAAAGCATGATACTGTCAGGGTCACAAGAAACAACAATTTTACAAAAGCAAAACAAAAGGAACGGTTCCATTCTCAATCAGTTCCCCAATTGCAAAAGTAGATACTTATCAAAATCAAGTAAAAAAAGAAAAATATTTATTTTTTATCTAACATGATCTGAATATTTATATGAGAGGTTTTTAAAGTAAGAACATATAAGAGCTTACTAAAATCTTACATCCTGTACCTAAAAGTGTGCTCTTCCACTGATGTTGTTTCCATGAAGTTAGTACCATCAGTGTCTGCAAGGATAGGACTCCTCCTTTTGTCCACGTTCATTTTGAAGGACCCAGAACCCGCGCTTGTGGGAGTCCCGTGTGCATTTAACTGTTTGTAATTGATTGTTGGCTGGGGGGTTCAGTGCATCATTTAAAAATCTATCATCCCTTGGCTTGCTGTTCTTGACATTCATTAGTTATGGCTTGCCTTAGACTTGGCCATGTTTCTGCAGCTGGATTGCCTAATGCCAGTACCTGGAGCTGTGCAATCAGCCTTAACGACCTTGATGAGCGCAGAGACTCGGTGCAGTTTGCAAAGCTGTGGACAAGGAGTAGGATTCTAGATCTGGACAAGAACGGTATTGTACAGCGAGAACTGAACCCAGGCTGAGGCTTTGGGTTTGATTAAGTTTAAAAAATAACACAAGATATTGTTAATATTTGAGTCTGAGAGAGAACTGCATGCTCTCAGTTTTTGCTTTGCAACAGGTTGAACACACTGATATCTGAGTGGTTTAAGTCTGTCTTTTTAGGCACATTTATACTGTCTGCTAATGTCTTTATTTTAGAGAAAATGAAATAAATTATTAAAATATTTTCTATATGGAAATGTAGATAATACATTATATTACAGCTTTCTTTTATTCACAGAAGATTTTGTTTGCCCTATAAGTTTTATCAAGGATAAACAAAGATTAAGTAAGGATAAGTAATCTGTTGTGAACTAGGGTGCTTTGGGGTTTGGGTTTGGGCTTGGATTCGGGATTTTTTTGTGTGTATGTGCATAGTACTATTTTTGTTGAGTAAGGCTGTTGGCTAAACAGCAGTTTCATATTATACAGGATAATCAGATATAAAATTTAAAATTAAATGCCTTTGCACTATGACTCATGGGACTGATCCTAAAAAAGTGTTTTGCTGTAACAGGCCAGGACAAATCAAGGACTTTATTCTTGAATCCAGACTTGTCTGGGGTACTACTATCTTTAAAGAGACCTTGTTGCATCTAAGCCTCAAGCTCCACTGAGCTCAAAGGATGGCTCTGAAAACTACAACTGCTCTAGTTAAGATTTTCTGTCATGAAGTTCTTAACAAATGTGATCATCTTCCCTTACCAAACACCAAGAACTTTTCAGGCAAGCTTATATCAGCTGGTGAAAAATGTGTGAGAGAAGAAATGAAGTACAGTTACCCCTTTTCCATTACAGGAACAACTTAGGAGAGGGAAGATGTAGTCAGAAACCAAACACATAGACACTGGTATAACTTTCTTCCCATTTTAATCAAATGTAAAAGGGACAAATAATTGAACTAGGGAACTTCAATATACTTACAGATTCTCATAATATGCAGTAAATCTTTGCAGTTCTACTCTCCAAGGAGATTCTTGAGTAAATAATAATGACTTTGGCCTCTTGTATGAATGAAGATGGATGCACTGAGAAAAATCTAATTATAGATTTCTCCTGCCTTTTTCCTGCCTTGACTCTTATCTTGTGCACCAGTATTATATTGTTGATACTTCATATATATATATGTGGTACATGAAAATGAAGCTTAATGAAGGAAAAAGGGAGCACAAGAACTTCAACAGATTTGTTTCTATATTAGTTCAGTATTAAATCTGGTGGTTTTGGAAACAAAGAATCTACCAATTTCTTCAAAAATTACCCAGTCAATACAACTATGCTGCAAACTCTGGTCTGTTCTGTGGATGATTGACAGAATTCTTCACTAAGGGCCATGTCTTCACTAGGAATGATTTAAAGTTATTTCTACAGTGGTGTGTCTTAGCAGTAACCCTTTCTAAACAAGGATGCAGCTTCTCTTGTGAAAGCTATGCATTTCATACTTTATTTGATTACCTCTGAATTAAACAAGCTAAGCAGCTGAACAAATTTAACAGCTAAAAGCTCTGTTTTTTTGTGAGTTGTTTTGTTTAGCTTTTCTTTTTTAAATGCAAGTGTGCTTATGACAGAAGCTTCTGTAAGACATTTTGATATCAGTGGATCACAGGGCTATGCCCACAGAAATCTGCAATATAGGCATAGCTGAATTTCAAGTTGGTACAGGCAGCAGAATATAGAAACTGTTGTTGAGTGCATTACTGGGAGAAAATAAGGACCCAGCTGGTCTGGCCATTTTTACTGCTAACAGTGAGGGGAATAGAAATACAATTTTTTGTGTGAGAGCCCAGTCTGGTTGGGCAGAGCTCACAGTTAGAAAAATGGGCATGTTTTCTATTTGAAACATAAAGTCACTTATAGAATGGTTTGGGTTGTCAGGGACCTTCCAGATCAGTTGCAACCCTCCCTGTGCTGGGCAGGGACATTTTCCAGTTGAACAGGCTGTTCTGTATATATGTGACCAAACTAATGGAGAGAAGTAAAAGCATTTAACTCCATAGTGACTCAATTTACAGTGTTCTTGAATGGACAGATTAAACTTTAAAAGTCTTTTTTCCCATGTGAGAGTTAATCCTCTGTTCTCTTAGAGTGTTTTTCTTCAGTACCAGTTACAACTGCAAATGATTAATTATAGATCTGACTCTTTCTTTTGCACTGTTCTCTTAGATTCCTGGCTTCTCTCATTTGTCTGGAAGGACCTTAATGTGTTTGGAACCACAAACCGTCTTTTTGTTCTCACATTTTGCAGTATGTAGGAAAATAGAGTCGTGGTCCACCAGTATGGTTTCAGCTAGTAGCTAGTAACAGCAACAATGCATCGGCTCCAAATCCTGTAATCATGTGGGCTAGACAGCTGGAGATATGCAAAGCATCAAATTCCTTTGATGTTGGAAAAATATGCAATGGAGTGGGAAGCAGCCATGAAAAGTTTGTGCACGTAGACAAGCCAAAGTTAGTAGCCCACAGAGGGATTTGAAAAGCTGCCTTTGTGCTGACCACAGGAGATGCAGGAGAGGTGGTGAAAAAGAGCACTTGGAGCTTAGGAAACCTCCACATCAAGTATGCATACAGTCAAAGGTTTTCATGACAGCTAATGGTAAGTTATTGTTTAAATGTTGTTTGCAAATTTGCAGAGAAAGTAGGACAATATTTTGAATAGTTTATGTGGGTTGAAGTTAAGTACATCAAATCACTTGAATACTTTATGAATCATTAGAGAAACAATAGTGACAAAATCTAGTTGCATACAACAGATTGAAACTTACACGAAAGTACATTTGGAAAAGTTTCAGCTTTTTTTTGAGTGCATAAGATTGAAGAACAAGTTGGACAGTGATTAAAATTTTTTCCACCAAGATCCACTTCAACAGAGTCCATGCAGTAATTAATATATTTTGAACATTGATAAACTCCAGAACTCCATTGGTGTGTTCAAAAAATTATCAGTCACCCTGGATGTCAATATTCCAGTTTAATTCACTCTCCTGAGGAAACACTTTCCAAAAACCGAGGAGGTACTACTAAACCTCAAAGCAGAAGATGAGTCAGTATATTAACATAAAAAGTATTAATTTGCATAATTACTGTTGTAGTTGTGATAATCTAGGGATGTAAGAGAGGCAAGGTCTGTGGAGAAA
This sequence comes from Struthidea cinerea, assembly GCA_013397865.1. Classification (NCBI taxonomy): domain Eukaryota; kingdom Metazoa; phylum Chordata; class Aves; order Passeriformes; family Corcoracidae; genus Struthidea; species Struthidea cinerea. The sequence continues at coordinate 520,985 of VZTI01001286.1, forward strand.
GAAAATCTCTCTTGCAAAACTAACTGATCAATTTGGAAAAGAAACAGTACTCCCATCCCACCTCCAGTTTATTACCTCCTCTTTATTTGAACAATATTGAATATATAACTAATATGTCTGATGAAACTGAGTTATGTGAATGTAAGAGGACTATTTTCAGCACAAATAACAAGTGGCAAGATTAGGTTTTGTCATGTTCTTTCCAAATGCCTAACTGAATAACATGCTACAAATCAGAGTCTAGATGCCGCTGGCAGAATTTATATGAACTCTAAATCCCCCACTCGAATTTTATTCAGGGGAAAGCCAATGGATAAGTGGATTTTTGAAACACAAGAGTTTCAAAGTAGCTTGCACAAGAAATTTCTCTTCCCCTTTTTTCAGTTGCTACTATTTCAATTGTGACCGCTCTTAATTGACTAAAATATCCCCGAGGGAGTGTCCAGCATAGAGTGACTTGCTCTCTGTCAAGGTTTCCCAATTATCTTTTAAGCCTCATTGAATTTTAGGAACATACAGTTCAGATGTAAATTTATGGTTGATACAAAATGATACAATCCTTTCAAAACTAATGGCTCACATTCTTTTATTTATATATGTGTATGTATATTTGTGTTTAATTCTGAGGGAAAAAAAAAGTCTGTTATAAAATCTATTCTGATTATTTATATTACCCTTGATAAGGAATATAGTCTCTGGAACATCAAAAACCATCAAATATTTGGAAATAATGACATTGAAAGCAAATGCAAGCAAATGACAGCAGAAGCAGAAAACAGAAATTTCATTGTACATTCTTGAATGTAAACAATTTTTACACTATATAGCAGTTTTCCTTCATCTTTGATCTGTTTTTCATTCAATTTATGATAGAACAGAAGTCTAGGACAGCATTTTAATTTATACATATTAAGAATCACTGCAGATATGATTCATGATAATTAACTGTAATTAATTTTTCGAGAAAAAAGAAAAATGGCATAGTATATGACCAAAAGATGAATGCTCCATGCTAAGTTCAGTGAATGCATATTCTACATCCTGTGGTATGTGTCCATCTCTTGTTCATCACGAAAGGCAGCCAAGTATAGATATGTTCATTTTAAGCCAAGGGATGACACAGACTTAGCCTGGATGTGTGCATATCTTAGGACAGAAAATGTTCTCCCTCAGGAAGTTTTTTTCTCTTTTTCTATCTTACCCCAAAATTTATTGTTTGCGTCCCATCCTTTGGAAAGTCATTCAATCTTGAACTAAAGACTCAGTTAGGATAAATTTGCTCCTTCTCTTGGCAAGCTGCAACAACGATTAATTGCCATTCTGCACAAAATCTGTCTCTTCTTTCTAATTTTTACTTTTCTGTCTTTAACTTACCTGGAAACTGAATCTTTTTATGCTGTTATCTGTCAGATTAAAGTGTCCCAAATATCCGAGATCTTTTCCTCTGGGTTCTTATGAACTCTGATCAAGTTGCCTTTTAAATTTGTATTTGATACATCTAAGTAGGTTGTGAATCAGGATAGTAAGCCTGACAATAAGTCTCTCAAGGTGTTGAAGTCACTCTGGCTGAGAAAATTGTGTGACATTTGGAAGAATTTCTTAAGGATATCGGTACATTTTTTCATATTTTTTTTTAGTTGTACTCACATGTTTAAAAAAAATGAAAGAAAAAGAAAAACACAGATCCGCCTGCTCAAAATCCTCTTCACAGGCTTGATTTTCCTGACTACCTATAGCTTGAGCTGTGTTTTGTCTGCATTATCCATTCTACTGTGGTGTAAACCTGCCCATGATCAGGGGCTAAGATGTTTCAACAGCTTTCACGCTCTTTTTCTGAATGCTTCAAAGCCTTTAGTTTGATGTTTCTTCCTGACAGCCCTGTCAAAAATATAAATTCAAGCTTCCAACTTTCACATACTTGGAGACAGATATTTCTGAAACCTTAAAAGTGCAGGTAAGCAAATTAGTTTGAGGTTATCATTAGCCTAAGGATATGCTAACACTGACTCATGGGTGTTAGGGATCTAATTTCCCATGTCTTCTGAGAAAATCCCTATAGGCGTGATTTTTGGTACCTAAATATATTTTAAAAGATGGCCCTTTCAGCCTTAATGTCAGAACACTTAGGACTGCTACAGTACTTTGTATATACATAGGTCAAGTATACTTTGCTTTCAGATGTGAGCACTCAGCACTGTTATAAAGCAGTTTCCATAAGTCTTGGGTTGACTATTTACAAAAAAAATCTTTCTTTTAAATTATCTTTCACTTATTTTTGTTTTCCCCAGTCACTATATATGCCATTGCTTTTCCCCTTTATTTCTATAGTCAGGTTACTTGAATACTCAGCATTTCAAGTCTTTTCCATGAGGAGAGGGATGCTGATAATTTCTTCCTCCTCAACCAAGTGTAAATTTGAGGCTACTTCGGCTTTCCAGGAAATCCTACACTTAAGGTCTTTCTTCTTTAGCTTGCAATTTCAAATTACTTCCAAATTTAATTCTGTATGGGGTATATAGTATATGCCAGATACTTGTGCTCTTGGGGACTCCTGAAATCAGTTTCTTTGAGCTTCAGAAGCTTCATTCCTTTAGCGCTCAGATGTGGATAAGAGGCAAGCTGTGCAGAGCCCTGAAGCCTCTGTGCTTGGGCCACACTTCCGTGGCCACTCCTGCACTTGCATTGCACTACACCACATTGTTATTCTGAAACCACAGATGCTTTATTCTACTCAGACTAACTACCAGAATAGCTACCTGTAACCAATATCTATTATTTACAGGACATATATCAACATTAAAACAGGAATAGGTGCTGTAGCATGAAATTGTGCGAAGCTAAGAAGGGCTAAAATAAATTCGGTGATGTCCACCTGGTCATTAGGAAACTGCAGTTTCAACTACGTAAGCTGGAACAAACCTGTCTGCTGGCAAAGGCAAGAGCAGACAGGAAGAGTCAGAAAAACCTCATCCTGAGTCCTTGCAGTTATTAAAAACCTGTAACCTGTCACTAGCCATGGGGATATTGCATGTACTTGACTACAGGCACACACTAGTTATCTCATTTGAGAATCTAAAATTAGATCAGGTGAATCTAGTCTTTGGAGACTAGGCTATAACTAGGCTAGGACTAGGCTACTAACAATGGTGAGAAGCAAAATGTCTTTTTCTGAGCCTGACATCACCTAATCATTTTTGAGATACAGTTTCAGAGCTTTTGGGGTTGTACCAGTCATTAAATCCAATATAGCTGGTAATCTTAAAGGTATAGTGAGCTCTTCAACATTCTAATTTCTAATGTAGAATAATTTCCTATGAGTTTCCAAGAGTGAAACTCCTACTGCAGTGGTTGCAAGGTGGAATTTATATCACACCAACTAGCTTGGATTTTTAATTTTTTTTTTTTTTTGGCCTAAATTCATGCCTCTAAGGAATGAATTCAGTTAATTCAGTAATGTTGGCCCAAGCTTTGCTATAAATTATTAGATAAATGCAGGTTGGACCATGAGACCAAGAGAAGGAGGATCTTTGCTGGGCCACTTGCAGTGAGATGTGTAAGCCATGCTGGTACATCTGTGTGGTTCCCTACTTGTCATGGTGTGGGCAGACTCTGGCTCTGCGTCTGCATGACAACCACAGTGTTTAAGAGCTCATAGTGACCTCCACCGGCACAGCAAAATTTTAGAAGAGGAAAACTGAGCAACACCTGCAGTGCTCTGGTGTGTTACCTCTGTGCAGACCTTGGTTTGGAGGATCAGCAGCAGCAATCTTCCCATGCGTAGCCTTGTGCAGGCTGTATGTGGAATGTAGTAGTCTTCTGTTTTGATGTTCACCTTCCAGTATGCTGAGGGTGTTCCAGCATATGAAAACATCTGCGTTTGGGGGATGAGGCCATGAGGATGCTGTTAGAACATTTTGATAAAGAAGTTTTGCTGGAGACATAAACAGACACCTGAAAACCTGATCTAGGTCCTTGGACTAGCACTGAAACCACTAAGCAATAGAGTACAACCAAACTGCACAGAATTAGATCCTAGGTTCAGATTAGTACCTCTTTTTAAAGTCACTGGCAGCTACTCATTCATATCCAGAGGAAGAAAGCGGTCTTTAATAGTAATTAAATGACTCTTGTTTACTGCCATCAGTGCATTAGTGTGGTGAATTGATGCAACCTCCAGGAAACCACTCAGCAGGCACCACAAAGCACTGTGCAAAATGTCTCTGTATTTCAAAGCTTGTGAGTCTGTAACATCCCTGAGGATCGCACAGTCCCTAGCAAACCTTTGAGCTGGGAACACACACTTTCCAGCTGATGGCATTGACTGCAAACTGCCTTACACTGTAGCAATATACAACGTGTGCAACGTTTGCTGCTCTTGTGTAATGAATGGGTATTACAGAAGGCACAAAAGAACATTAAAAAGTACGTTTTACACATGCCACCTGAATAGCAGGAGGTTATCTTCTGTAAAGTAATCTTTTGGTGTGCATAGTAGTAATAAGTCATGGTTTAAAGGAAGCAGTGATTATTGAGAAGTAAATGTATTGTAAGTCCTTATGAAGAGGTTGCCAATCTAAGTAGAGATTTGGAAGTCTGAGACAACTGTTCAGCAGGCATCTCTTAAATCTTTTCATAGGAGGGACTGGAGACATAGCTTTGCGATTTCTTGGGGTTTTTGAGGATTGAAAAGAACACTTTCTTCTCCTCATTTAACAGACTATAACAGAAAACATTCATATCACAAATGAAGCCTTAATGAAAATAGCTTAGGTTCCTGGCTGCCAATAGTCAAAGAATGCTTCCTGGCACATTTCAGAAATACAAACTGGTGTTTTGGTTAAAGAAAGAAGGTGGTTACCAACATTCATAGAACATTACCTGCTCTTTGTGAGCTCTCCTCTGGATGTTCTGCTCATTGTACTGTTTTCTGTTACCAATCAAATCCCTTTACTTGACAGAAGACCATAATTTTACCACAGAACAATGATGCACTAAATGTTCACCTTACTTAGAACTGCATTAATTCACAAAAAAACAATTAATCTTTACTCTGCTTGACAGCCAAATCAGGAGGCATTTTTGACACAAAAGATCATCAGGTTTAAATTTTTTCAAGCTTGTCTAAAGTTTGTCATTCCTTCTACTAGCATGTTCTACTAGCTGATTTGATATCTGTCTACTCAGGATATCACCATACAAAGGACTTTTTGCTTGGTTTGAAATTACCAGAAATATACTCCATGACAGCTTTTGAGCTACCATTGGTAATTAAGACATATCAAAATGGGGTGATGGGGGAGGGTGGCAGTTTTGCTGATCAGGGAGACCAGACATTATTTTGAGACTCAAACATTTGTAGTTCAAACCCTAAACCTCTCCATGGACAGGGTAATCAAATATACGTGGCTCTGTGGCTAGTACTAATTATTTTTCCTTCTGTATTAGTTTATTCATGCTGGGCTGAAGCAAGAGTGACAGAGAAGTCACTCAATAGAAGCTTCCTTCTATCCTACCACAGAATATTGATGAGGGAGATTGCACAGGGGTACAATGGTAGTTGGGAATTTATCCTTAAGCTTTGGTAGCAGAGGAGTCAACAGTTTCTTGAATGTAATCAGATTTTCTTAAGTCATCTCCAAGTTTTTGATACTCCATTCACTCTCAAATTATTGAAACAAACTCCAGGAGGGAGTCAAATGACCTTGGCAATTTTCTTTGACAGTTATTTTTGTTCCTTTGGACATGTAACCTCACATCACATTAGTGTGATAGAACAAATTCTCATCTGAAACAGTCTCTGGACTGTCTCTTTATGACAGAGACCTATGTAGTAGATCTTCTGACACACACTGCAGTGGTAAGATAAAATTCTCTCCATTATTATTTCATATTCATCTACTGTATGTATTGTATATGTGTATATATATATATTTGCAATATGATTTTGATCCATTTTATGATCACTCTTTGATTATTTTAGCATTTTCTTTACTTATTTATTTTAGTATAAGTGTCAGCAGAATAAAACTTCTTTTGGAAAAGTTATGTACCATGTACTGAGGATAAGGTTTTTCCTTTTTTTTTTTTTTTTAGGATATAAATTGAATTTCAAGATGTCACCTTTACTTATTGGTACTTATTTACCTTTAGTTATTGGTAAGCATAATATTAGTCATAAAAGGTTCACATTATAGTGCATTGTGTGGGTCAGTATTTTAGAGCATGTTTTAGACATTGATTTTGCTCCAAAGCATGACTAAGATAGTGAAAGATATATATTAGTTGCCGTGGTTTTGGAGTCTGTTCAAAGTCATACTGTTGTGAATTACTAGGAAAACCCTTTCAACCTCCAGAATTAACCTACTTTAAAATCTCAGTCATGAATAGAAGAATAAAGGAAAAAAAACCAAAAAAATACATCTTTGGCTGATACTGGAATCTATGGTCTCTGTGCAACTCACCATTTTTATTAATTCAGAAAACTACAGTCCTTGTTTCTTTACCTTCCAGTTAGCAGCAATGTGAAGACTTGTTTTGGATTTATTTATGGTTTTTTTGTTGTTGTTGTTGTTTGTTTGTTTGTTTGTTTTTTTTTTTTTT
>VZTI01001286.1:527635-577451 GCA_013397865.1 Struthidea cinerea
GGAGAAGGATTTATTCAAGCTGGAAGTGTTTAAATTAAAACTGGATGTTTTCTTAAGGTCTACATTCTTGCTCAGCTATAAGTAAAACTAACTTGCACCACAGGAAAGAATATTTTTGTTCATTGGAGGAACAATTAGATGAAATTATTTGGCCTGCACTAGGCAGCAGGTCGGACGTGATGACCTCAGTGGTCTCTGGTGACCCTAACATATGAGTCCATAGCTTGCTTCTAGTTGCCATTTAATTCCTTATCACCATTACTTTGAGTAGTTTATAATTCTCAGAAATAGTTACATCAGTCTGAAATTACTGCATGAAATACTGTTTTAAAGAGGATTTTTTTCCTGCTTAATGATAATCTCTTAGGCCTGGATTCACACAGGGAATTTTGGTTCAGTGCAGCAGTGAGCCAAACTGCCTCTTTATTTCTACTTATCAGCATCCCCAGCCACAAGTTAGGTAAGTACAATTTCCACACAATTATTAGAGAAGTACTTTAATGACCAGAAATGTAGTTCAAAACAGGATTCACAAAACTCGGCGTACAGAACTTCTAAGGTAATTAGGAGGAGTTGCTGAAGTGAAGAACTTTGCTTCAAGCCCCTTTGTGATACAGAGATGCCTAAATCCAATCTCTGGATAGAGTGCACACCTTTGTGCACTCATTAATTCTTTCCCAGGTTTACATACTGAAGTTTTCGTAAAGGGCTAAACCACACACAGGGCAGGCAGAAGTTTCAGCCCCCATTTGCCATCCCATCTTTGCTGTCAAGATATAGGATATGATGTGAAATACTAATATTAATCTCTGGTGATTGTGTCATTCTTATTTCTGTAAACACTTTAAATATTTACTCCAAGCCAATGCTCAAATTCATGGTCTACTAATGGAAGTGTCTTCTCCCTGGCTCAAGGTCAGGGCAGAGTATGGTGACTTTTGAGTGGTAAGGGGTGTCTTCTCCTGTGGGTTTATGCCATGTGGTTAGAGCATATGACCTAGAGCAGGATGCCACAGCTAAGGAAGAGTAAAGATTCTCGTGAGTCACATTGTGTTTTAGGCGCAAAAAGACACAGAACTGTTCACTGTGGCTAAGAATCAAGTAATTAAGTGCCATAGGGGTTTTGTTGACAAAAAAAGAGGGTATTTATGTTATTACCATGAGGCAATTTCAAAATTAAGTGCCTGAAGAAGCAGATGTTTGACCAAAACCCCTGTTCTTGATTCCTGAATTTATTTTATCCCCCAGAAATTCTCTTTTGGGGTCAGCATTTAAAATGTGAGATAAACACTGTACCTGTAGCAGCTCAGTTCTGATGAGGGCCCAGAGTGCTGCAAGTACGAAGAGGAAATAATTGTGCTAGAAAAAATTCCCAGACACATCCTTCCAGATGAAAGAAGTTAGAGAAAAGGCTCTGGAGTTACATGCAGAGAAATTATTCATGGGTCTCGTTATTGAAGATGTAACATGTTCTCTCTTTACAATGACCAGTTTGAGACACTGGCTTGCAGAACAAAAGGCTTTCTGCTGTGAGACATGCCTTTTGGGAATATTTAGTCCAGCTAATAGTGGACCAAATCTCCCTCATTTGAGAACAAATATAATTCTGACTGCTTATGGGGATTGACCTCTTCTCAAAGGCAACTAGCAACAAGACGAGAGGAAATGGCCTCAAGCTGCACCAGGGGAGGTTCAGGTTGGACATCAGCAAGAATTTTTTCCCTGAAAGGGTGATTAAGCATTGGAATGGGCAGCCCAGGGAGGTGAAGGTGTTACTATTCCTGCAGGTGTTCAAGAAACAACTGGTTGTCCCACTTAGCACTATGGTTCAGTTGCATGGTGGTCGTCAAAGTTTGTAAAACTTTCTGGTTTTATTTCCTGGCAGAAAATGAAAAAAACTTACAGGGAAAACAAAAGTAATTTAATATTAAGGACTTAATCTTTTTTTTTTTTTTACATAATTATGAGAAACACTGTTCGTACTCTCAGTCAGCCCATACTGGACACATTCTTTATTTATGAAAGATGAAAATAGACTGACTTTTAGCAATGAAGACTCTGATCTGCTATGCTTCCTTTTAATCAGAATTCTGACTGTGGCAAATAATCAGAATTCTTACTGTATGAAGTACAAATGACACTCTTACTACAAAATGAGTGTATGCATAAACGTATGTTCATGTATCTGATAAATAGAAAACTGAAAATCTTTTAAGAACCAATTATTTCTAAACTAAACAGAATATGCTTCTAGCTCTTTTTCTGGCACAGGCATCTATCAAACAATAACAGGGCATCTGTTGAATAGACATGCACATGCAATGCAAGCAGGATTAATTTTTATTTGTTGCTCATAAAAGATGTTGCCACCGTTTTAGATATTCAATTTTGTATAAACATTTAAGTGAATAAATGAATAAATTGCAGTTTCAGTGAAGAAATGCCAATAAAGACTGTGATTAAATACAAAGCAACACAGCAGGAATTTCAATAGGTTGAAAATGTAGTCACATCTACTCAAGAGGGTGTTAACAGTATGCTTCAGACTCCCTGCTGTCGTTTTGAAGCAACAAGAATGCCTGTTGCCCAAACGTTTTCCAAAACAAATAACTTTAAAGACTGAATTTCTTCCTGAGGGAATGTCAGATATTGATGATTATCATTAATATACAGCTCTGCTAAAAGGCTTATTTGAATGATTTATTCATTATTGGTCTTCTACCAATTTGTAGGGGAAAAGTTTTGGTGCATTAATAAAGAATGAATACATGTAGAAGGGATAGAAGTATGGATTTACTAATATGTTGGGCATTACACTGGTTTTCATCACAGATTTATTGAGCTGGAGAGTGGAGACTGGACCTAATCCTAAACTTGTGGGAGAAATTGCCACATAAATTAATGTTGCATTATCACGTTCTTTGGGAAAACAAAGCATGAATTTTTAGATACAAAATATGTGACAGTCTATTTTTTGCCTCATAATTTTATTTAATTCTTCCAAGAATTATTCTATGTACATTTTACTACTCAAAAATTCTTTGATGTATTAGTTATCAATTGACTTGAGTCTTTAATATGTAACAAAACATTCACAACTGAATCTTTCCTATCCCTATCAAGCATCCTAGCTCTCCCAGTCCAGGGGAAAAAACAGGCTGGACCATACTGGAGCAATGGATAGGCCCTCTAAGCTCATACAGAAAAAGATGCATTGAGTCTCTTTGTTGTGTTAATATACTCCAAAATCTTATGTCCTATTTGGCACGATACTTTGACTTTAGGATGCTAGTCTTCAGTCATTTTAATCAGCTGCTGCTGGGTGCTCAAAGAGAAACGTCTGATAAGTGTTGGCAAATACTTACTAAGATGCTGGCACAGCAATAAGTGCAGCACAGTCAGCCAGTCCACAGGACTATGTCCTATTACCCAGAGTAAAGTGGGTGAGTGGCACCCACAAGGTTTCGTTTATTGTAGCTTTAAACATTTCCTCAGGAAATTGTTTCCATATTCTGTTTACTTCTGCTTACATGCCTTGATGGTCAAGTGTAAGGTTTTTTGTGTTAAATGTCCTATGAACTCTTTCCCATCAATTGGGTCAATTGCAGGACAACTTATCTGTTCTTTGCAAGAATTATGGGATGTTTCTAGAGAAGTAATGACAGCTGATTGATTTTCTCCATGCCCTCTGTTCATGGTAATTGTGCTTCTGCCAGAGTATAACTCAGGGGTCCTCCCATCACAACCTTTCTAGGTAGTCAGTATTTCAGTTAGTGCAGGTTTAAATCACTTCTAGAAGCAGGTTAAAGGTTATTATTTGTTGATAGGAAAGGTAGTAATACTGACCGGCAAAAGCTCCAGTTAACTCTTTAGTGGAGGAATCACTAACTGTGGGCAGAACAGTAAAACTGTCAGGGTGAATTTGCTAAATGTTCCATTCTCTCTCCAGAAAAGTGCAGTTGAGAAAAAAAAAAAGTAGTCACAAAAGCAGTTTTACATCCTACCTCTGACCTTAAAAGGAACTTCTAGAAAGTTCATATCTTAAGTGTACAAAGTACAAAAGAGGGTCTCCTTTCTCAGAAAACTCCCAAAACCCAGAACTCAAAGAAAACAATTTGAAGAACTGTTCTTGCTACCAGGAAAGTCACAACATTTCAGAGTTTTTTCCACCAGCAAATCCTAGCAAACTTTGCAAACACAAATAAAATTTCTTTCCTGAATACCTGTATGTCTAAGAACTAAAGTCATAATGATATTATACTCAGAGGTTTGTACAACTCGCAGCAGTAGAATATACTGATCATTTCATTATGACAGAATAAAAGGTTTAGTGTTGTTATTAAAATTGACGTATTTTAAAGCCTTAGCTGATCATAAGGATAAAACGTTTTCCTGTTAATAGGGCAAATGCTAATGGAACACTTCCTAAAGTTTAGTTTCTAAGGAGGATCTGCCCATACCTCTTTGCTGCACTGCTGCACAAGGTTCTTTGGCATGAAAATCTCTCTGTGTACATCTAACGCAAAACAGCAGAAGAGGAAAGGGAAGTATAAACCCAGATCCTGACCCTTGCAGCAAACAGGGTTCTCAAGGGAATTCCTCATTACTATGCTCAGGACTGCAAATCTCCAAGAAAATTTACCTGTGCAGTTATAAGTGGCAACATGAGAAGGATTCATACGTGGGATAAAAAAGGACCTAGGCAGATGCTGGACTAACTGAAGCTACAGCACTCTATATAGGAATTCCTTCCCTGACATTGTTGCATTTACTTTTAATGCTTCTGGAAGTTGACAATCTGTGCATGCCTGCTGGGATTTGTTTTGAAATAAAGCTCTGGAGGCACTATTAAATCAATAGTGACGCTGAAAGGTCCTAGTAGTCCTGGAGCAGAGACTCCTGCAGTAAAATCTTCAAAATGCTGTTCAGAGATATCTCAATGCAGTTGAAAGCCACCAGAAAAATATATAAATAAGTAAATAAATAAAAGACATGTTCTCGATTATCTCCTCTTGACCTTTTAATCAAAATGCAAAGATTATTGATCCTCACATTTGGATTTCACATGCATAGCATAGCAAAAATAACATCCAGTGAAAACAACACAGGACTGAGATCTTGCAAAATGTGTCACTGCCTCAGCAAGGCAGTGAAGGATTCAGATCAGAAAAGTAGGTGATGAACACTAGTAGAGCAGGACAACGTGTAAAGCTGTTTCAGGGTAAAAAAAAGTTTCACTACAATCAAATAAAAATTTAAGAAACTTCAGGATCATGGAGATTGTATTTATCCTACCAGAATGAGCTACAAGGGAAAATGAGAGAGAAGATGTGCAGTACATCCAGGCTGTTCACAGAGGAGACATCACTGTGCCTGCCTTCTCTATCTGTTTATTCCAAAATTTAATATGAATTGCTTCTAATAGGAGTAAAAGCCCAGAAGACCAATTTGACACAGCTCAATTAGTTTATTGATCAGAGCTATGAAACCACAGCCAGTCAAACCCATAAGATATGTGTTACTAACCTCTGCTGGGCTCTTCCAGTGATTTGGTTGAAACAAAGCATATTTTTCTTGTGTTGAGTTGCATTAATAGCTTTGTTGTTATGAAGCAAATCTGCTGAAAATAAATTATCATCCTTTTCACACTTATCAAAGAATTAAGTATTGTTGGCAAATGTTGCACACAATTAAAGACACATTGATTTTTTTTTTTTTTTTTGACCATACAAAGCCCTACCACTACCATTTTTTTTGTGCTTGATAATCATCAGAGTAATAGACAATTTAATATCAACAGCAGAAAGGTCTTTATCGATCAATATTTAAAAACAGCTTAGCTAGCAAAAAGTGCTATTTGCTACTTGTACAGGTGCAGGTTAGGCAATGCCCCGCAGGACTTGCAGGACATGCTGACATTACACATACAGTTTTTGTAATTTTTGCATATTTTAGTAAAGGATCATTTCCCTCTTCAACACCATTGATAAGGTAATACATCTGCTAATGATAAACGTTTCCCAGTAATTTCTAGCCTATGACTCCTTCTAGTTGCTGAAAATGTCATCAGACTTTAAATATTTGTGTTCATGCTATATGTGGGCTGGTTTTCATGTTTCTTTATTTGGGAGAATTTTAGCTGAAATAATCCAGAAATTTTCAGAGGGCAAGGCTAATATAATTTTACACATTTTAGAGGTCTTCTTAGAGGTATCTTATTAGGTCTCTGTTCTGTGGAGCAAGAACTTGATATTTGTCAGGTGGATTTCTGAGGTAAAAAGAATATGATTTTTTTTGCTGATTTTATGAAAATTTCTCCAAATTTGAATAAACTATAAAGCTTTTGAATTATTATTAACTTGATTATGTATGACTTTATAGAAATCATATTTTCTGTCCATTGAAGATGCTGTTGTTTCTGCTTCTTAGTTGCCTGCTGAGCTTCAGCCCTGTTCCTGCCTCCCCAAATGTCCAGGCATGCTCCATCCTGGGGATTTAGGATGTTTAGGAGGTTATTCCTGTTTACAAGAATATTCCTGTGTCTCTTGTTGCTCCTGCCTTTTCAGGGGTGTTGTGGCTCCAGACTCTGCAACCGAGTTCCCATGTTTACAATCAGCTCTGACTAATGAGGAAAAATTCTGGAAAAGAGGTTTAACTGACAGGACACAAGGAAGGTAGGGAGGGATAGAATAGATCAATAAAAAGTGAAAAGAGGAGATTAGACAAGGAGGAGGAAAGGGTGAGACTGAAGGAACAGGAGAGAGAAATAAAGATAAGCTAAAGAGAAGATGAGCTTAGAATAGTTCAAAACCATTCTCCTTCAGAAGCTGAGCAGTTCCTTGATCACGCTGCTAGACATTCCTTTGCCATACAACAAACTGCTGCCAAGCTGCCAGCTACATGGTTCTGTCCCTCTCTGCGTGGAGACCCATACAGGAGAGAACAACTTTCTGCAGGGATGGCCTAATCTTTCCTCTTAAGCATCAGATTGCACTGTGCTGTATATCTGAATCCCTCTTTGATCCTGTGAAGATGAGAGGAGGCTCATGAGCCAGGTTCCTTCAGGAAAAACACCTTGAATAATATATACCCAGGCTTCCACAGGGAAGCTTGTTTCTGTCACTTATGGGCTTTTGAGAACCCCCAATTTACAATTTTAATATTTTTAGCAACAATTTTGGTCAGAATACATGTATATCTGTGCAACTGTATTATCCTTGAAGTTAGCCTTAGCTGATTTTTGCAAAGATCTGAATTTTAGGCTCCTCCATTAATTAAACTAATTCTGTACTCTTTTGAGATTTTTGTTTCTCTATCAAAGTACCTTGAAAAAGTATGTTTTTCAGTGACCTATTTTGTGATTGAAATATTATTCTTTGCAGGTATGCTTGGCTACACTACAGCATTCACTTCTAATAAACATAGCTTCCCAAATTCACAATTTCTCTGCTGGACTGCTTTCAGCTTCTTGTGTGAATGCACAAGCAGCAGTCCTGCTGTACCAGTTAGACATACATTCTCAGGGGAACTGACACGGAAGAGAGCTAATTCTGTTTAAGTTCATCTTAGCAAAGTCTGTTTTAAAAACTGGAACATAATCAAGTCACAATTAGGAGAGCAACTGGCTAAATTTCTTCCATTAAAAAAGCAATAAGGAAGCATCACATGGAAATCCATTATTAATGAACTAATGCATAGAGTAGAGAAGAGTAATTTGTAAATTCCTTTTAAATTTTAAACATTTTCATATAATGGGACAGCCCTACAGATACCTTTTTAAAACAAATATTTAAAATTTAAACAACCGAAAAGGAAAAAGCAAGATTTCTTTACAACAGATCATGTCAGCTAACAGGATTTTTCACTCTTTAGTAGACTGCATTTCAAGGATGCAGTCGACAAAAGATGAAGGTAGAGTGATTTATAAAACTTTAAAATAGTCATAGTACATTTCTTTTCTATACTATTAAAGACAGGGTTATTATTTGCAGTGACACAAAAATAGACAAAGAAGAAAGAATGGTAGAATATCAGGAATGCTAGGGACAGAGGATGTCATTCAATTATCTCTCTAAGGCCTATGGGATTGTCTTTTCCCTGTTTTGTTGTCAATGTCTCGTCCCTCCAGCTGTTCCTTTACAACTTTGCCTCACCGTAGCACTTTTAGATATTTTTCTGCATGCCTCTCCTAGGGATCAGGAGTCTCAGAACAATCATAATCCCCAGCATAATGTGGGAGTCTCAGAAAGAGGACGGAATCGCTGCATACAAATCAGGATGGCTGGTAAGCCTGCACAGCATCCATCTATCACACTGTGCTTCCACAGGGCTGCACCATATATCTCACACTAACCACATTCAAGGGGCTTTGTCAGCTGTCGTGTTAGTATTTTGCCTATAATTTTTAAAATATAAAGGATGAATATTAGTCTGCACTGCACGGCTTTTCAAGAAAAGTAGATTGAATGGACTAACTAGAGGTTTAGGCAGCAAAACATGATCTATGACTTCTGAAGAAAAGATGATACAGACAAGTTTCTGTAGCCTTGTACAGTTTTCTTCCCCAGTATGTAAGAGAGAAAAAGGCTCTTTCTTTTTAGCCAGACAGTTTTTAATGGCAGCATTTTGTGATTTTTGAAATTTTTCTGTTGGCCCCTATTTTGTTCTCTGACTCCTTGAGTTCTCCAATAGGGACCTTCCAGAAAGAGAATGAGGAAGCCTTCTATCACAAAAATTTACCAATTTTTATGAAGATTGCAGAGAGATGCTGAAGTGAATTAGAACTCATTTGCTTCAGTGCCACCTGCTGGGAAGCAGTCATTTTTATTGCTCTGGTTTTGTTGATTGATAATCAAATAGTTATAAGTATTTCACTCAGGTCTGTCCTGCTTGTGTCAGATAATTATCCCTACTTGGACAGAAATCTTACTAATCTGAAATTTTTTAAGATGGATTCTTTGTGCTTGACAAAATGCCCTATATCATCTTCAGACCCGAGTGCAATATTTGCCCATTATTCTGGATTATTGTTCCTCACTGATTCACTCAGTCTACCGATCTTATTTTTAGCCATGTTTGCATGTGTTTTTCTTACTTTGTTTGGTACAGGCCATTCTTATAAGATGCTTCTAATGAAGCAAATTAATCGATTATGTATATTTTCCCTGCTTAAACTGAAACCTAATGTACAATTTCCTTTTCATATTTAGCTTGGTTTTTTGTTTCCCCTAAATTTCTTTTACCTACTCTTTTTTCTTTTCTTTTTTTTTTTTTTCCCTGCAGGTCATAAATCTTTTAATTTCCCTGTGTGAAGCAGGGCTCTGACACCTTTTGGAAATCAAAACTCTGAATTAGACATTAGAGGGACATACGTCTTTCCTAATGGTCCCTGAATGCTGCAATGTAATTGACTGCTATAATATACCACACCAGAAGGAGGAATAATTTTTTGTGTCGATGGTGTCCTATGGAAGTGCTAATTTACTTTATAGTGAAAACATACAGACTCTGTTGTCAAAGGACAAGGGGAAAGTTGATGAAAGGCATCAGGATGCACCAGGAACCTGGAAAAAAACTGCAGCAATTCATCATACTGTTCAGAGTCTGAAGCCACATCTGACTTTGGTGTAGAAGGAGTTTCCAAAACTGCTGTCCCATATCTCCAGTCCTAGAGCATTGCATCTCATCCCAGCTGGGAGCTCTGCCAGTCTGGCACAGTGGAGCCCAGTGCATCGGGCAGTTGATCACAAACCAAGCTGCCTCAGAGACTGGACTCACATGACCCTGTCAGCAATACTAAAGACACAGGTCTGATTAGCCCGAGGAGAACACAGTCCAGCTGTACTGCTTTTAACACCTGCTTTACCCCAAAGCACGTTTTAAGGGAAAGCATAATCAGAAACAGCAAAAGAGAACAACAAATGGAAGATTTTCCAGCTGAATACATGCTTCAGTGAGAGCTGCAGTGCTATGACAGCAGACATCTGATGTGGATCTGCTGTCAACTAGTGATTACTACGTTTTTCATTCTTAGTGACAGTGAGATTCCTCATATCTTTAAATTGAAGCAATTAAGTCTCAGGTGTGTTTGGTACAAACAACATCTCATAAGCATGACATCATCATACCACCCTGATATTCTATTGATTATTTTAATACATCATTCCTTCTAGGGGAAGACCATTCCTTTTACTGTTGATCACATCTGAGCTCAGCTATTCAAGGGGGAGTGGCTATGCTCATACAGGTTATTGGTTTTCTGATAAATGAGCTTCTGTACCATAGAAAGATTTATGACATAACTGAAAACGATAAGGGAGTATTCCTGTGGTAAAGTGACTGTATTTATTCCTATTATTTAGGGAAATCTGCATTTATTCAGATGCTATTTTTCAAGTAAATCATTTGACACTCTGTCCATCAACCACTGGCCCTCAGAGTTGCAAACAAACCTTACTTAACCAGAGGAAATTATGGTGGTTTCTTGTGTTTGGAATGCTAGTTGAAATATTTACAGTGCTCGTGGATTCCTACATGAGAATATTTTAAAGTTACATTAGACATTTCAGAATCTGAAAGACTTTTTTTATCGCACTGTTAGAAACAGAGGTCTAATATTTCCTTCTTGCTCACAGTTTTGGAGACAGCAGGCACAATCTTTCCTAGATTCCTCTAGATGATGAGCACATAAACTGTATGAAGCTTCTGACACAGTAATTTATGCTCATAGACTGTCCTAAAGAAAAGAAGATTGAAAATAGATACTTCCTGCAAATATTATCAATCTGAAATGTACTCTTTTCCAAAGCTGCTACCACAATTCCTGAATGTCTACAAGTTTCTAAGATTTAGCATTCTCTTCGTCCCATTGTACATAGAATCAAGCTGTTACAGAATTACACAGCTTTCTAGCATTGCTGTAGTGCTAATAAGATGGAAATACTTCACACTAAAAGGCAGTCTTGTGCCTCAGACACCTGGGACCAATTACACCGAACAATCACAGCTTACCGCGATTTAAAGCAGGAATCAATGCCACAGAAAGTTTTAAGGGATCAGGGCCTATGCTGATAATTCATTCAGTCTACAAGTATTTGGTATTTTCTCCTCCACTGGATCTTCTGTATTCAGGAGATCTGAGCTGGCTCTAAATACAATTAAAATGATCTCAGAAAATGCAAAAAGAACTATTTGCCTTGGCTGTTCAGAAAAAGAAAGCACTAGAGGTTTCACTCGAATGATTTTAATATTGGCTTCTGTCAGGATTTCCTATTTGTCAAGAAACCTAACTTTAGTAACTCAGACAGGAACAACCTGAAATCCTCTTTGAATGCAAGAGAAACCAGCTATATTTCATCTATCATCTTCTAAGGGAATTCGCATGCAGTACATTTTTTGCTATTAGAAATTACGCTTGTCTGATAAGATGCAATGCAATCTGCAAAAGGCTGCAACCACAGCTTACAATACCACCCTCATAATTTTCTAACTCTTTTCCACTCAGCTTGTTCTGTGTGTTTTCTCTATACGTCAAAGTATATGCTTTGATTATAGATTGTGCAGTTGCTTGAATGTAGGTACCCTAAAAGCCTGACTGACTGCTCTAGAGTCAGCAGAGCACACTTAAGAATAAGTAAAGTTTTAATTAATTACCAGTCAGTGTATGCTGAATTTTTCACCATATGTTTGCTATTTTCTGTTAAAGCTGCTCTAATTTAGCAGTACAGACCTCAGCGAGCTACCAAAGATCAGGTTCAGGTGTGAACAGTGACACTCGGCAGGTTTTTGAATTAATCCCTTGGACTTGCTGGGGATCCACCTCTTTGAATTCACCACTTTGAATATGTGCTTAAAAACATTAGTTAGGTTTGTGACAGAGCGGGTACCTGTGGCTTCAGGCTGGATTCTTTTCTGAAGTTGTCTGTCCTTTTTAATGTTGAAGGACAGAAACGACAAGTGTATGTTTTTAAAAGTTTTGGGCCTAGACATACTGCCTCCATCTTTTTTGTTTATTCCTAATATATTCATGCTTGCTAACCCAGAGAATCTTAAAATCTGAAAAGAAAAAATAAGTTAGAAATTTGCAGAAAGCCATGCATTTTTTTCTTTTTCATTTGCCCAAGAGAGGAAAAACCCTGAGATCTCCCAAGTCAGATGAAGCACTTGACATCAGCACAAGAAAAAGAGGGCATATATGCTACATCTTCTCTAATGATGGACACCAGTCTTGGATCTGTAGTGCCCTGTCTGAAGCCATTCAAGCAGGTTGTTTTGGCAGCTTTCTGCTTGTAATGAAGTCATTTAAGCAATCCCACTGTCCTGTGTGGGACGTCACATCTCCAGCCCTGCTGCACTGCCCAGAGGAATTTGGTTGGGACGGATGATAGAATTATTGTTCCCCACTCCAGCTCTCCTTAAACAGCCGTGCCGCCCTTCCAACAGCATAACTAAGTAGGAGGAATATCTGCCTTTCAGCTCTTGCAATTTGCAGCCTGTGATTTCAGCATGAACAGCTACTGTCATGAGTGTGGATTAACGCGGCAGCCTGCACACTTCGGCAGCAGAAATGCACCTAATGCAGCTATGCCTGCTTCTTTCCTGGAAAGCAGCCACACAGAGCCCTGATGTGACTCAGAGCCCTATTTAAAACTCTGCTACCAGCAGCAGTATTGAAATATAGTTGCCATGATTTAAAAATACTTACTGATAAAAGTATTTGATTACAGTTTTACTAAGGAGAGAGGGTAAGACCAGATAATATTCTGACCATTCATGAAAGCAAGTGAGGGAGGCACCCAGTGCTGCATTGAGCCGAACCAGTGATGGGCCCAAAACCCAGCTCCTTTGGGTTGACCTGTTATGAAAACCTGAATATCTGAGGGCTGGAGCACCTTTCTTATGAAGACAGACTGATGCAGTTGGAGTTGTTCAACCTGGGGCCTACAGAGAAGCTGAAGAGGGACTTTTTAAAAGTAAAATCAGTGATAGGACAAGGCTGTAATGACTGTAAACAGAAAGACGATAGGTTTAGATTAGATATTAAGAAGAACTTCTTTACTTTGACAGTAGTGAGGCATGCTAACAGGTTGCCCAGCAAACTGTGAATGCCCCATCCCTGGAAATGTTCAAGAGCAGCCTGGATGAGGTTCTCAGCAACCTGTTACAGTGTAAGGCTCCCTGCCCACGGCAGTGGAGTTAGAACTAGGTAGTTTTTAAGGTCCCTTCCAACTCAAGCAGTTCTTTGATTCTACGATCATAATTCCTAGTAAAGGAAGAGCTCCAAGATGACAAAGTAGGCTAATTTATTTTTCTTTCTATTTTCAGTCTGGCAAAACTACTTCCATTTTATAGTGTTTTGCAGTTACTCTAGTTCTACTTATGACTGGCCTTTTATAAATAAATTAGTGTTTAACAGAGCTAAAAAATGTTTCCAAACTCACCGAATGCACTAAAGGCCCTATTTTGGGTGGCAGCTGCAAACCAAGCAACTGTGTCTTGTAATAATAATAATTATTACTCCAATTCGGTTCTATCAGCCTACATGGGGAATCTTTGAACATCTCCATCTATTATTTGGTCAAGACATTATTTGAATGAGGTCAAGAAATATTTCATCCATAATGGCTGCTTTTCTGCGTTTCCTGACCAAAACCAAAAGCCACTAGAAATTTCCTCGAGGAAAGAGAGTAGCTGATCAGCTCCCGTGTTTGACTTCTTGCTGATTCAAAGTATTTTTAAGTTTTCAGGTTGATAAGTTTTTAGGAAAGTTCACACTGCCAAACCTCGTTGCAAATATTTAGCAATTCATTGCATATTCATGAAACACTAAATGTATTTTAGGTCCTGATGCTTCATTAACAAAACAAGAAAACAGGCTGCATAATTCACTCAATATTTAAAATAAACCCGTCAAGGCATTTTAAAGAGCTCTTTTTTTTCCCCTCACTCATTATTTTTAAAATAATCTCATCTCAGGTTTGCATATAATTGTATTTTTTTACTCTTTTGCATATTTTAACTTGTTTTGAGGTTCTGAGTGAATCCTGTCTTTCTGCCAAGAAACAAATTAAAAATCATTGGATAAAAATATATTAAGAATTCTATGCATAGATATCTTCATTACCAATATCAAAGTTCATGTTCCCAGAACTGATAATCACCTTAAAATCTTACCTGCTTTTAAGTCCCTTGAAAAGAGAGATTTAGATTAAAAAAAAGGTGAAACTAATCTTTCTTCCTTGTCAGTTAAATTTCCAGGCACTCAGAGCATTTGGCTCTTCTGTAACCCTCACTCATGCTAAAATCAATGATCTACCACTCGAAGCATGACCAACTATATCAGCTCTCACTGAAGAATGTCTCAGAATGTTTCAGAATTATTTAACTGTAGTTTGTTTTGCACTCCTCTCCTCCTGACTGCATCAAGGCAGTATAGCTGTATTGGGGTACGAGGTATGAAGCCTTCATGGGTGGTATGAAATACTGCAGATTATTTTTGGTACTAGTAAAGGCTTCTGTGAGCAGCTCGTAGCTGTCATGTGGGCTGTAACAATATTTATTTCGTGCTAGATCTCTGTCTAATTTTCAAGATTTCAGTGACAAGTTCTTTTGTTGCCAAATTACCTAAATGGCCATCACAGCATATCAGGATAAGACCATAGTCAATAAGAGTGCTTCTTCAACACTTTGCTCTAGGGACAAAATTTTTCTTTGTGAAGGACAAAACTCTGTGTGGTTGGTCTGAGATGCTGGATTTAGCTGCTGAGGGGCTGTCAACAATCACCAATGTCCTCACATTTTCATTCAAATGGAAAAATTAAGACAGCAATTAAAAAATACATGGCGACACATACCACAGAGCTAAGGGTGCAAAAAAAAAGGAAGTGCTACTAAAGCCTGACACATCTCTGGACATGCTTCTCCTCCTGGGAAAAGACTCAGAGAATGAACGGAATGAACAAACAACACATGACAAATGTATAATATATTGAGTGCATTAGTAATCACAGATGACTATGAGTCATTGATGTGATGTGGTCAGGAAAAAAAAAGACAACCGAAGTTGAAAGATGCAGCAATTCAGGGCAGATAGGTCGTATGCCAATAGAGGCAGCAATAGCATACGCAGTTCTGGTCCCCATGTTTAACAAAGGTTATGATAAAGTTCAGCCAACACAGCAACACTCCCTGAGACAACCAGGGGAATTAATTTATTTCTTCCAAGAAGACAAATACAAAAATCTGGATTATTTAGGTGGGTAAAATCCTACAAGAGATGATTGCTCTGGACAAGTACATAAGAAGGTCAACCACAAACTTGGGAAAGCTAAAAGCTTTTTCAGCTATGCTGCCACAAGATAAATGAGTCAAAAATGGCAAATCAATCAATTTGAGGTAGAATTTAGGAGCAAGTTTCTAAGATTTGGGGCAGTGCATTTCTAAACCACACTTTTGTGATTGGAAAAGGGGAAGCAAGGACCATAATCAGTTTTAAGCAGAATACATTTAAGAAAGGGTTTACCTGACAAAATGATGACTAGACCTGCTGACCTGGACTGATCTAGTTCCATGCCTCTATTTTGTAGTCATATTTCTTGACAAACAAAACATAGGTTCCAATATATCACAAAAATGAGTACTGTGTAAGGGAGGAGAACACACAAGGACAGACTATAAATAGATAAACTATTTTAGGTTCCTCTTTTAAAAATTTATTTCTTCTTAAGAATTGCTATTATTTTTATAGTTTTCTATTTTTTTCTTTCTTTTTTTTTTTTAGCCAGTCAGTCAAAGATGCTTATTTTGAGGCATTCTGAGCCCCAAATGTATCAAGTTTTTTCAACATTGCATTAAGGATTTTGATAGAAAATACTGCTTCTCCTTATAAACCTTGTCTCTCTCATGACCTTAGACTGCTCTAAAAGCACTACTACTCAATAACTTAGGAACATAATTTAATTTTCAGGAGACCCTTCTGCTTAGGTTATGTCTGTGCTAGTGAAGCTTGCTGGGTAGCTCGGTGGCTATCTGTGACCACAGAAAAAATTTAATTTCTTTTGCCACAGAAAAAATTAAAACACTCTGACAAGGGTAAACTTGGTGTCAGCAAAACATACATTGTATTGTCCTCTAACAAAAGAAGAGTCATGAATTTCTGGAAAGTCAGTGACTATTATTATGGAAAAGAGGATGTTGAAATGTACATTATAATTTGACTGAAATAAAAATGCTCAATATGAAATGTTTTACAAGAAACTTATCTGCAAGACAGGAATTCTCACACTCACAAATGGGATAACAGTTTGGTGAGGGTGTTTCAAATGAATGGAACCAAATAAATCCCAAATTCTGAATTATCCTTGGATTTTAATGAAAGAAGCTGAGTTCTTCACTGGGTTCATCTGGGAGAAACTCCCATTCCTTCAGCAAAGCACAGGGGCATCTCTGTTAATCCTTTCTTTTCACACTTTCTGCTTTTGCATGTCCTGATGAAGGCACTCATCAGAGAATAGAAATTTAAGTAATTCCTCTGAGTGAGGATAAAAACCTTTATTTCACTTCACCCACTGCTGGATTTTAGCATCATTGTCATTGATATATGTGTGAGACTTAAACTCCACATACGGGCAGCTTGAACAGTGAAATGTCAGTGGCCTAACAGCCACATGTGTAAGAGCAGCTGATCAGCATCTTCTGCAATGGATTTAACACAGTAAGACTAGCTCTTCTACAACTCAGCAGCAGGTTAAATCTCCCTCCCCTAACACTGGATGTATGTTCTCATTTTGCATTTTTCATGATGCAACCTCAACAGCTTTTACAAAGCCAAACTTTGCATCAAAGCCTAGTTTGCATCAGCTACTCTTTCTTCAAATGCCCTAATCCATCCGTGGGTTTGCTGCAAAGTCTTGCATTATTCACTTGTCCAGCAGCAGCTTTGGCATAACTGTGAAACACAATGGCAATATGACACAAGAGTTCACACATCTTTATTAGAACTTCCTCAGATTGATGAATTTGACCATCACCTTTGTTGTAAATAGCAATTTTGGGTCTTGATTTTTGGGTGTCTTAAGTGAGTAACTGCGTGTAAAACATGCAAGTGTAGTCAACATCTAATTTGCATGTGAAATGACCACTGTGGCCTCTGAAACCTTCACCTGCAGATGGTATATGCAGAATGGATAATTGCACATGCAAATGGATGAGGACCACTTTCACATTCAGAAATGCAACACGCACATCAGTAATTATAGCAGTAGGCTTAGCTTGCTTAAAATCGAGTATGTGGTATTTCATACAGAACTGAACTTATCACACAGAAATTATCAGCAACAGATGAATGCAGACAAAAATGGAATTTGTAAAATTAATTGGGCTCCTGGGCAGCAAATGAGGTGTTATGTACATAAATATCAGAGTAGAAAATAAAAGGTAAATGTTTAAAGAAAGTTATTGCAGCATAGTAATCACAAGTGAAGCCAAAAATGGAAAGACCTCCATCCAGCAGGTTATTAAATGAACAATGAGAGAGTGCTCAGGTCAATAGAAAACACTGAAAAAGGAAAAAAAAAGAGAGTTTTGAATAAATAAAAAAACTCAAAACTGAACTATCAGATGTTAAAGTTCAATTTATAGGCTAGTACCCAACTACTGTCTCAAACAGCATGTGTTGGACTTGTTCTGAATACAGTGGGACTCTCTACGTTTTTTGCAGTTAGATGCCTGGAAAAGGTTGAGGCTTTTCATCTGCTGGTAGAGATACCCCATGTTATCATTTATGTCAATGACAAGTGCTGAAATAATTACAGACTGTGTATAATATGCAAGCTTGATAGATCAGCAGATCCTTTGTTTTTCTTTAAGAATTAAAGCAAAACTAAAGAAAATCTGGTAGTTTGGTTTTTTTTTTAATATTTGAAGAAAATTTTAGATCAAGACACTTGTCTGTAATATTGATCATACAGTTTTTCATATTACAGCATATATTTAAAACCGTGGGGAAAACATAAAATTGAAAGACAAACCAAATCAACCAAAAAAAACCAAAAAGCCAAACCCCATTGACTGCAGAAGAGGTAAGATCTTTGTTGATAAACAAGATTAAGATGTTAAACTTATGAAGATATCCATATAGCAAAAACTGTGAAAAGTTGAAGAAGCAAAAGGAAACATTTATGGCTTATTATAAAAGCAGTAATTAAGACTAGGCAACTGTGTATGAAATAAATATAAGTTACGGACTAACAAGGCCACCCAAGGAGCAGACGTATGAAAGCTTTCACTTTTAAAAATGGATGTTATGCCAAAAAATAAAGAGTTTGATAAAGTTGTCAGTAAGAAGTTAGAACGGAAGAAAACTCAGGCAAACATTGTGAAGATATTTTTTTCACTCCTCCAACAGGAGGTAACAGACGCTCTCCTTATGGCAATATTTGTTATAATTCTTTTTTTTTTTTTCCTGAATCTGTATAGATGACAGTATTAGCCTCAGGGGCCCTTTTGGCCAGCAAAGTCTGGGCTTCTCAAGGAGGTTGTTTTCAGAATTTATACCTTTGCTCAGCTCTCTCTGGTGTTAGGAATGGAGTTTGGCAAGGCACAGTATTGCACCTCTGCAAACTACTTGTTTCTAACCAGACACTCTGCTTCCTTTTTCATCTTCATTGCTGGTACTTTGTGGTGTAATGTCCTACTCTCAGAGAAATAAGGATGATTTTTCTTATTCCAAACTTCAAATTTTTACAGACAGTTAATAGAACCACGAAGAAAGAATGTAGGCAACTTCAACACACTGAGGAGCCCGGAGCAGTAAAGCACTGTCAGCTTGGTTGAGATGAAGTAGAGACACAGAAGTATTAGATGTTCAAACCCAAGCAAATTATAATTCAAAATACCAGACTTGAAAACTGTAATCCTCGAATGTCCCACACAAATGGCTGCCTATAGAGGACGGACATAAAACCTGCCTTAGTTTTGACAGCACTGGACTTAGCTGTCTTCTACTGACCAGAACCACATTACCTGCAGAAGCTTTTTCCCTCCATGTTTTGTCAGGTGGGGAACCTGATTTGGCAGCACTTGTACAGCATGGTTATCCAATTTAAACATCAGGATAAACATGAACAGCAGAGGGGATGGATGTGCCAGCTCAATTGTGTTCAACAAATCAGCTACTTGAGCCTTTGTCATGCATGGATTTTAATTTCTTTGTCTTCTTACAATGTTCTCAAAAGAAAACTCTAATTAGTACAGGGTAATATGGCTGGAGTTGGTGGTGGTAGTCAGTGTGCTCATGAACCCTATTGCTGAATCTACTCCACGTTTAATACCAGGTTACGACAAGATGATCCTCTCCCTCTGGATATTTAAATGTACAAACGGAAGTGTTCAAAACATTCAGCCTGAAACCTTCCTGTCCCACCAGCAGGTGACCAAATCCTTCAGGTGGTGATTAATGACAACACTGAAACTTCTCCAAAGACACTGAAGACACTTAAGTCCATTCTTCCTTTCATTCCTTTTGTTGCGCCTATGAGTCTGTGACCCATATCCTTTGAACTGTTTTTGAGGAGGTAAAAAGACCTGTCCTCAAAGGTGAAAGGTTAGTGACAAATACATCACGGTAGTAAAACACCATTTGCACAATTGCACATGCCCACTCTCCCAGACAAATATAGAGGGATACTTTAAAATGTCGAGTAGGAGGAAAATATTGTTTTAAGGATGTGGAGAGAAATAGAGCCATAAAAAGGAGGATCTTTGGTTCTAATTATCTCTCTCTAAGCCAGAAGAGATTCAGATTTTTAGCAGGTTGAATGTGATGGCATAAACACGAAGAGGTTTTTTCCATTCTGAAAAAGGAGTGCTAGCACAGTAAGATTTCTAATGGATAAGGCAGATTAAATTGTGGGATAAAAGGGTGAAAAGAAAGGGTGAAATGCTGGACTGATGGAGTCAGATAATGAATAAGATAGCTGGGTGAAATGTTGGGTCTGGTTGTGAAGGACACAAGGAAGAATGGAAAAAATGCACAAGGAGAAACTATTGTTTCCTTTCATTACTCTCTTTGAAGTTCATTATTTCAGTTTTCCATCCTGAAATAGAGAGGGCGCTATTTCTTTCTCTCTTTTCGCTGCAAACTTCTTTCAGAACGCTTTCAGTAACAAAACCTCAGGTTTCCATTTCAAAATGATGTGATTAGCCAGAAGGTAACTTCTGGATCTTTGGGGAAGAATTAAGAGAAATTTTTGATTGCCTCTGTTCTCCCATTTAACTTTTCTGTCAGACATCCATGGGTAGCAGTTAATGAGGGAGATGCATGGCACTAATCATCAATGGCTTTGGTAGTTAGGTACGTGCGTGACATATAAGTATGGTTATATTTCAAAGTTGCCAAATTATACTGACTACTGCATGAAAATATAGTGCTCATAATGAAAAAGGGTATGAGTACGTGTACTGAAAGGAAGGATGGCAGGAGTCACAGAATAATTCATGTACAAATAACTCATGCTAGACCCAGATTTTAGTTCCTTAAAATAGCAACACTCAGAAAAATCCCTTTGAATGTATTTCTGTTGCTGCAAGTTTTCCTTTGGTATACAACTCTAAGTAATGTTTTTAAAAGACTATGCCTGCTATGAAATTTTCAAGTACAAATAACCCTACCCAGTCAAAAACTATTACTCCAGGGAAGAAAGGTAGACTGTTATTCACCGAGTATATTTCCAGTGAACAACTGGAATTTTAAAATACTTATTTTTGTCTCAAAAAGGAGTTATTCTGTTGGTTTTCATTTTTTTTTCCAAAATAGCAAAAATAATGATAAGGGAGGACACAGTTTTTTTCTCAATTAAGCATTAATACTGTATTATTACTGTTTATTAACATTAATACTGTTCAGAATTACATAGTGGAAATACCTTGGGGAAAAATACTCAATACAGTAAACCACAAATAAAAATATTATATGTTTGAAAGATACAAGTTTTAAAGAGCTCTGAATGAGTTACAACAGCATGTGTAAGGATTTATCAGTAGCAGATTGCAACTAAACTATGGACGATGGGTTAGTGTTATCTCCAGTCACAAGGAAAACAAACAGATAAAAAAACTTGCCAGGAGTAATAATTTCAAAGGTAGCTGCCAGTATCAACTCACTTTCTAATTTCAGATAAAGAAGTAATTTTTTGCTTTCTGCACTTTTGAGATTTTCTTCTATTTGCTTCTTTAGGTTAAATAAGTTTTATCTGTGACATAACATATATCAGTAAAAGTGCATCTATGCAGGTGTAATGTATGTGTAATAAACATATATTTTTAAAGCAGGATTCAGAAAATAATTTTGTAACACATTGGTATACCAAATTTAAAATGTAATTCTCTCTCCTTTTATGATAAGTAGGTGATTATAAGTTGGGAATGTGAAATATGCCTTTAGTTTCTTTTTAAAAGCTATTCTAAACCATAAATATCTAATAGAAATTTGGTTAAAATTTAGGGAACCTTTATTTTCTATTAAAAATTTGCAGAAGCTCCTGGTCATTTCTCTATTGCTATCTTGTGCTGTTACATTTATCATATTGATTTTGATAATTGATAATGTCTGCATTGCTTGAGCTGTATTTACCATTACTGATTCCTCAGTAAAGATTACTTACATATTTCAACAGATTATTTGCTCATGTTCTGTAAGAGAGGTATAGTCAGTCAATGAATTAAAAAAAGAAAATCTGGGTATATACTGGTATATACAGGTATATATAACATTACTTCAGCTGCATTACATCACAGCCCTGAAGGCAGCCATGGCATTGTCCCTGAGCAAGAATGAACAAATATAAGCAAGTCTTGCATACAACCTGGTTACACTAATCCCTCCTCATCCTTTCTTTTCTGGACTTGAGAGGGCCTTGGAACACTAGCAGCAAAGCAGAGGAGAGTTTTCTACAGTTCTGCAAAACTGAGGTGAATCACTTCCTGCTCTCCCGGAGCTGGTGGGTGAGCATGGTGGTATGCATGCAGTTCAGAAGAGTGGGGACAATGCTGCTCAGAGTGGCAGCTTCTCCCAGAGCTGTTTGTTACTAGATAATTTGGGGGGAGGTGCAGGGATGATTTTATTTTCTCATACATTGTGCAAACAGCAACAATCTGGTCCTACAGCAGCTGCTTGGGATGCATGGGGGAGTTCTGCAGCATTTCAGTGGTGTCTGCTGCTGTGTGAACTTACATGGAGGTATGGTACTATATCAGGGGTGGGAGGATGAGCCATAGGCTCAAACCTGTGTGGGAGACTCCATAACCTCTCAGGACAATCCGTTCCAGGACTCAGTCTCCTGCACAGTAAAGAAGCTTCTCCTATTCAGGTGAAAATTCCTGTGCATCAGTTTCTGCCCATTGTCTCTTGTCCTGTTGCTTGGCATCACCACAGAGAGTCGGTGGTGGACACCATTCCTTCAGATACCTACAGACATTGATGAGATCCCCTCTCCATAATCTCTTCTTGAGGCTGGACTGGCCCAGCTCCCTGACCCTCTCCTTGTAAGAGAGATGCTGCAGGGCTTTAATCATCTTTGTTGCCCTCCATTGGACCCACTCAAGGAGCTCCATGTCTCCTTTGTATTGGAGAGGCCAGAACTGGACACAGCACCCCAGATGTGCCTCACCAGGGCTGAGTAGAGGGGCAGGATCACCTCCCTTGACCTGCTGGCAATGCTTTTCCTAAAGCACCCCAGTATATCGTTGGCCTTCTTGGCCACAAGGACGCACTGCTGGCTCATGGACAGCTTGTTGTCCACCAGGACCCCCAGGTCCTTTTCCACAGACCTGCTTTCCAGCAGGCCAGATATGGTGTGGTCATGGTGACAAATATATTTTGAGTTGTAGTTAAGTCGAAGATTTCCACTCTTATTTTTACCAATAAATACACCATAAATGAAGAATATCAGCTTTGGGATTTTAGGATTATTGTTGGCAGTATTGCCTTACCCACGCATGTCATGGTTACATTGACTTTCACTGCAGTGTTAGGTTCCCATGAGCAAAACACAGACCCATGGCTGTGATTTCATATACACCCTCCTTAGCCACTTGAAGCCCTGTCCTATTTTTTTTGTCCACTCAACTGTGCCCTGCCACATCTGTTCCTAGGTGACTTGAAAAACAAACATTGTTTCCTGTTATAAATCAAATACATAGGACAATAATTCAGAGCTGGAGAGAAGGGTGTAGTATGCTTGAGCAATAGCAAAAATAAGGTTGCCTTTCCTGAATGTATAAGACAAGTAGTGCAACAACAGGCCACTATTCTGCCTTTCCCCTGCCCCCATCGCCACCAAGCCCTGTGATCTTGGCGTATTGGGATATGGAGCAAAATCTGTGCTTACATAAAATGGGTGCAGATCTGGCTGATAGTCAGGTTACAGTGTAAACAACACCCAGTTTCATGCATGGTTCACAAAGGGTATTCAGAGAACAGAGGACAAAAAGACTACAAACTGCACAAAATAAATATTAATATCAGACAAGTTAGATTATTTTACAGTATCTAAGTAATCATGAAGTTTTAAAGCTCTGTTTGAAGAAACTTCCCTGAGATGACTCAGGGCCTTTGGCAAACAGAACTGATAGAGAGTTGTACAAAGAATTGTATTTTATAAAGGAAGAGAGTTTGAAGACAATTACTGCAGAAATGAGGATGAATTTTTAATCAATAAATGAATAGATAATAGAGTTTTAAGATTGAAAATGATTGTTTTAATTCTGTAGCAAGTTCTCCATTGGCAGATTTTTCTGTTTCTACAGAGTCCAGCTTATTGAGCAATGAGCCACAGGAATCAAAATCTTCAAGTCAGTAGCAAGGGCAGGATTCAAGACTAATTTTTCTCAATGAATATATGTTTGATCCTGTTTGTGTGAGTGTATACATGAGTATTTTGGGTGAAATAAAAAGCCACAACATTCTGAATATCAATTTCAATTTTACAGGGTTTCTTTTTCAACTTAATTTAAAGGTTTTGACCATATTTTGACTTTTTAACATTCTTTAAAAATTCCTATATGAATATAATTTTTAGAAGGCAAAATTGAAACTTTTCATTGCAAATATTAACATTTAAAAGCGAAAATTATTTTAAGTGTTGTGCTGGTATACTGTCTGACATTTTAAAGAAAAAATAATGTTTTACATATTGTTGACATTTAATTAAGTCACTACCCACATCTAATACAGGCATAGATAGAGATTATATGGTTATTTTAGTGAGAAAAAACAGTTTCTATCTCAGCCAGTAGGATATTTTCTGTTGAATTTTAGATTACTTTGTACTAAACAGGAAGCATAGCTCTCTTATCACTGTCTTTCAAAGCTGTATTTTAAAAAAAAATAGTTTTGGTCAGCTCAAACCATAGATTACAAAGAAAACTATGAGATACAGAGCAATAATGGGAGAAGCTGAAGAACAAAAAGGTACTGAGAAATGTCAGTAAAACAAGAAGGATGTTTTGATGTAGATAATGACAAGGATATTCTGGTCTAGCACTGGTCTAAAGCCAGATCTTAATAGGAATAGTTCACTAATACCACAGCAGAGGGAGAGTATTTATTAAATAAAATACTACAGTTCCTGCTTTACAAAAAAAGCCAGATGATATGGCATATCAGAGCACAGTGATAGCTATGAGAAGGGGCATTTGCACTTCAAGACCACATCTGAGACGTATCCTGTGTCTTGTCATAAGAAAGAGGTTGCAATACTGTGCAGCCCCATGTCAATGTTGCAGCTGTTGAATCAAGTATGGCATAAGAGTACTAATATTTCAGTTCAAAAAACAAAGGTATATGTTAAACAAGGACAAATAAAACCAAACATTTCAAATAAGCAAATCCAGGCTATCTTCATCCAAGACTTTTAACAGAGCTGTCTGATGATATCCTTGAACTGTTAGGCTTGATTTTCAGTGTGAAATTTCAACACTCAAAGCATTTTGGTAGTCCCAGATGTAAGTAAATAGGAGATCCAATTCTGTTCCAATGTAAACAAGAAAAAAGTATAATTATAGATTTGTCAGCCTGATAATGATCTCAGGCAGAATAATGAAACAGATGATGCTGCAATCCTGTTTTGTTTATAAAGGTAATAAAACTGATGGAACACACTTAGTCTTCTATAAGGCACTTCATTTGGTAGCACATGACATGTTGATTAAGAAATAAAATCAACATGGCACATACTGAAGTGATTAAAACCTGGGCAAGTGAAAGGTCTTAAAATACTACTGTAAATGAGGAATCATTCTTCAGATGTTTGTCTACGAGTGCCGTGGGGATCAGTATTTGACTCTATTATATTTAGTATTCTTTTTCAATGCTTGGAAGAAAATACACAATGATAGAGTTGCAGATGAAAAATTTTGAGAGTGTAGTGAATAATAAAAAGGAAAGTCTTTGATGCAAGCTGATCAAGACTGTCTGGCAAGCTAGATGCAAACAAACAGCTGAATTTACATATGGTCAAGCCTAACGTCATAGGCCTAAAATGAAGGAATGTTACTTCCAAGAAAGCAGGAAAACTTTTCAGTTCCAAGGAGCCTTGACTGTAAAGCTCAGATGAGCAAGAGCTGTGATATTATTGCTCTCAGTATTTGTACAGAAGTAAGGAAGTTATGTCACATTTGAATATTACTACTCCAGAGGAGTAATGTGCTCACATCTGCTGCTACAGGCATGCAAATAGTTTAGAGAGGTTACATTAATCCTTGGGATTATCCTATTGGGAAATAAACCCTACAGTACATAACTCTAGCAGCTTAATCTCTTTTAATCTAGTTAAATTTATCAAGTAACTAATTATTAAGATTCAAAGAATCAAAGGTTTGCAAGCTAAAGCATTTACATGGAAAGCAGAAGTTTGAAACTAAAACAAAATTATTGATATGGTCGGAGGGCAAGATGTTAAAATGAGACAATTCACATCAAAAGAGAGTTATAGATGTTTTCCAAACAGGAAAAAGTTGAAAAGGTTGTCTACGGCTGGGTTTATTGAACAGGTCATATTGCATCCTGGGCATCCTATGTCCTGTTTTCAATAGGAAGTAAGATTTTGTGTTTGCAGAGGCTGCTCCTGGCCTTAGAATTGATGAATTTATATATAGTGATAGACGTTGAGCAGTGCCATGGTTTTGGGCCAGCCATCACTGTGATGATGCACTACTGCAAAGTAGGGTATAAGTGCTTCAATAAGTCTCCTCTTTCCTCTGATGCCTGTCCTCTTTTGGTTGAAAAATTTTTAAGTGTTTATCAATTTTTGGAGTCTATCTGGGAGACCATCCAAAACTTTATAATAATTGATTTTCTTCCATGTGGTGGTCTTCTAAGGGCAGGAGAATTTACTAATATTTTCTGCCATGTCCAGCTGCTAACTCTAAAGCCTCATAATTGCATTTGATCATATGTCCTGCCTGTAGTCTGATACTAAACAAGAAAGGCGGTGATGAGAAAATCAATGGACAAATGTGTCATACTCTTGTTCCATAATACTGCATTACAGTATGGAACATCTGTTCTGGCGTTGTGCTGACTAATTGAAGTAACCCAGTATAAATTAATTTTGAACCAATCTCACAGTATTACTGCTATGTGTTCCTTGCAGTTAGAGTTATTGGTCATAGGAGTATTGTGCCACAAACTAACAATGAAAATGTGACTTTAATGGTTTTAGGGGATTTTGATTGCTACTTCTGTTATACATCATTCACAGTCTGGACTTAAGCCATCGCAATAGAAGTATTAGTGTGAGTGTGCTGGGAGCAGAGAGAATTCTCAGGAAATGAGGAGCATACCAGCCCTCTATGTTTAAAGTAATTAGCAGGTTTTTGAATGGCCCATTCAGGCTGAAACAAATCCTTTTTAATGAGGAAATCCTTAGGTCTATGCTAGATATTTGTTGACCATCATGTTGCTCCAGGATGACTTTTATGCAATGCCTCATTAACTGTATTCATGAAGCTCTCTATAACTGGGAGTAGTCCATGAAAGGTACCCATGCTTTTATTCTTGTCTCAAGTTAGTTCATTTATTTTAGCCCCATTATGATGGAATTGTTATTTTTGTGATCCTCTGCAATAACTATTTAGTATCTAACATTAAGTTCATTTGGATTTGGTTTGGAAAAGTTTTATAAGATATATGTGAGAGACATTGTAGCGTGTTCTTTTTTTTCTGAAAAGGCCATTTGTAACTGTAATCTTACAGGAGCTTAGGGCTGAATTCTGTCCTAAATTATCTCCTTTGAATTAATTTCATGCAATGTAAGTCAAACAGATTTTGACCTTTATTCAGTTTTGAAAAGGCATTATGGAAAATTGCACCTTTCTATTCAGCAGATCTGCTCTATATTCAGTCACATTTGAATTCAGTGACAAAAAGTAAATGTGTTCTACATCCTGATGATAGAAGCAGGGAGCTGATGCAGTTGTGGGAGTGTGGTATGGGTTCCCTTCTGACTCACCATCATTAACATAGCTGCTGTGTAAGGGCTTAATTTGCCAAAACTCCAAACTCCCACACTCTCAATTGACTTCAGCTGGAGTGAAATGGGTGGATATCTTTGAAATATAATCCTCCCTATTTGTATTAAAAGGCAAAATTCCTTTGGGACTCTAGATGTAAATGAAGAAGGATTTTCTCTGATATAGAGTCATATCAGTAGCAGCCCAGTTGAAATAAACATTTGAGTTTCATTTTCAATGGCAAAGATGAAAAATCATTAGCTAGAGGGAAGAAGACAACGTGTTTAATTGCAAGCAGAGCCAGTTTTATCCAAAGATACTGAGCAAATAAAAGCTGCTTCTGTTGCTACTAAAGAGCACTGCAGAAATTATATTTCTGCTGTCTCTGCTAAGACAAAACACCATCCACCAGAGCTGTGGTCTGACTTTTTCACAGTTTCTTGAAGTCCAACAACTCTATAGTGTAGACACTAAAGCCTCTGAGATTTTTTTTTTTTTTTGATCATATGAGACAATCTTATCCAAAATACCCAATGGATAGGAATTTAGGAGAATTGACTCAGTTTTAGATATTGGAAAAATTCATTATTTATATACTGCTGGGTGCCAAGGGAATCCTTACTCTCGGAAAGCTGAACTTGACTCTGATTGCAGAGTGCATTAATACTAGAAGAATAAAGTTGATCATTGCAAATTTAACCCTAAAGTTTAAGGCTGTAGTTTAGATATTGTACAAATATATTGGGGGGTAAGAAGGCTCTTCCCAGGTTGTTGAGTCCAATCTCTTGGTATGACAATCAATCAAAAGTGGTAATCTTCTTTATAAATTTCAGAAGCGATTAGATGTCTGTTTCCATTCTTGTTAATGAAAACTTTTTAAGAAGCCTCTTCTTTAAGGCACAATCCTCTGATTTCCAGCCTTCATGTGCACATTATATATATATATATATTTCTGTGACAACCTTATCTTTTAAAAATTTTCTTTACCACTTACTTTAGTATTTAACAATAGGATTTACTTATCAATATTAGCATATCCCCTGCAGCCAGTTTTGCTATAGTAAAAAAATGTAATGACTCTTTTCCCTTTGAATTATAGTCTTTTCATATAGCCCTCCCGGACTTGTTTCAGTTTGAATCCATATGTTTTAAATATGGAAGACCAGAGTAAAGTGGTGGGAGTAGAAAGGGTCAAACATTTACTTCATATCTCCTGGGAGGACCTTCCTGACACATTCAAAGGTCACATTTGCATATTTTAGTGTTATACTATATTAATACTTCAACAGTCATGACTTTTCAGTAATTTCCAATTCTTAACATATAGTAGAAGTGCTTATTATCAGTTCTCATGTTTATTCCCTTTCCTATTTCTCCATTCTGCAAGATCACTCAGCTCTTTCTGCATGGTGTCCTGAAATTTTCTTTTATTAGTGACCACTCACAGTCTTCTATCATCAGCAAACTCCACAGCCTGCTCCTACTTACCACTATTAAAACCTAATTGCATAATTAATACATATTTAAACAAGATCAGCTTCAAAGAGAAGTTACACTGAGACTCAGGCTGGCAGAACTTTTTTTGACACTACCAATGCCATGGCTGCTTTAGCTCATTCCTTAGACCTCTTTACTTTCCCTGGCAGTGGAACAATTTTAAGACTTAACTCTTCTATTTCTTCTGTAATTCTCTAGAAATCCAATATAGTGACTATTTTGTATCCTGTGCTTTCTATCCCTGGTGACACTACTGGTGCTGAGGTGCACTACAGCCTGATACTCCAGGGTTTGTAGGTGCAGTCACCGCACAGAAGTGTTTGCATCGGTACCGCCTGAGAGATTCCAACTTTAATATGTGTCACCAGTCCATTGTGATCTCTCGAGGTCAGGATACATCAGGATGTCCTACTCAAGTACAGGTGAAAGAAAGCTATTTTGGGGGATTTTTTACCTGGTAAATCCTAAACCACCCACAAACTATGCAACAGATTACCAACAGTGAGTAACCTTGGCTGTGAACTCTTCAGAAGGGTTCTCTTGCCCGCCTTGCATGGCTGTGGCTCCCAGCTGGATGCCATTAGCAGTGAGTCAGCCCGACAACGGCTCAGAGGGAAAGGAGGGGTTGAGGCAGGCTTTATCAGCACTGTTGATGGTAGTTCAGTCTCTATTGTCTGACCAGTTCACTTACTATTTCTGTAGGGCACAAAGAAAATTACAGTTTCCATAGTACCTATATCTATATAATTTATATCTGTATCTGTCTTCATTGTTATAATCTTTGTAGTATTATTCATTTGTTCATTCTATTCTTCATTGCAATATATTACTGTCCAATTATTAACTATTTATTACCTCAGTATAAATTATATACAATAGATGTATATGCTCTATACATAAAATATAGACAGAAGGGAATATAACTGGGCTATATCTGTAAATATACGCTGTTTTGCTAGCTATTGTTTACCTACTAGAATGAGGAGATTTCTTAGAAAATGTATTTCTTAGAAAACCTACCCAGAGTTAACCCCTTCAGCAGTGGCACACACTTAAATAGCATTCTAAATTAATACACTAGAAGACAGAAACAGACTTAGGTACTTTGTACATGTGGTCAAATCAGTTACATTCAGTATTCATCCCAGTGAGATGTAGTCATATGTAAAAACATATATTCCATCAATGAGAATAAATAATTAAATACTGTATTTTTTGTTTGTTTTCCCACAAGCTGATATTGAATATTTACTGAAGGCAGAGCTTCTGCCACTAAAAATCCTATTATACAAAAGATATGCATAGAAATAGATATGCATCTATAAAGATATGCATAGATTTTTGTCCACAAGAAACAAAACTTTGGGGTTTACTTCCTGATGTTTTAAAAATTAGTCCATCTTATTTAATTTAAGAAAGTGCGATAGTTGATCCTGAGATATAATGCAATCAAAAGAAAACTAAAAGTATTCAGAAGATGAACTCTTTTAAATGAAGCTGAAAGCTTCAGTAGATTTTAATTAGAACTGCATGATAAGTTTTACATATAAAGCATATCCATTCAAATTTGGCTTTTGGCCAGTTCTGTAAAAGCAAAATAACATTAAGAACTATCTTTTCAGTGCACTTTTTTTTTCCTGAGGAAAAAAAGTTGACAGTTAGTATGAAGTTTGTAAAAGCAAGTCATATAATTAACTATGCATTTTAGTTTGTAGTATTTTTTTTAATTAGGCTGAAATTATATAGAAGGCTGAACATATTAATTAAAAGACTCTATCATTTCTGTTTGGTAAGTGCGCTATCATTTTTGTTTGGTAACTGCTGTTATCCCAGTCTGAAATTTGGGTTCAATTTTTAAAAAAATCCACAAAGTAGTTTTTTTCACTGACAATTAACACCTCATTATCAGGTATTCAAAACCACGGCCAACACAGAAGACCAGCGTCTCTCAGTTCATTTTTAGACGCATTTCTAAGCTTTTTTGCAGATGAAGCCATATTTCACTTTACATAATGACAAGAATAACACAAAATGTCAGCTTTAACTCAGTTGAAGATTCAGATATGGAAAGTCAGGTTTGAAATATCTTTACTTGGGTTATAGAAAAATGTGACTCAGATTAATATATTGGTGTGCTTCAGACGGGCATTGGGTGTTTCAGAAGAGATAATTTATAACAATCCAGTATGAAGACAAAGCTTTTACTTGAAGGCATGAGTTGGAAACTTGGTTGTCTCGGTACAGATTATGTCTGATTTTCTTTTCTCCCCAGGATGAGTAGTACCAAACAATACTCATTCCACCAAAATAGTTTCTTCTCACAAAAGATTTCACTCACAAATGGGTAAGAAATCTAACCAGATCCTCTCTGTTGCATCAAGAAAGATGTGCTATCACTAAGGGCACAGTACACTTGGTTCATGTCTATCCCCCTTTAGCTTCCAGTTCTAAATGTGTTTTTGAGGAGTGGGTTTTAACGTGTGGTTTTGAGAGGTGAGTTTTGACATGTCCAGGGACATTTTGCTTACCATTTTGTATTTGCTCCTCTGTGTGAGGTAAGATGCATTACAGAATGAAGAAAATTATCATCTCTCTCTTAAGTGAAAATCAAAAGTCCTCCAAAACTTTGGAGGTTGTAATTTCTGGTGTTTTGATTGTAAACTCATATTTCCATGTTTACCATCTACATATATTTTAATTTTGTTTTGTAAGACACTAGCTAATGATTCTGTTCAAGCACACATTGATGTCTTACAGTCCTATAAATTGCTTTTCTTGCAGAGTTCAGTAAAATTGCTTGTAGTTAAAGAAACCTAACCGGTATTAAATAGTGTATAAACACTTATTCTGTGAAATGTGGATATCTGTAATATTCCTTACGTCATCAAATTATTGACTGATAAAACTTCTGTTTATCTCTGTATGGTAATTGTAGCTCTGCAGTGCTTGGCATTATGATTTGCAATAAACTGTAGAGGCATCATCCTAGATATCATAAAGGCTCATCCATGAGTTTGATCTGATAGACCTCTGCTGGTTTATATTAAAAGTTTATTTTAAACTTAATTGCCATAAGTACCCACTTAATGTATTTTTCTTGCCCTAAGGTACCCTAAGCTTTAATGTGAGGGTATTCCTTTCATCTTTATTCTAGTTCTTAAAAGCTTTTTGTCCATAAAGACACTTATCATTGCATACTATAGATGTGATTTCTTTGCTTCCTAATTAAATAGATAGATGGATACTGTATATACAAGGTGTTGGCCAGATTAAGGAAACTGCAGAAAATGTGAAAGCACTGCACGTGGACACGCTACTGAAATTGTTCAAGCATTTTACATTAAAATAATAAAATAAAATAAGTCTCTAGAATTATAAAGGCTCATAGACACTGATGCAATTCAATGCAAAATAGAGAGATTAGGAATTGTTGGATGTAGGTCTTACCTTTATATACATGCTGCCCTGCCTGGTATGAGTAGCACCAATCAAATCAATGGTACAGTTTTGACATTATCCTAGAGAGTGAAGAATTGATTAGTTACAGTTACATGGTTGATAGAAAATTATTCTTTCCCTAAAAAATTTGTCTTCTGTTTTTTTACTGCAAAACTGTACATACCAATGCATTTTTCATCATATTACAAAATAACATCTGAAATACAGGTTCTTGTTAGGTTGATTATTCCTCCCTTGGGAATCAGCTTTTATTTTGTAATGCCTTCCTGAGGATTTTAGCCAGTATTGGTACCATTCTCTTTTATTACACATTATCTATGCAGTTTACCTGTTAGATAAAGGATGGAGGATGGAAAAGGGGATAGAAATTACAGGAAAGGAGCAGCAGAGCAGCCACTGTATCTTTGCAGTTGTGTCAGATTTTTTTTCACCACATAATTCCATCACATTTTGCATACACTTTGCCTGTGGCTTTAGTGATTATGAAAGTGCTAAAATGGAATTTACAGACTTCATAAAGCACGTAGCAGTTGTTGAAATTGTTTTAAAGCAGTGACAGGTAAAATTTAAATTAGTTTTATTTTCCTTTACCGAACTTTTACTTTTCTCCGTAAGTATAACAAACATCTGGAAGAAATTAGAGCTGACTCCAAGCAAAAAAAAGAAAAAAAACCAAAAAAACCCAACCAACAACAAAAAAAGCCTGCTTCCCCAAACACAGTGTAAATAATTCTGTTTTGAGAAACATTCCTTGATGTATCCATTCTGGTATGACAAATAAATGAAAAATATACATGCTGGAGAGGGATATGTTCATGGTTTTTATTATGAATGAGCCAAGAACACAGATGTCATAAATTTGGGAAAAAAATTAAAAGAGGGTGATTTGTAAAAGTAATTTCCACCTTGATCCTATCCACTACTACAAATAATAATACTGAAAGGGAAAGTGGGGTAGGATGATGGCAATTCATTAAATTATCTTTTTGCTCCCAGGCTGGGGATGTCTGCTATATAACAATAATTTTTAGGACGGTGTTGCTAGTTTTATCTTTTTAATTAATGACACACCAAGGCATTTGATTGGAAATACCTCATAGGCTGGAATTGCAAGATTGTTCTATATGTAAAATTTTTGCAATACTATTTTGTTCCATATTTTATAAGCAACATCTTTAAAAACAGCATCTGGAGGAAGTAATTGTCTTTCCAATTCTGCAATAGTACAGAAATTTCCCTATATTCCCTTTCTTGTCCCTTCCTTTTTATTTCTTTCTCTCATGGTCTTCCTACCCTCAATACAGCGAAACCATTGAAATCATAGGAATGAAACTCCTAAATATTTTTAATACTGTCCTCTCTGTCCTTAATGTGGAGTGAAAAAATTATGATTAGCATTGTCAATAGCTCTGGTTCTACCAAAGGAAAGAACACAGAACAGACTGGAAAGGAAGCAAGTCCTCATTTCTTTAAGACATGGTAAGACATCAGGGCTATATAGTAAAGAAACCTTAACCCTAACCCCATGCTTCTGCATTGCTACAATGGCACAGATTCTTTCCAAGTCAACTTTGACATGCCAGTCAGAACCTCATCCTACGGTCTCACCGCATTATGGTCTTGCTAAATTTCCTCCTCTTCCACTGTTAAATGAGCACAAATCGAAGTTATAAATTTAGCTGTAAATAAAATAGATAAGCAGCTCTATGTGGGTATGCAGGGAAAAAGCTCCTTACCAGAGCGAGCTTTAGGAGAGCTGGACTGGTAGCTATGGACAACTTGCAGAGGATGGTTTCATAACATAATATTAGGTATTTTTTTATTTTTGAGGATCCAGCTCAAACTTTTAGTGTTGAAAAGCATATGTTCAGGATATTTTCAGATATCAGCAACAGAAAGCTTTTGTGATTTGAAAAGGACTGCAGTGGGTAGACATTCAAGTCACACATTTCCTCATTTGGGGGATATTCATATGACATAGGCAAACAGGCTGTTGTTGTCCTGTGCTTTGCCATTGCTAACCCACAGTGTTATTCAATAGAGCCCATGGTGGTAATTGTTACTTGGTTCCTCTCCTTTAATCTACTGGACTAGTAATTTTATTCCAGTGATCCATTATTTCCTAAAATGTTAGGAATTAGTTATTTAAGAGATTAAGTGGGTGTACTAAAGATTTAATCACAGAGGAATCTTGGTTTAAAGGCCTTATTTAAACCTCACATAATCAAAGTGAATATTGAGTGAGTTATTGCAGCTTTAATCTGTGCTGTTATATCTGATGTTCAGCATGACACTACAGTTTTCATTTTTTCTGTTTTCCATCTAAGTCTTTGAAGGATAGCTTCTGCTATTCAGTTCAGTATTTGGACATACTGGGGAGAATTTGAGTAGGAATGTCAGAGGATCTTCTTTTTAAGCTTTGAGATTTCTTCCCTCTGTCAGTGTGAAGACAGACCTTTAGTTTCTCTTTGTGCCTTAATTTATGTACAAAGTAGATCTACACAAAATGAAGGACTACGCAGAAATGTAATGCTATTTTTAGATAAGACATTTATTCTATGCAAGAGGCTCTACACCCTCAAATGTCTTCAGATCAGGTGATATTTAATGTGTTAAGCCTCAAAATGAAAGACATCTTTGCAAGTACTGCACTGCAGTCAAAAGCAGATAAGCATCTAAATATAACAGCTCTCCTGGTGTCTAGTGAATCCTCAGAAAATTGATAGGCAATGGTGTTCCAGGATACCAGTTCCAAGGACCCCGGTGCACTGAATTAACGCTGTTGTTGGCCTCAAGGAATGCTCCTCTTTGGGGATGCTTTCCTACCTGTAAAGAGCAAATGAATAAAGATCTTGTCTTTCATAGCAAATAAATCAATATGCAAATGTCTTGAATATATTAAAATAATGTGACTATATGGACAAGTCATGCAGATAGCTGGAGTGCTTTCTACAGGTTATCTGTAGAAAGAGCTTTCATTTAAAAATACAAAAAGGCCTTAATGCTCTCTACAGATATCACTATAAATGATGAACAGGAAAAACAGCAAAAGCTTTGTTCAGGTCAATAAGGCTGTATTTTATCAAACTTTATTATGAGAGCAGGCACATCCATTTCAGAGCTGATAATAAAGCTGTTTTATTGAAAAAGAGGCAGTTTAAAATTGGTGTTTCTCTTCTTTTTTTTTTTTTTTTTTTGGCTGAATAAATCAGAATCACTAGCAGAATAGCTGCTAGTGATTTCTTTCTAGTAAAGGTTGCTTGAAATTATGGGAAACAAAGCTGCCTTTCCATCATCACACAGCTCAAAAGATGGATTTTCTTGTAACGTAAGACTAAGGGCAATTACATGGGTAACCAATGAAAGCTGATATGAAAATTCTATTCATCCTTCTAAAAAAGGCTGACTGGGAAATGAAGCAGATAATGGGGAAAGAGTGAATAGTTTTGTTTAAGCTAGACCATCACTCTTAGAGTCTTTATTTTCTGATTTTAAGTATGAAACTGTGTTACAAGTTTTTAAGAGATTTGAAGCTTCTTAGAAAGTTAATCAGACTCTTTTTTTCATACAGAACAGCAATATATAACTGGTGTTTACATCACAGCAATATTTAACTGGTTTTTACTACCCATAGTCTGTCAAAAAGAAAATGCTTGGCAATCAGCCCTAGAGGACTCCTGAATTCAGACATTACAGCCAATCTACCAGCTTGATA
Organism: Struthidea cinerea; assembly: GCA_013397865.1. NCBI lineage: Eukaryota > Metazoa > Chordata > Aves > Passeriformes > Corcoracidae > Struthidea > Struthidea cinerea. Next base: position 563,814 of record VZTI01001286.1, read on the forward strand.
GACAGATGGATGTGCCCAGTTTGCTCTTCCCCACTTTTTCCTCCATAGAGAGCTGCAACACTGTGATTGGCCGGAAGGGTCAATATCCCATTCCCGTATAAACAAGTACGTATATTTAATATCTGAGTTCTTGTCTAATGATATCTTCTCTTTCCTATGTGGCCTTCAATTTTCATTTTCAATTGTTTTCGCTCTTCTCATTTTCTTTTTATTTCTCCTCGAATTTAGTGGATTTAGTTCAAAAGAAGAAGAATACTAGGATTTTGTCTGACCCAGACAACATTACTATCTGGACGTTTGCTGAATAAAGTTTTGCCATAATGAATAAATTTAAATTGTTATAAGCAAGCTAATTGATTTCATGACATTTCAGATCCTGACTTATAATAAAGGAATGATAAGATGCTCTTTCCTGTTTGCTCTTTATACAATATATTTTTTGGATATAGTTTTGATTCTAACTATTCCTATCCCAGGTCCTCTGGTTATACAATGATGGTTTATGTTCGCTGGCTAAGTATAGCCACTGAGGATGTTCCTACGAACTTTGTTTGGAACCGTTGCTTTTGATTACATTGTATTGATATTAAGTTTTCACTGCAAATTTGACAGTATGTTCAACAACACAGACACCTTCTCCACCGATTGCAGATTTGTCTTAACACTCTGTCTTTCCAGACCTTCCCTGCACTATCTTCTATCTCAAATTATTCCTCCATCCCTTGAGCTTTTCTCTTGAATTGCCTACACTACCTCACATTTTCCTCTTCCTCTTTATCTCTGTTTCTTCTTTCCTTACCCTGAAGTATTCTTCTCATTCCTATTATAATATTTTATTTACATTTACATCACTATCATTTAACTTTCCTTATCTACTCGTTTTCGTTCTCTTGGGCACAAGTAGACACAAAAGAACAATTTTAGTCACGCAGGCTTCACCCACTAAATTTAAGGGTCATTTTAAGGTTTTGAAGACTTCAGAATATTGCCACATGAGACCATAACAATTTTTTTAATGCACATGTCAGCAAGATTTGTGACGTTATTAATAGACCTGAAAGCACTACTTGCTGTCTCCTAAGATGAAAGACGTATGACATAATAAGGAAGGAAATATTCTGTAATTCCATCATTGCTTGTATGAAGCAAAAGACACAACATAAATCCTGGAGAATGTAATGTTCCTGTCCACAGATCATCACACAACCTGTTCATAAACCAACAACCTCACCTGAGAACTAACAGGATGTCAAACACGATCACAGTCCACTGTAAGTGCACACCACACTTTTTGGACTTCCACCTTTCTGAAATACCACATACATATTGTAACATTTTTTCTGGAGAAAAGGTGGTCGGGCAGAGCATCTAATTCTCTAAAGTTCTGACTGAACAGCAAGGGGCACACGTGATCTTCAGGATCAACACACACCAGAAAAATACAGTGATCCACAGAGGAGAAGAGCATGTGAAAAGAAGCAAGACAAATGGACGTGAGTGAATAATGCAGTCACTTTCTTATTTTCAAACAGATGTTTTCCATTCCAGCACCAACTAGACTTTAGAATAGTCAATATGCAGCATAGAGAAGCAGTGCTACAAGTATGAGGGCATAAATCATTGTCTGCTTCTTATCTATTACACTGAAGTAAAATAAACTGAAAAGAACGTATACTATCCTTATTCTATTTTTATCTCTACAGTTTGAAAAAGTTGCCCCATAGATGTTACACATTTTAGACAAGAAAGTGATGCATGTGCTTTTCACAATTCCTGCACAGAGAAAGTATGAAAAATTCTGATGTGGAATTTCTGGTAAATACACAGGCATGGAAAACTAAGGTAACTTCAACATCTTTGACTCTTTTCCTTGTAAAAGAGCATAGGCTGAGAAAACCAAGAAGTGAAGCATATGCACTGAATTAAAAAAATCCCCAACTGTTCATACGTCAGGTGAATTTAAGTGAAATAAAAATGAAAAATAGAAATGCAAAAGAATAGAAAATTAGTATGATGCTCAGGAATTGTCACTCCTGGTTAATTGAAAGACTAATAGCTTTGATGAAAAGACAGTGAGAATTTAGTGCATTTCACAAAAGGCATCCTCCATGCACCTCATCTGTAATCTGCCCATTTGCATCTGAAAAATATATTGGCACGAAAAAATGCTATTGTGTAACTGGCACTGTGTAACGGAGAATGACAGACAATGTGAAATAGGGCGAAATAAATCTCCCTCGTTAAAATGAATTAAAAAATCAGGATTAGAGAGGGAATGAAGAGGACATCTCTGGCACTGTGGTGCCAGAGTAGCAAAAATATTTAAAAAAACCCCTATTATTTAGCTTAAAAAAAAGAAGTAGATGCATATATGTTACTAACTATTGTGTTTCAGAAACGTATAAGTATCAAAATAAGAAATCCAAACTCAGTATTGTTTACTGACTACATAACTGGTCAGAGCAATTAAATTCAAGTGCTCTTGGAGCCTTGATATCAGCTTTTTTTATTCTATTAGCTCATTTTAATTTTTGCAACACTTTTATTTCATTAAAACATCCTAGAAACAAACAAATCACTTTCTTAATGTCACTTTGCCATACATTCCATCACACCTGTTGTAATAATGTTAAGAAATCATGAAAGATAGACTATTCAGTGATAATATGGAAATGTAATAAAGAGAATCATTGTATGAACATTACTTATGAAAGAGTCTGACAGGCTCTTGAGAAAGGGACAGAGTTTGTGCCTGACTATTTTTAGAGAAGAGTAATTTCCATAATATGACAAGTTTGTAATAGCTTTGTCAGAGATTTCATAATTGAAATTTCATTTGTTTGCCTTGGTAGAATATGGCATCATGATATCAGAAATATGAAAACATTTTTTAAAGTGACCAAGGTTAATATTGCAACTGATAACAGCGATGTGATTATACTGCAATATTTCTATTCATTAGGCAGCACAGAGGATCTGAGAAAAAGTCTTAAGGTTTTTAAAGCCACACTGATGTCTGAGTATCCAAAGAAATATAATAGGTGCCTAATTGAATCTAGCAACTCAACAGTAAAAGTACTATTATAGGTAATTATTCAAACAGACAAAGAATGCAGGAATTTTTGTGTCTCTATTTACCTTTCAGGTACATTTAGGATGCTCAAAATATATCCCTCTGTGCAACTGCCAGCTAACAGCAGCCCTACAGTTCTTTTCCCCTGACTTTTAGTCCTTCCTTGCAGACAGCCCAGAAAGGGTGGAAACCAGTAGACTGACTCCTAAGAAGATGCAAGATAAACTAGGTGGCTGGCCACTGTGCTGGTCCCGGTGTATGACACACCAGGGAAGGGCAGATCACATGGGGAGCTAAAGGAAAATCAAGTATCTTAATTATCAGTGTGATCAGGCCATGGGATCAGAGCTAGCACAAGGTAAATAAGTTACAGTACCATTATTACTCCACCTGTTTCTGAATTTTTTCAGCTAGTAGTGCAAGCAGGAAGTGTACTATCAAAGTGAGTCAGCGTCCTAGAGAGGCCTTGGCTGCATCCTCAGGTTAGGGGCAGTCAAGTTCTGAACTGAATATACCTGTTGCTAATACTGAAATCTAACATCAAGTTCAACTCATTGTTTCTGCTAGACATTCAGGGAATTATTCCAAATTTGTCCTTTATTTCTGATGCAGACCCTTTAATGGCCAGATGTCAGCACTGATTTGATTCAATTTGCAATTTTTCTCTGAATAAAAGGTGTGATGAAAAAAACAAAGGAAGTGAATGTGTACAATTAATATAATGACCACACCCCTCAGAGGAGTCATAGGGTAGTTCTGCTGTATGATTCATTATTTTTGGTTCTTTTCTGCTTTTCTTTAAGGAATGTCTCCCTGGTGTTATATCTGTTATGTAGTCATGAACTTGTAATAGCAAGAAGTAGTATAAAATAAATTACTCTTATTTGAATGCTCACTGAATTCAAATAAAGCTTTATAACTATAAAATCTAGTGGACATATTTCTATGTCTTTATAATTTGTTCTTTTATTGCAGTGAAGATATTTATGCCTGAATATTTGGGACCTAAGGGAAAACCTAACTGCCAAGGTCCCTCATGATTACTGGAGAAAGATCTGTCTGAACAAACTGAAGCACAAGCATTAAGCTGAATAAAATGATTCCTATTTCAATTCATAAAGATAGGATAAACAGATGTAGTTCTCTAAATACGGGCACCTCATGCCATTTGAAGCACCCTGTAGTAGCTGAGACTTCTGCATGGGATGAGAAAAATCCTGCGTCCTTCGGAGGGATAAGCAGAAACCAGGGGAATGTTGTAATGAACCAAAACCAGTATGAGATCGTTATGTTTAGGCAATGAAATGTTGTTCTCTGTCAGATACAGTTCAGGCAACAATTCAGCTGATCAAATGCTGGTGTCTGCTGAAGCATTAGTGGGATCACTCTCATTCCTTTGACTAGACCTCTGTCAGCAGGCAGGCCTTGAATATTTACCTTGTATGACGATACCCACACAAAGATACCATGATGACAGTGTCTCTATCTGAAGCTGAATGCCCTCCTGGCACTCAGTTTTAAGTAACTGTCAAAGAGATTCAAAGAGATTCTTGGCTTTTTATACTGTGGTTTTCAGTGCAGTTATATGCTGAAAGACATCTAGATTATTTTTCTTATTGTTATTGAATAATACCACACCTATAAAATAGTAATTTTGCTGCAAGATGCTGTTACAGCTATGGTTGTGAAAGAGTGGTTTTTTTCCATGTTACATGCCATTAGCTTCTTATGTGCTAATTTCCATCACTTTAACTGTAAGTTTTCATATTTGAGACACTGATGAGACAGTCATTTTGGGACAATTACCTGATCTTTCTTTTTATGTCCTTGATTCTTATACAATAAGGAACTACAGTGAGAGTTCCCTATTAACTTTACCATATCTTTCTTGAGTTTGAAAAGACATAATTACAAACACTTTGAAGTGAAAGCATGGTCGTGGTTCTGCAAAATGCTGTTCAGCTGTCGGCTCTTCATTCTTTACAGCCCATATCCTCTGTTTGTATGGAAATAAGACTAAAATGTGCAGATGTTTTCTTGAAAGAGTTGATGTCTCTGCAGACCAGGTGAGGATACTGTAAATAATAAAATACATTTATTATTTATAAATATTATTTATTTTAAATAAATATTATAAATTCGTACTAAAGAACAGAATTAATTATATTATAATATAAATATAATAAAGTACAATAATACTAAAAATAGGAATATATTCATATAACATAATTATATGTCACATAATATATAATAAATTATATTTCTGTGATATAGTAATTATATTAAATAATAGAAAATATATTTATTTTTTATAAATATTGATATTTATAAAACACATTTTATTATTATAATAATAAGAACATTAAAAACTTTGAAGCATTTTGTTCAACAGCATTAATGATAAACAATAGGAAATGATAGCATAGAACCCTGTCTGAACTCTTCATAATAGCTTGTCACCTTGCCCTAGAATAGGATATCTGAGGTTCAGATAAAAGCACATCTTCTCCTCCATGCAGGATGTCCATATCGCAAGGCTATAGCCCCAGACTGCAAAGAAAGTGGAAGCTGAGATATTGACTTTTCTGTCCTTTAATGCTGTATAGAGAGAGAAATTTTTGCTTCTCCAGGTACTGGCTTCATTGTAAATTGAATATTTTCCATATTAAGGCTTTAGAAGGGTAAAACAAGTAGATCTACAACAGACTTTGCTATACAAAAAGAAGGCAAATGTTGTATGTCTAAATCCAAGAGGTAGAAAATGTACACCTTAATACAATAGTGCATTATCCAGAAGATTCTAAATTTTTTACCTAGAAATTTCCTGCTTATTTGCAATTTGGTTTTCTTTGGTGTGTCCTTAGGCACGCTCAGTGTTAACAGTGGAGAAGAACTTGATATTGGTGTTATCACTGAGTGTAAATCCCAGCAAGATTTACAAAATAGGCACGTTTACCTTGATTCTCACTTACTGGAATGAGGATTTGGTGCACCTGGGCTCTGGTAGCAGCTGGTTCTGCTGTGTGAGTGGGGAAGGATCTGCCAAAGGCAGGTCTGACATGAGTGTGATGTGTGGGCAGGTGTTTCCACAGGTTGTTTGCCCAGAAAACTGCATGAGAATATGCCAGGTTGCAGAAACACAGCAAAGAGCTCCATCACCTCTAGTGTTTAACAGATATATTGGCTAGAGGAAAAACATAGTTCTGCACTGTAAAACTGTAAGATGCAGACATTCAAAAGGAAATTTGAGGTCCCAGAAAGTTTGACATTCACCTTTTGACTGCTATCTTCCTCGAGGTGTTCAAGTTAATAGCCATTTCCAAAGAAAGTGGGCGAGGACAAATCAAAAAATTTGTTAGTTCTGCTTTGGCCTGGCCTGTGCAATGGCTGAGTTGTTCAAGCTGAGGTGGAATAAACCAGTACAAAGTCATATCCAGTGATGCTTGGGACACCAGAGTGAAAAAGCAGGGCAACATAAAGGATATAGATACATTCAAGGAAAGACAACATATGAATAAATATGTTTCTCTGTGTTTGATTTATTATATGTCTGTAAATAAGGTTGTAGAATGCCCTGAAAAACAATACAGGAAAAAATCTAATCTTGAGCTGTCTGCCTTGAAACAGCTACTATTAATGAGCAGAGGATGGTTCCGTCCCTTTTTCCATTTCATGTATGTCCCATTCAGCATTATTATAATTATTTTTAAAAGTATATTTTTTATTTCATAATGTATTTATACTAAACACCACTTTTTGCCTAAAAATAAAAATTTTAATAGACCATGTTTTACACTTCTACTGTCAATGTTCACAAAGCTGACCACTGATGGGATAATATTTTGTGTTATTATGGTTGCCAGTAATGTAACAAGAGGAGAAGCGACTGCTAATGTTTTACTGCTTTGAACATTTGCTATGCAGTCTTACTCAGAAACTTTTTTGGTATCTGTCATGGTTTAAGCCCAGCTGGAAATTAAGCTTCAGGCAGCTGCTCGCTCCACACCCCTCCCTCCCTGCCACCCTGGGGGAATGGGGAGGAGAATCAAAGTAAAACCTGTAGGTTGATATAAGAACAGTTTAATAATCAAAACCAAAGTAAAATAGAGTAAAAATGGTTAATGATAATAATAGTAATAAAATATTAATGTTAATATTAATATTAATATTAATGTTAATATTAATATTAATGGAAAAAAAGCCTAAACAAGTGATGCATAATACATTTCCTCACCATCCTCTGACCAACACCAGACTTTCCTTCTTTAGTCCAGCTCAGCCCCCTTTTCAGGTAGCTTTCTCTGGTTTATATACTGGGCATGATGCTCTGTGGTACGGAATATCCTTTTGGCCAGTTCAGGACACATGTCCTGGCCATGCTCCCTCCCAGTTTTCTTTTGTGCACCTCCTCACTTGCAGAGCACAAGACCACGAAAAAGGTCCTTGACTTAGGATAAACATGACTTAACTAAATACAAAACATCAGCATATTATCAACACCATTCTCATTTTGAATCCAAAATACAGCACTGTAAGAGCTACTGAGAAGAAATTAACTCTATTCCAGCTGAAACCAGGGCAATATCTTAGTAAGATCAGGTAAATTTGAATGAATGATGTAAGACTGATGTATCAACTGCAAGAAATAAATCACCTGCTAAACCCAAATTACAGAAATTCCAGAAACTGAAGCTGAGTAACCGAACTTGAAGCTCATAATTATTTGTCAAGATATGACAAAGCCTATGACAAAACCCATTGAATATGAGTATTTTTTTTTGCTGGGGAAAAAAAGGGAAAAAACAACTCACATTCAATGTTTGTTCAGAACAGAAAGATACAGCTTGTCCTGCTTATATGAAAATACCCTACAGGTTAAACTGAAAGATAAGTAGAATATGGGTATTTTAGCTATGAAATTTCAAGTATGGGATGATTTTTGTGTATGATAATTAATATGAAACAGAGACAAGTCATTTGTGACTATTTGATGGGCTGGATATCTGCAAGGGGTCCAAACTCCCAAACAGTTCTGAAAGTAGAATATGGTGAAGGAGAATGAGATGAGATTGTCATTGTGTGATCAGGAAAAGAACATTAGCCACAATGGATAAGAAAGTGCTAATAGGCATCAGTGAAGAGGGACTCAGCACCAGGGAAAGAACATCTAAAAGCCTGACTTTAAACTCTGGGAACATTTTTGTTCATTGCTACAGTCTTCTTCCTCCACCAAATGTATTTCCCCAGTAGAAATATTGATATCAAACTCTATCTGTGGAATTATTCACATCTATTTAATATCTGAACTCTGAAAGTCCCCAGGGTTTCTTGACCCATCAGCTTGCAGCGTCTGATAGACAGGTAGAAGTAACGGGCTGTGGGAATGTCACAACCTCAACTCTTCTCATTGCAGTGAGGTTCTACCTCTCAGTTTTGTAATTGACCAAGATCAGTCACTGACAGCTGACTAATATCAACTCTGTTTTCTTTCCTCAATAAGACTAGCAAAACACTGAGACTCCTCTGATTCTGGTAGGCTATTTCTGTTCCCTGACATTCCTTGTCAGCAATGTGATCACAGGTATCACTGTGCTGTCCTGCAAGGTTTTTCTTATTTCATTTTCAATCTTTGTTATCTCTTGGAACTGAGCAAGCTTTTGTCTTCACTGAAGTTACAGACAGCAAAGAAAAAGAGCTGTGTATCAGGACAGAGTTGTTTTCTTAATCCTGTGAAGCCTTTAGCTATAGACTTCACCCTGTACCCTATGATGTGAGCTAGACCACATGTAGGCTCTGATTCAGCAAAACACTTAAGGGCATATTTTCAAAGGCACAAATGGCAGCTATGCAATGATTTTCAATTGAGGATGAAAATCTTAAGTATCCATCTGGCATCTGTGACCCTTAGATTTGGGCCTACAACCTGTGTAGCTGCCAGTACCTCTTTCAGGGCATAAGGATTCAGCAAAAGGTAGAAGTGCCTGACTTGTGTTTTAGGACAAATTACCACCAAATCTTTTTGTACTCATCGTCACCCGTAGGCAGAAACTGCAAAAGCACATCCACTGTATGACTTAGACAAAAGGGTTTCACTAGTTGCATTCTGCACACAGTAGCTCCCTTGGGAATAGCATACTTCTCCCTGCGTAGGATTATACCTTAGAAGAATAATATTTGCAAAAACAGGAATTAATATTTACCATATAACAAGTTGGATACAATTTTATCATTGTCTTCCCACTTGCGCTATCACAGAACAGCTGGAGGTCTAATAAACATTTTGTAACTGTGTTGAAATAATATCAGCACAGTTGCATAAGTGTTTGGAAGTGCAGTGAAGTCTGGAGTGACTGTGAAATGATCATACTGACATTGTATATTTTTTGATGTCTATTGTTTCCTTCTCTGCCTCAGACTTGTCTGGAAATATTTGCTGTCTTTGAACGGCTTTCTATACTTCTGTAGAGAAGAAGAAAGAAAAAATTATAGACTGTATGAAGCAAGAAGAGAAAAAGCCAATAAAATTGATTGCATTAGTTTGTCTCTTAAGTCACAAAAGCAGAAGCCAGGAACAAACTTTCTAAAATCAGTAAGGCAAACTCATCTTTGGCACATGTGGAAAACAAGAGTAATTTTAATATCAATAACTGTAGAGAGAATAAGCCTAATGTCTCAAGTTGCTGTTTGGAAAGGTTGTGAATGTAAAGGTGCCTCTTTCCCTTCCTGACCAGCCCAGGAGCAGAAACAATGGAAATGTCACAGGAAATGTTCCTGTCTCTCACACGGCATTTTCCGTAATAAAGCAACCTGGAAAGCAATATGAATGTTTTTTACAGTCAAATGTTATAGATTGCCCAATATTCTGTGATGTTCTCTGGCCTGTTCCTCAAGGTTGTTTTTGTTTAGGGGTAAATATCACATAAAGAAGTCATATATGTCTGTTATTCTTTGAGAATAAAAGTTCTAATTACTTGCTGAATTCAAAAGATCTTGGAGCAGATTGTCTCTGAAGAAAACAAAAATAATTTTGAAACTGATTCAGGGTCTTTGGAAATAATGGCAAATCTTTCCAGCAATGTCAAAACAAGTCTGTAATAAGACTCCCTATATAAGAAAAGTAAGGAAGATTTAGTCATATTACTTTTCATTAATAAAGACTGATGTTCCCTGGGAAATGTGTAAATCAAAACTTAATTTTGTGCTTGACATGCTTATTCCATTTTGAGAATTTGATGTTTTGCAGTGAGGACAAGACATGATTTATATTTGAAACGGGGTGGCATTTTTCATGCTTCTGATTAATAAATGAGCATTATGAAGCTGATCCAGGAAATTCCTGCATATCTCTGTGAGGCACTGATTTTTCTCATAAAGTCTAGCTATTGATACAAAAATTGCAATGAAAGTTATCTTACAGACATCATATATAGGATGTAAATAAATGCCATGGTTTCAAATAAAATCTGAGCATTGTAAAATAGCTTGATGCGACAGTCCAGTGAAATAGTTTACATATTGAATCTGTTGTAAACTCCCTGTTTATAAATTCTTTATTAATATATGAGGTCTTTTATTAATATATGAGGTTATTCTAAAGATGAAGGGATTGGGCATCGTGTTCTGAGTGCAAAGTTGGCTGAGCCTCTCTGATGAAGTGCTCCCACCCCCAGCCTGTCCCTGGCAGCAGATTCCCACCAGCTCCCTTTTCTTGGCTCTTGTGCAACCTCATAATGAGCCAATTTAAACTGGCTAAACAGTGCTAAAGCTAAGAAAAATATTCAGTGTCTTTGTTACACTGTTTTCCAATTTGCTAGTGACCCGGCTCATGGAGAAACCACCAAAAATCAGTTTCTGGGTGGCAGCTAAAGGCCAAGGGTTGGGACAGATGGACAGACCTGTCTGCACATATGCCAGCAGCTCTCAGTTAGATGAGCTCCATCTTATCCTTATTAAGTGTCCTTGGGCTCCTGAGGTTCTCCTCTCAACAAAGCACTATGTCACATAACAAGACAATGAAACCTGATGTAAAGGAATTTGTCTTTCCAGAATCAAGAAGAAAAAGAGAGTTTGGATCAACCCATGAGATAAAAGATGATGGCATAATTTAGGAAGGAGATAAATTTAGCTAAAATAAAGAAATCCTGGGTCTGGCAGGGAAGCTGGCAGGGAAATGAAATACTAGGGTGAGAGGGAGTCCAAAGAAATACCAGAAAGGGGAATGTGTACAGGCTGGACCAGCTTTGCAGGTGTTGATAATACTTTCTACTGTTCGTATGTGAGTGAAAACAGAATTGTAACTCCATTTGTAGGTCAGGAAGACTTCACGCTATTGCTAATAACTTCACAAATCCTTTTTGGCTGTCTAATTGTTATGTTCTGTCTATGGGAAAGGGAAATAATCTTTGAATAATAGGCAACACTGCACAAACATCCTCACACTTTTTTGGGAACCAAATCTTCCAGGGATTTGGTTCTTCAAAGGCAGGTGGCAGGTGGTTTGCATCTTTTTGTGTTAGCTAATTGTGATCACCATGACCCTTGTATAATTCTCAGTGAACAGAGGATAAAGGATTTCTTTGAAGTCCTCCAAATTTTGTCTAATCTTTTTCTATTATACAAAAAAACCATTGGTAATTACCATTACCGTTGGTAATTCTGCCATGAATGCTCACTGAAAGAGGCTAATCAATTCATGATGGTGAATCTATCAGTCAAATTTTACTATTGATTTTTACAATTCCGAAGACCATGATGGTAATTTACTGAATCATTAACATTAATTTCTTTTGTCTTGATATAAAAAGTCTCATCAAACTGCTATATAGAGGTACTTACCATTGAAGCAAAATAACACCTGAAAGAATTGTGAAAGAGATGCTGAAGAGATTTAATCTATTTACATCACCTAATACGCAGTATCTGTCTATAAAAGAAGGAAGTTCTTTGGTGTTTAAGGATTTTACAAACTAAGGCTCAATAGGAGTTTCCATTTGGGTCTCTGGATGAAGTCTGAAAGATCATTATTTTATAATCAGAACAGAGGAGAGGAGCAGCTAGATGCAGAAAACCCTGAGACAAGCAGTTGTGGGTTTCCAGACAGTAAAAGCCTTGTGGATGAAAGGCAAAGAAAAAGCCTGCTGATAACAAGAATTGGTTGGGGTTGGAAACAGCCGCAGTATCTGTTAAACTTCACACTTTTGCCCCTCAGAAAGCTGATGTGTCTGCCCAGCTTGGCTGTAAGCTCTGTGCAGTGAGTCAGCACTGCTCTCACAGCCAGGGCTTGGTAGACACACACTAGGAATTAAAATAGGTTCTTTTGAATCCTGAACACATCAAAATTACCTGACATTCCTGCAATAGGGTCTATGTTTTACATAATTTTGTGTTAGCTAAGTCCTCCTTTCTGTAATTTAAATGAGAGAGAAGAGTTTTTAAAGATCATTTCTTTAATGTACGTTAGCGCCACTGTTTCTGCAGAGATGCTTTTCTTTTTTATCAACACTTTTGGCAAAGAAAAAACACAGTACAATTATCTTGATGCAAAAATAGATAATGACTGCAAAACTGTTCCATTTTGCAAGGATAGATCAGATTAAGCTATAATTTTTATTCACTCCTCTAAAGCTAGTAAATGTTCAAATTAATGATACTAACTGAAAACTTCTTTTTCCCAAGTCTTTCTGGTTTTCTGATCCCTTCACTTTCTCAGTCCAAATTAACAGGAGTACAGCAGTGAGCTACACAATAACAAACGGAGAAGTATCCTTGCCATATTTCTAGCTGAAACAAGGGTATTAAATACTATATGAACCAGCCAAGGAATCAGAGTGATCTAGGATATTGACTACAGATTTTTGAGAAAGAACTTTCAATTCACTGGTTATTTACTCATTCTAATAAATTTCCCCTGCTTTCCTCATTTGTTCAAGTATTTGAGAATAGATAAGTAATCTGGGAAATTTTCCAGTTTCAACTATAAAGTAATAAATAATTGAGCTCCTTGGCACTTAATGCATGAAATAGGATCCTTGTGGTCTGAAACAAAGACTGAATTCAACATTTTCACTCTGTCAAACTCTATTTTCACAGTGGAGTTACCACTATGAAGTTACAGTTCTGTCTGCAGGAGACAGAGGTTTCTCAGAGGCTGTTCCAGTACTGAAATGAATTGATTTGGGAACCATGAGCTGTTCATGAATGTCAGTAACTTTCACTTATAGTGAAAAGCATTTTATTTTTACCAGATAGGAGACATTTGACTGCTTATAAATCTGTTCCAGGGAAGAACTGCAGAATAAAAGAGCTCTGTAAGACGAGTCCTAGTCATATCAGCTAATAACCACCTAAAAAGTGATGACACACAACAACGGAGAAAACTGGCATGAAAGAAACAAACAAAAAAAAAAGGAGCCTGGCTTCTTTCATCTGAGAGCATCTGAGTGCAGGGAGCCCTGGTTCTCACACTGAACAGTGCTTGCTACAAAACCAGAAAAGCCAGAGGAGTGGGAGCTCCATCTTCCCAGGCAAATGCTGTAACCTTGAGATTCCTATGGTCTTTTTTTTTT
>VZTI01001286.1:577490-597275 GCA_013397865.1 Struthidea cinerea
TGGTGCTCAAGGTGCCAAACCTCCCATGCAGTCATATCTGCTCCCAAAGGCTCAGGAAACCTACAAGAGAGAAACTCACCCTAAAGTAGGCACCTAGAGACAGGCCAGCTCAAGTCCTCTCCAATTCCTCTAGCAGCAATGGAAATGAAAGCATCTGATATATACGGACTTCTATACATGGACGACCGAGTCTGGGAATCTTAGCCTCATATGGAGCCTCTCCATGCATTGCTTGTTGCCCAAAATGCTGCCACTTCTGTGCTGTTAAAAACAGGAGAGACACAGGGCGTGGGCTTGATGTGTCCTAACCAGATTGTGTTTAGGGGTGTACATATGCATTATGTAAGCCCCTGAATCCCTTGAGGCTGCAGAAGGCACAGAGCATCAGCAGCTGTGGCAATAACTTGCTTTATACCTATTACCTCTTCTGTCTAAGGAGTAGGATTTCCTCCTCAAAAGAGAGAATGCAGCACCACTTTGACTCACTGACTCACCGAATGTAATGCCTCCTTCCTAGCCAGGAGGGTAGGCAGAAATAAATTAAGTAGCAGCTGCAGGAAACTGAGACAAAATAAAAGAGGATTTTTCAGGTCAGTGGGGGAATGGAGAAAGTCTTTAGTTTTAGATTCCATTCTCTCTGCCCTTATTTGAATGTAGCCTATACCCTTCATCTGTGCAAAACTTGCATCTGAAAGGAACATAACATTTCTGCTAGAGATATGGTTATAAAACTGTTTTTGGAGCACCTGGGCCGGCATTTTGCCTTGTTTGTTCCCCATAGTAACCGTCCGCCGAGCAGAACAGACAGAACAGCTTTCTGTGACAAAGGACAGTTAACTGGGCTTTGCTCTCTCCTGGTGGTACAAATTATTTGATAGGTCTTTTAAAATGCTGTTTATCCTGGTATTTTACAATGTGTTACTAAGGACATAGAGATTTTTTTTCCCCTTTTGAACACGATATATGAATCTCATGAATAGTATCTGTAGGTAACATTTGGCTGTCTCCCTGAGCAATAAAGAGGAAAACACTAGGATCACACTGTGTTTGTTTTGATTTTTCAGTGAAGATGAAAAAAAAATCCATCCCACTGTGAGTTACTATCACTCTTGAAATCTTTATCCACAAAAACAAGAATGGCTGAAATGTTTGGATACAGCAGAAGAATCATAAAAATGAGATACCAAGAGCATAAAAAATTACTGATTTTTACCTTGTGATTCAGCCAGTAATGACCCCACTGAGAACAGAATGTGTAGGTGCACAGGATATAATATATGCTGAAAGACAGTAGAAGATGTTTCAGTATTTTTTTTGGTAAATGAACACTTTTTCCCTTTTCTGTATCCTCTCCATCAAGCTGAAAGTTATGGCTAAGATTTTACTTTGCTTTTTCAGTAAGAATTGACAAAAGCAGGAGACTGTTACAGTTGTCCCTTGCCTGCTATATTACTTGGCTTAAACTTCCCAGGAGCTGTCATTTTCCAAGGACAGCACTCAATCTTTCTATCTCTAGCTTACCAAAGTGTTACTGAGCTTCACCTGGGTACAGGTGAATAACAGGCCTCAAATGCAATGCTTTGCTGCTTTTGAGAACTGGCTCCTGTGTAATTTTGTCTCTGATCTGATGAAAGCAACACAACCTGTTTATCCGTGCTACGAGGGACAATTTTTACTTTAGGTATCACCCTATTTAAGTTCACACCTCCTTGGCCACACCATGAATTTTTGAGACTGGTTGAGTTTAAGGCACAAGGTCATTGGTGGCCACTATCCTCTCAAATAAGACTGCATACATCTTCAAAAGCTGCATTGAAGGAGGAAAAGGCCAAACTCCAGACCCAAGTGCTCACTGCAATGTCTTTGTCTTCACTGTGTTTGGCAGCTTCTGATGTCCCTGTGTGACATGTCCCATTCTCTGAGCACACACAGATGTGAAAATATTCTCTATAACAAGACTGCTAATGACCTCACAGCTCCTCTTTGTGGAGGAAGAAGTCACAGTCCCTTGAATCTCCTACAGCATTTCTTTCCTATGTAATTAATACTGCTTGTGTCTAGAAGTTCTGACTTTCAGCAGTGATGAATAAATTGAAAGCAATAGCCAATCCTTGAAGTATTTTAATGGCGATTTTGAAATAAGGACAATCTTAACATGAAGGTCAATTTATTCTAAAATGAAATATTTTTGTCCTTATGTACTGAATCATATTTAAATACCTCTGAACATTCTTACTTTCTGAAGTTTGCATTTTCTGTCATGCTTGCATTTTTCCTCCGACGCATTGCTGAGAACAGTTGTAAAACTACATCGTTTATATCCATCATTTCCAGTATATAAAATGTCTCCATTTATAAGAAATATTGTCAGGAAGCCTATATTGGAGGAAAGAAACATTTTCAAACATCATGGCTAAAATTATTACAACACAGAGATTCAAAAGAAATGGGATTTTCTATAATTAAAATTTATGCTAAAACTGTTCATTACTCTTGATGTGGATGGAGGTTAATAGCCTTTTTTTTCTTTATAAAGAAGGGTATGCAAATCAGACTGCTAGGCTTGAGGCAGTCTGAAGTTTTAACGTGTGCTAATTCTTCAGTGGAAGTTATTGAGCCTGATACGTGTCTTTCAGTGGAGATATTTTTCAGGGTGATTTCACAGAGGGAAATGGAGGAACTGGAAATGAATATGGACCAAGAAAGAACACCAACAAAGCAATTGTTGGACTAGCTATTAAAACATTGCTAGTCTAAAAGCATTGGCTGGAAGTTGAAAATTTGACTTTAAATATTCTCTTTTATTGTTCATCCTGCTATTGCAAAATTGGCAAATATTCTATACTTTCACACCATCCCCAGCAATCAGCTGATGTTCTTTAGATGTCTGGCAAAGTATTCTTTGCTATTATTCCCCATTCAGTTTAGAAGTTAGTACAATTTCCTTTCCAGTCCCTGAAGAAGTGATTGACCTTATTTTAAAGGAAAAAAAAAAATAATATGCTACTGATACAATTTTGTATCAATATTTAGTGATAAACCTTTACTGATCAGTGATCAGTCAAATATTCATAAACAGTAATTTGTAGTACCATAAGGAATTGAAACAGCAGGCTTCAAAACCAAGTCTTTATCAACAAGATCAACTCTTTTGTAATTTAGTGGTATTGGTTTATTTTATTTGAAAGTGTGAATACCCTTTACATTAATATTCAATTTATTGGCACTGTTTTAGGGACTGAATCAATGAAGATAATGGCAACATCTCACATTCATGGGGAGACAGACCTGATCAGGCTGAAAGACCCTGAAGTGCCTCTGAGGAACAGAGGGGCACATGCTGGTGAATGCAGAAGTAAACTACACCGTCTTTTTTACAGGTAGTGTGCCTAACCATTGTTCATTTTAAGACCAGGGAGACCTAAGAAAGGACTAATTCTTTCTTCTAATCTTTTAACTTTACACTTGAGGCTTTAAAAGTCTGTTCTTTAGTTTTTTGACTAGGTCTTTACATGTAATGCAGGAATTATAGTATAGGATGCTGTGGATTTGCTGTATAACTGGGGGACAAAGGGTAGTCAACATAGAATTTTTTTTCTTGGTATCAAAGTATAAGACAGCTAAGATTTTACACAATTTCTCACAAAGGCAAGGGTTCAAAGTATGGTTAAATAAGAGTTGGGTTAAAAAAGAACAGCCATGGTTTATAGGACTGCTGGTATGTCGCATGCCACAACCTACAGAATCCTTTCAAGCTGGATAAAATACCATAGGTTTAATATCAAGCAATGAGTTCTTGGTTTACCGGTGATCGAAGTAAAAATTGATATGTGATGTCCTTACGAGCTGAAAATCCTCTGCTAGGATCAAAAATCGTTATAGATTAGAGAGTCTTTAAAGGACTCAGACTGACCTGAAACCCAAACCTTGGTTGAACAGCAACTGTTCTTAAATTACGGTTTATGCTATTTCCTATGACCTACACACCAAAAGCATCTCAAAATTCAGATTTGGTAAGCTAATAAAATTCAGACTGGCTACTGAAATCTTCCCTTCTCCAAATTACTCATCAAAACCACTTCTGGATGGGGATTAGCATCTCCACTCTTAACAGGCTTGGAGTGATGCAAATCAGTTCAGTAAAGTGAAATAGGAAATATGCACACATCTCAGCTCCTCATGCAAGAGGAGTCAGAAGCAAATGGGGGGGAAAAGGACAATTAGGCAGTTTTTGAGAAGCCATGCTCCTGCAGAGCCTGGGCTGCTCCTATCCTGGGGGCAGTGCATGATCCGGCTCCTGCAGCATGCCAGAGCAGAGCCAGAGGCAATCTGCTTGCGACACACTGCTCCTGAGTTTCCTCTCCAATTGCTGTCTGAGCAAAGCAGCTCTTGCAATGGCTATTGCTGCAGGGAGAAAAACATCTCAGTTCATGTGGCTTAATTCAACTCATTCAAAGTTATCTATTGACTTATTAATGACACATAATTAACTGACAATCAGTGTGCTATATATCCAGGGCAATCAGTGTACTGTATATTCAGGGTCAATATTGGCAATCCAACAAATAAATGATGATACCAGACACTTACAGAGCATTAATAAACAATTTATTTCCCAGCCCCAGTAACTAATCCCCAGGAACACCTCCTCCCCTCCCTCCCTCTCCCCTCAACCCCCCAAGCCCCCAGTTGGCCCCACTCTGCCCCGGGCCCACGGAACACAAGCACTGCCACCCCATCCGCGTGTGTCCCTTTATGTGTCACCGTCAGGCCATGGACTCCTACCAGTGCAGTTCCCTCCTTTTGGTCAGCCAAGGGGGAAGCACACGGGCAGCCCCAAAACCACAGACTAACCTCCAGGGAAAACATCAGTATAAACATCTACGCAAACATACGCACCCCAGCATCCACACAGCCTATGGCTGAATTATTCTCCTTCTGGATTTTGGAACAGAAAGAATTTTTATCACTTATAATAGGACTGGCAGGGACGTAAACACAGTTAATAACCCTTAAAATAGTTCAGTCTTTTTATTTGAAGTACATTTTCTTTTTAAATGAAAATTTCCTGTTTCTGCCAAACCTACAAAGATAGGAAGGGTTCTTATCTCCCCACTAATTTACAGGCTATGCTAACTGGGAAACAACCAGCCTTTACAGCTGCCTTCCTCTACAGATATTAAAGAAAAATTAAGCTATTAAAAGGATAAAATCAATTTTACCGAACAGTATTCTGATAAAAAAAGGGAGATGATGGTTTGAGAAAGGGGTGTTGGGAGTAATGTGATGTGCCACCAGTGAATAGTCATCACTAGTTAACTATAGGAAAGCCAACACCAGCAACATGGAACTCACCTGATTTTCT
Source organism: Struthidea cinerea (assembly GCA_013397865.1). Lineage (NCBI taxonomy): Eukaryota > Metazoa > Chordata > Aves > Passeriformes > Corcoracidae > Struthidea > Struthidea cinerea. The sequence goes on from VZTI01001286.1 coordinate 582,856, forward strand.
GTGAATGTGTTAGGAGGCACTGAGTATCTTCATTCAAACAGGGCAAACTCTGGCTTGTGTTCTCAGTGTTACGTGGCTTGGTTATGGGTCACCAGAACTCTGGGTTAAATGGAAGACAAACAAACAGGCTGTGTGATACCTCTAGAATACTGGGCCTTCAGGACATAAATGGTTCTTTACATTAACCAGGGGAAAAAAATCCAAGACCTCTAGCCTGCTTCCGTGTTTGTACAGAGTACATTTTAAATTTAAGATCTAAGAGCTTTCAGGTGTACAAAGTGCAAGCTGAATTGCACAAATGGATGCTACTCAAGTAAAACTATTTTTCAGGACTAATTTAGGAAACTTGTAACTAGGCCAATCCCTGGTGTAATATCTGGTAACACTTCCGTAGAAATATGACAGAGATGGCCCTGATTCTGCACGCAGTTGTCTTCATTTCATGCTGATATGCATGACCAATTGATTTCCTGTACTTTTTACCTGGAAATTGTTGCCATTTCTCTTTCATCAATTCACACACACTGACTTTTCGGCTTTCATAGCAAGTACCATGCTACACCAACCAAAAAAACATAACAAGGTTTACAGACAGTACTGCACATTTCAGAAGTACAGAGTGTTTCTGGAGAGAGAATATGCCATTTCCTTTTCCTATCCCTCCAGTTTTGAGTGACAGAGGGGCTGCTTTCCTTTCCCCTCACATGACGATGTATGATGCATCTTTCTGTCAAGTTATCCCATTCAAGGTCCTTAATTTTAGTTGTTTTGTTTTTTCCTGAAAAGAGGATGTAAATTCCCTAGTTTAAACACCTGCAGCATGGTGTGCATAATCTCTTACTATTCTCTTGTGTTAAATGGAATCAATGAATTTCAAATGATCACAACTTCACTGGAGCTGCAGATACACACAACGGCTGCAGATACAGAGTGCGTTATCCTCTCCACCCAAAGACCTTGGTGAAATTAAGGTACATTATCGGAGATGGAGTGTTCAGAATACCCCATGTTAACTTTGGTTTGAAGGAACCTCTGGAGGTCATCTAGTCCACCCTCTCCTTTGAAATGGGTCTTCAAGAACATCCACTTCTGTGCATAGGCCTAGCAAGTGAGGGAAATGTAGATACAACATTTGTAAAGAGGGCTACTAGTCAGGTCTGCAGCTATGGAACAAATGTCTGACGCAGTATATGCAAGTTAATTTTGTTAGTGTGAAAAGAAAATTAGGATTCAGGGAAAAAAAAAGAATAAAAAAAACCAGTGACAGTTTCAATCAGTAGCAGCAACACAGACTTTTCTCCTCTTTTCAGCTACCCTGCATTTAGTTTCTCAAATTGTATGAGATGCTTGTTATACCTAATTTTCAGTTTATATGTTTTCTTTTATCTGCTGTAATGTTCTCAATCATCTCTTCATACTTTTTTTTTCTGCCTGCCTGAATCTCAGTTTGTGCAGAAATAATTTGCTTTATCTGTGGTTTTCAAATCAGCTTTCCAAATGGACTTAGAGGTCACTGAGCCTAAGTGTTGTCAAGTGCATAAATGTTTTTTGAAAATGGAATTTAATTCCTCAGCCAAGTAGATGTTTTTGAAAAGTTTTCCTTTTTGCAACATGAACAAGCCAGAAAAGACACTAAGTAAACAGAAATCTCAGTCCCACCTTGTGTTATGTGCAAATACTGGTTAGTAGGTGTATATGCTTGGATAATATGCATTTTGAATAAATAAAAACTGAGAATTCATGAAAAATACATTTAGGAACATAGAACTACAATATAGGTTGTGAGATATTATAATGAAAGAGAAAAGAGACTAGAATTTAAATGCCATCTTCTGTCACACTAGACTAAAAAATCTGCAGTAAGTACCTATATGTTTATAATGATATCCTGCTTGCTCCCACTGAAGCTGATGAAAATTCTCCCAGTTTCTTTTCAGTTATGGTAACATCAGAGTTTCACATGCATTTCAGAAAGTCTCTCTTTCCCTAGAAATCTCAATATAATGCAAATAATTCATTCAGCAGGCCAGATTATCTGTCTGCTAATTAAGTGAAACTTTATCATCCCTAGCTTGTATATTAGGACTTTGTTAGGTAATTAAAATAGAAACAGATAGGATTTTAACACTGCACCCCTTAGGAAGCATTTATTTCAGTTGTACCAAAGGGAAGTGCATACAGTCCAGCTGGACTGGACTCCAAAAACCTCTAACAAGGTTGGTACATTATGGTCACGCAGCTCCATCAAAATCCATAAAGCAGCAATTACATTACTGAGCAAGATCAATGGGTAAGATTTGGTATCTGATTCAAGTACTTAAGAAAGCTCGGAATATGAGGTATCTTTGAGGTAAAGTCTCAGTGGAAGCAGGATTGTCACAGCTAATACTGCTGGTGAGGAGCAGAGAGCATTTTGCTGTGTTAGGAATAAACTCTCTGTGATAGTTAGAAATGGAAATGACAAATCATTTCTCGGAGCGGTAAATGTAATCTTAAATGGATCTTCAGTAACATGCTAATTCAGTCTGGTATCTTCACTGCAGAATTAATTTTCTAATTGCCTATTTCAGCTGGCCATGCAACTGCTTCTCTAAATTTCAAGGTGACTTTTGTTGGGCCATAGGATAAATACCTCAGTGAACAACAATGTTGAATCATTTAAAGACCACTGTTTTGATTTTGCAGTAAGTTGTCCTCAGTGAATTTATCAAACATAGGAAACTAACTGGATGGCCTTGTCAAACATCTCTATTCACTGCCAAAACATAAAAGTTCAGATGCTAATGAGAATCGTTGTTGCTGTTGCTACACTGGAATGGTTGGTGCTGATATAAAAAAATCTTTATTTGATACAGGGATCACAGCCAGGGGAAGAAGATAGAACAGGAAAGGGGGAAGACAGAAGGAAAGTGGGAAGGCAGAGGGCATTTTTGGTGTAAAGTGCTGTAAGGGAAGACACCTGGAAGGCTGAGGAAAGGCAGTTGCTTGTTGATCTTGACCATGATCAAAGGTAGGCTTTCTAATTCTCCTTTCTAATAATACCAAAATGCAGGGCCCAATATTGGGTAATTCTTTGAGCTGAAAATAATATTATCTTGTCTGAGGAAGACTTTTTCAGGAATCATTACATAGCCTTAATGAGTTTTTTTAAACCTGAAAATGGAAAGAGCAGCTACTCCAACTTGTTCAAGCAAAGCCCAAAGTAAATTAACTCTCTGCTTAAGGCCTGGAAAACCAGTGACAGTTTATTTTTAGGCACCCGTGAGGACTCAGTGATACTTCTGCAAGTAAAGACCTGGCAGAGATCATATCAGAGCCAAACGGAGCAGAAACCCATGTTCTTGGGAAAGCACATTTGATTGCCATCCTGTGGGAAACATGCCAGTTAAGGGTCAGAAAAGCACCTCTATCTCTACCTCTCAATTCCAAGTGAATTGGCTTAGCGGTGAAATGAGAATACACTGCAGCCATCTAAAAGTGAGTATCAATTATTTTCCTATAGTGCAACCAGGCTGCTCTGAGAGATAACTCAGTAACGAAGGAAGCATCTTTTCCAGCCCCATGAGGCAGTGCATCCTCACACAGCTTCTCACAACGGGCTGTGCCTGAAGGCACAGTTTTGTACTCTGCTGAAATAATCAAATGAATAGACTGTAAAACTAAAAATTCTGCTAAAACTGAAAAGCTTGTTTAAAAAATTTGATAGGATGGATTATAAAATTCTTTATTAAATCTGAAAGACCAATCAATTAATACACTTACTGAGACAAAAAAACCAGACCTGTGTGCCAGAGCAATGCAGCTGTTCCTCTGCTTTAGGAACCTGTCCTAAAACCCCTTCTGATTATCTTAAAAAGATCTCCTAAAAGCTCCACACATCAGCACACATATCACCTGACAGAATATCCAAATAGGAAAATAGAAGAACAGAAAGATGCATCAATCTGTGGTATCCTTGAGAAAGACAGATGTTCCTCCAAACAAATTCAGACACAGTGAAGAACAGCGCAGTTGTGTTACACACATAGTGAGTCTCCTAAAAAAAACTTGGGGTTTTGTATAAAAATAATCTGGATAGATTTCAATATACATAATATTAAAATCATAGAGAAGAAAGGCACATTTTAAGTGGATATAGGTATACTTCACCTAGAAACCTGCAGTCCTGCCACTTGACATGTTAGTCTTTGCTCCAAAGGGGGAATACCTCTAATTAATACCCCTTACAGTACTAATATACGTATATTTTATATATATATATATATATTTATATGTATTTATGTTATTATCTCTGTACNATAGTACTAATCTTCATCTTGAGGATCAGCCCTCTTAGGCAGAGAAAATGTAATAATAAACAGATTGGGCTGAATTCCTTCAGAGGCAAGAAAACCATCCCAAATCTGTCTTCAATTAGGTGACAGAATTTATCACAAAGGACTTCTGGACCTCCTGTAAGTTTCTTCCAGCAAGTTTTTTAGTCTGCCTGAGAGCATTGTGACTCTGCAACTGTAGGAGAGATTTACCTTCAAATGTCTCGAAAGCCTTTCTTAACTTCCCCTCTTTTTCTTCTTTTCCTCTTATATTTTTAATGAGGTGAGGTTTTTCAAGCTTGAGGGCTGATTTTTTTTCAACAATTGCTCTGCAGTCCTGAATGGGGAACTAGGCTAAATCTACTGCTTCAATTTGTTTAATTGATGGAAGCTGGGGTGTGTGGATTTTCTCAGCTGAGTCTAATGAAAGAAGCATTCACTTTATAGAGACTATCTTATACTGCAGAATGTAAGTCTGCAAGTGAAGAGACCGTAATTTTCTTCTTAGCTCCTGAAATGATCTGTAATGGGATGCTGGCCAAATCATCTCATTTCAGTGTTTCAGGGCTCAGGCAAATGACTTCCACTGAATTTTGATGGGGTGATCAAAGGAGTCACCAGCTTCAGCTGGCCGTCTCCAACCCTGCAACAAAGCCTATCACAAAGTATGACAATACTTCAGCCATGCCAGTGCCTGACTTAGAAGGACAGACTGCAGGGAAGATTGATTAGTGCTGATGCTCAGCTGCACCGAGGAGGGACAGAGGTGCAGAGCGTTCCTCTGCCCTGCCAACAGTGCATGTATGAGACCAGGCTCTGGATGGACAGCTGGCTTTGGTGCAGTCCTGAGTCCTCCTTACAAGGTTCAAGAGGGGAAATTTGTCTGTAGAATCACGTTTTGTGTTAATTACTTTGCTTGTAAAATGACAGTGGGTCTATGAATAGGAAATTGTACATAAAGGATTAACTGCCTATTTTTGTTAAATCAATATTTAATTTCCATTGTTTTTTTCTTCTCCTTCATTTAAAAATCAAAGATATTTTTAGCTCAGAAGAAAACTTTAGTTTTTACACATTAATATTTTAAACTCATCGCATGTGATTGATTTTTTTATTTTAGGCTGAACTTTTCAGTGACTTCAGTAGTGATTTCTCCTTCGTATTGAAGATACAAGCCAGCCATATGTAACAAATGAATGTTTTGTACATGAGATACGTTTGGAAAAAAAGACAAGAATTTAGAAAGTATCTGTGTGGGAGATCTTAAATTAACCAGAGCTAAGAGGGCGAAAAGCCTCCATAGACATTTCTTGTTAGCGAAACTATCAAAAGAACCCAAAGGCTTTCAATCTCCTATGCTAGATTTTATTAGGGCACAAAATAACAGTCTGGTACATAACAACTCTTTCAAGCAGGGAAAGGGGTTGCAACCACTATAAGAGACAAATTAAAGAACATCCTGGAGAAAAAAAAAGCAACAAACAGCCCCTCCACAACACGTCTTTGCAAGATGGGTCATTCCAGACCAAAAGGCTGTAAAGTGTGGCTCAGAGGCTAGGACCTATGTATAAATACACAGTCTTCTTCTCAGCTTCCTGTCCTCACAATATTTTAAACTAAATAGGTAGTGTACAATACCTGTGCTGATCAGTGAAAAAGAACACTGTATATGGATCCAGTGTCTGTCACACCCAATCATTGCTTGGAACTAGGCTGCACTTCCAGGAACTGCCCACAGAGGCTGTGGAGCTTCCCTCACTGGAGATATTCCAGAACTGTCTGGACACAATCCTGTGCTGTGTGCCATAGGATGGCCCTGCTTGAGCAGGGAGGTGGGACCAGATGACCCACTGTGGTCCCTTTCAACATGACCCATTCTATGAGTCTGTGATCAATTACCCTTTCAGGTTATCGCCTGAGATGAACTGACTTTGTGGTATCTCCTAGGGCAGGGGTCCTTTTTCTGTCTTAGGTTAAGAGTTGTACAACAATTTATCAACTTATATACCTTTTTTTCTTTTTGAAGACACAGGTCAGTCACAATGGTCTCCTTTTTCTTTTGCACAAGCTGAATACTTTTTCTATTTCTGATCTTGTGAGTCAATACTCAAGAAGATAAGCATGTCATTTTCTCAAAGAGCGTTATGTCCCTGTGTGGTTAGGCTGGGTCAGGACTAATTAGGTTTCCTTTGGTAGGCCAGATTTCTACCTGAAGAATATGCTTCCAGTCCGTCTGTATTTCCCAGAAGTGGTTTTATTTGACTACCTACAACACCTCTAAGACTGGGAAAGAGGTCCAGTTCTGTAGAGACTTTTGACCATTTTCGAACCCTCACAAGCAGCACTGTAAAAGTACTGGAAACTTTGTGAAGTGTAGATTTAAAAGTTTTCAGTTAGTCAGTGATGTGCTAAGTAAAAGAAATTAGTTAAGCTTCTGCTGCAGAAGTTTCTACCCTCTGGCATTTGTGGTATGAACATACACTTAGTGTTATAAGATAAATCAAGATGAGGCTGTAATTTTTCTTTTTAACTCATATTTTCATTGCTCTAGTTGAGATATTAAGAAGCTGAGTCATCTGCCTTTTCCTTCAATATTAATCCTGATCAGAATTACTGATTAAATGACCTCATCTCAGATTCAGATCTTCTGTGGAATTTGAAAGCCCTGTCACCTTGCTTGTCTTTCCTAATAATTGCAAGTATTGATATTAATGTTAACATGGACTCGTTAGATATGTAATAGATGCATAAAAACAGATGCCTGGATGGATATAAATAGGTGGATCTACAGCTAGATTTTTATCTAGACTCTATGAGAGCTTGCTAAGCCAGAAGTAGTCATGGATCATGACTTTTATTATGTCTAGACACTGTAGAACTAAAAGGTACAGTACTGCCTTCAACAGTTTTCTAAGTATGTATAAGCTCAGGGCAAGAGATGAACCAGGCACTAAAAAGGAGGAGTTAAAAAAATAACTCAGGATACAAGGTTTGTTCTCAAAGTCAGGGGCAGCAATTTAAGTATTGTCAAGCTTGCAGCCACTGTGATAAAAAAGGATAATAAACAGCTTAGCTAATGTTGTGAGAAATAAATCTGAGGTATGAGTTTGGATAAAAAGATCAAAGTTTGTGGGGGTTTAGTTGGTTTGCTTTTTTTAAAAAGCCAAATGTTAGTGAGGCTGACTTCTCGAACTGACAGGAAGTGAGACCTGACATTTCAGCAATGAGTGAAGGCTTCTTAGGTAAAGTGGAGATAACTGCAAAGGGCCTTGATGGTGAAGACTTTCATCTTATTTTTGTTAGAAAACAGAAGAAGAATGATGTCTCAAGAGGGGTCACACAATTGCTGTGGTGGACTGAGGAAATATCCTGTCCATCAGAAGGCCAAACAACATGGAGAAGGAGCAGTTCCTTCCAGGCATCTTCTGGGACACAGACAATTTTATTGTTCTATTTAACAGAGTGTTCTTCACCAGTGCATCCAGTCCCTGTGAGAAATTTTGACATATTTAGATTTGTTTTTTCTACTACTATTTCCTACCAACATCCAAGATACCTGGAACAAATCCTAGCAAAAGGATGAGAATAATCAGTTTGTTTCTGCAGACCCTGTCAAGTACAGAGGATGCCTGTGTGAGCTTTCTTCAGCTCAAAATGTCTTCACTGAAATATCCTTTTTTCTGTCCTGGATACTTACAGCCTTACCCATTTTGACTCTGACAGTTCAATGTTTGACAAATGCATTTATCTGAGCTGTTTGGATCTTTTTTAACAGGAGGGTAGGACATGGACCAGGGGATCACTTGAGGTCTCAGTAGATTCTGTGACCCAAAGTTTCTCTGGAAAATATACAGGGGAGGAGGGGAGATGTGGGAGGGTAGGAGTATGAAAATACAAGAAAGGAAGGTGTGAGGAGGCCACCAAGGCCCGTAAGAGATCTAAAAGTTAAACTCTGAATGGGGGAGAAAGAAAAAGCATGAGTTAATAAATGATGCTAAATGCTCTGCAGAGAATGGTTTTACAAGGCTAAACAGAACAAGGAAACCCAGAACCAAAGAAGGGGGAGCAAGGGGTATAATTCATACAAATAAGCTGGATGGTAGCTTCAGGAGAAACGTAAAACCTTTATAAAATCTAATGATGTGTAAATACCACCTGCATTAATTATGCGGCACTATTGAATGTTAAAAATCTGAAGCCCGGAGCTAGAATAATTAATCTGCCCTTGTGATTGCCTTCGAAGGGAGAGAAAGTTACTGTTCCAGCAGTGCAAGCTAAAGTTACAAATAAAGAAAGAGGGAAGCTTATTGTGTTCAAGCTCTGCTTTTGACAACAGATAAGTTTCTCAGGATAGTTTGATGAAAGTCTAGGGAATAAAAATACTGTCCTTTAATTATTATTACTTTTTTTTTCAAAGAACCTGTGTAATTCCAGCCTGAAATCCTCAACAGAGAGCAAGCAATTTTATTGGTGTTAGAGATCTGATGAGCTGGGCTCCACACTCCCCAACAACCTTGCCCACAAAGAAAACCAAATCCCTGTGTTTACAGTATTCCATCACATCATAGAGGATGTGCTATATTAAGTATATATGGAAACAACAGTTTCCTGTTTTTATTGCTGGCCTGGGGAGCTTGTTTTCCTGTAATGTAATTTCTTCAAACGGGGTCTTTTAAGCTGTGTATGCCAAAATGGCATTTCAGCTTAAGAGTCAGCTGTTTACAGTCTATCTTCCTGTCCTAAATTTTCAGAAAATCAGAACAAGTGGCTTTGGACATGGAGGCACTATTTGATGGAATTAATATAGTGTCACCAAGAGTCAGAGGAAAATTCACTCAATTATTGGAGGCATGTAAGAATGAACATAACACAATGAGAGATGTTCTGGTTACCCTACTTTTAATGCGAGCAAGAGAGAGAGAGAGAGAGAGAGAGAGAGACAAGCCCTGACTGATACACCTGTCATTTCCTCAAACTGGCATTATTTTGCAACACAGAATCATTTTGTAAATAAGATGTGTCTCAGTTTTAAGTAGAAAAACTGTGGTTTAGACTGGCCTTTCACTGAATCTAATATTTTTTTTTTCCGGTATAGGTGCTCAAGGAATAAAAAAGCTAAAATACAGAAAGGTGTTAACACAGATATGGAAATGGCCTTTGTCCTGTTTATTTCAAATAAATCATAGAAGATTGCATGCCAAAGAGAAAATCCATCTTCCATCTGCACCATATTGATATTTCTGTCTATGTACAGATTTATAAAATCTGTCTTCTTTGTATGTTTTAAATAACAAGAAAGTTGTGAACCCTTTGGGAAAAAAACAAAATCAAGAAACCAGTGGGAAATTATCTTGCAAATATAGTCTACCTGTGACAACCTGGAAACACTGTAATTTTCTAGTGTCCTGTTATATGAAGTATACCTGATTTTTTTTTTTTTTTAATGAGAATGACATTTTCTGACAAAGCATATTTCAGTTCTTTATTTTTTCTTTGTTGGAGGAATTGAAAATTAAATATTGATTCACTGCAAGAACAGATAGAAATAAACAATGGAGCCTAGAATAGGTATCAGGCTGCTATTGCAGGAAGTTAATGCAATTACTCTTATTCTGGGGCAAATCTGTAGGGAATGAAGTCTAGCTTCCCAGGTTCAGATTAATAGACACTAACAGCAGTTTTCATGAATCAGTTTTGTAAAAAGTATATTGTTACCCAGCATTAGGGAAAATGCATAGAAACACTAAAGACATCTGTTTTTTTTCTGAGTGAAGCCTCTTTAATTATGTACTGCTGAGTTTATTTTCTCCCTTTGTCACTTTGCTGGCATATGCCTGTTCCCCCCCCCCCCCTTGATTTATTTATCTTCTATCTCTAGAAGCATATTTTGAATTAAATAAATTGTAAGTGCCTGTGAGAATCTGTGTACATTTATACTAAAGAGAAGTGTTGAAGCTATTCATACTAAGGAGACTTAATGAATATTGATTACAAAATCACTTTAAAATGTATTTATTTTTATTAATTTTCTTACTCTGAAATGGATACTATCTCCCTCAAAAATCCCCTGACAGTTATGAAAGCTTCCCTTTGGTTCCATATCCCTTGGCTGGGAGTGGCTATATCATTAAGATGTCTTTAATGAGACATTTTATTTTCAACATACATATTTGAGTGTAAAATGGTCATTTCTCAGATTTTTAGACAAGTAAATTACTAACCTTGAGAAAAAAAAATTAGAACAAGACTGGCATGTTAATATTGAGGAAAATATAGACTGAAAGAAGATATGTTTTTCGTCTGTTATTTCAAGTTTTCCTTGAAAAATGTGAGTTGTCTTGTCTGGCCTCCTCAATCTGTTTGCATAGTCAGTGTCTCTACAGTTTCCTTTTTTTCAGATTACATTTCTATGACCAATGTGGAGTGTGTAGGGCTTTCCCACTCTCTCAGATTGTTGAATCATTTGAATACCTATGAGAAATCCTGCTTCATATTTTTATTCTCCTTTATAAAGAAGTATGAACCTCTTTATAATGCCTCTTTCATGTTATAGGGCCTCCAACAGGAGACACTAAGGGAGTCCCTACTACTTTGAATATCTCCTAAGCCAGTATTATAAGCTTCTCATAAAAACTGACTGCCCTTGAGCCAAAGTCCTTCTGTGTTTAGAGCTGAGGCACATTTGAACTAAATTATCACATACTAGTGACTGAGCCACAAAGCCATGGCCAATTCATTTCTTATTCTTGTACTGTTCCACCTCACATGAAATAATTGAAGATTAATTCAGTTAGAGAGAAAAAGAATTAGAAGAGCTGTCTGGGATGCTACTCAAGGGATTTAAGTAAAGAGATTGCAAGCGAGAACACTTAGTTTCCAGACACTGATCAAAATAATTTGTAAATATTTTAGACTAAATTGACCAGCCTGAAAGTAAAAGACGGAGAGTAGCCTACTCAGCTCAGCAAGTTTTTTAGCAGCTGAGGCACCCTGCTTGGAAAGTTTTCCCTGAGGCAGACGAGAGAAATAAATTTGAGCTATATCTGCTCTGGGTGAGTGCTCTTGAGTAAAAAGTGAGGGACTGTTTCTTCCCATGTCTGGATTTGGAAGGATTTGCCAAATATATCTCTTAATTTCCATTTCTTTGCTTTGCCAAACTTACCTGAAATGAAATTGAAATGTTTGGTCTTAGGATCACTTGAAGACATATTCCAGTTTTTAATTTTTACACATTTATTTTTTTCTTTAGTTTTTATTTTAAGGGGACATACAAAAGCTTATGTGATCAGATTTTTTCTTTCAGCCAACTCCCCAGAAAAAATAATTTTCACACAGACCACATTCCTTACTGTCTTTGCTCCTTCTACTGCAAAATTTATTTCTCAGTGTTCTTATGTAGTCAGGCTTCTACAAAAGTTCCCTAACTCAACCCATGCTACTAAAAAAAATGGTGTGTTAAACAATGCTCTAGTTAATTTTTCAACAACTTAGTAAACGGATCAAGTGATTTAAATAATGTTTGTCTTGGATATCTTTCAAATGAATCATTACTGTGTCTAAGACAGCATCAGAAAAAAACTGAACAATTGTGGGAATGAACAAAACTTCTACATGGTGCTCGGGTAGATGAATACTTCAGACAATTAGGATATCGGTTGATAAACTACTTCATTAGCTCAATAAATCTTTGCACTGACTAACCTTTCTCAGTTAACTCTTCAATATTCAAGGGATTTTTGAAAGATTCAGAGAGAATTAAGAGGCATTACATCACTGGAGATTGTTGAGCACTCCTCAGGTGAGGATGGTCAAAAGTCATCAAGGTCAAGGTTGGACTCTGTGTGGTATTTTTTTAGGCCTTCCACCACGTCTCTTTTGTTATACACCAGTCACTCCATTCTTCAGCAGCTGTAGTTGTCTTCTATTGTAGTCCAGCCCTAAGGAAAAGCATCAAAGTAGTTAGTGATATAATATTACATTTCCATTACAAATACATTTTATGGTCTTTTGAATGAATACATGAGAACTTATTGCCAAGTTGCCGCTGAAATTCACTTCAGGGTAGTTTTTTTTTCTTAAAACACAGTTATGTATTTTTATTTGTACAGAAGTTAGTACTATAGATTACAGTTTTAGGTGAGATCGAGGAACATAACATGCATTGGTAGTTAATGTTTCTGTAGCATGAGGAAAGAATTAGTATAAATTAAAGGTGTCACCACTGAAGAGTGGATACTCAGTAAACAACTGATTCCTTTGATACAATACATCTATTCTACCAAGCAAGGCGAGCCTTCCCTCTCTACGAGTAGTATTTTGCATATGCATAAACAGGTGCTCAGTCTGATGCCTAGTGATTAATACTGTCTTCAATAAGTCTGTCTTCCACCTGGCATGGAATGTCAATGTTTTCAAGGCTGTCTTCAACTGATAAATGCCTGTCTTCAGTACAGGTAACAGGGATTGACTTAACTGTAATTCTTGTCTCCTAGTAAACCTGGGAATGGGCTTCAACTTGTTACTCTCACATGCTACTTCCACAATGTGCAAGAGATCATGTTCAGATTTTGGGCTTAAAGGCATAGACCTGATACTCCCTTTTGCCTCTGTGGAGGAAAGGAAAACCTCAAAGGCAAATTCATCCCTCGTCTTTCAACACTAAGGTATGCTCACCTCGGAATAAAATACACACTCTGGAAAATTATAGAAAAGGCATGAACCCCAATGGTTTAAAAAGAAATCCCAAAAATTTCTATCACTGTTGAGTGATGATTGCAGTCATAAACAAAAGTAGAGTTGAGGCACCGCCTTACCAAATTTTATGCACCATAATACAGTTGCTCTACAGTTCTCTGAAAATGATGCCAAATTCATTGCTCTGAGATTTTTTTTCTTTCTCATTGCAACAAATTTTCAAACAAGTCATTGTATTTTGTGCTACAGACACAGAACTAAATCAGATAATAACAACTCCAGCATTTTTTTCCAAATCCTTAAGGCATATACTGCAGAGTGATTAAATGTACTTATAAATAAAACCCTCAATTTAGTAAGCAAAAAAAACTTGTGCAATCATATTTTCAAAAAATTATAAATTGCCTATTTTAAATTTAACTTGACCAAAAAGATATTTTCAGATTCTAATTTTCAGGGGATTTCCTGGACTAAACTTTACTTATTGGCCAAACTTTGCACACTTGCACAAATTAACCCTCCTGACTTCAACACAAAATTCCTAAAATTGTTTTTTCATTCCTCTCTGTGTCTGCATATAGCATATATGACTTTTAAAATATGTTTCATTCAATGCAAATATACCTAAAGATCAGATTTCTTTTTTCAGGCATTGCACAAGCAGTTACATTGTGCATGTGTTTACTGGACAACTAAATTCATAGAGGGAAAGGAGTCAAAATAAATGCGTAGAAGGACTCATTTGACCTCGCAATGTAAATATAATTAACTCTGTGTACATCCCCTAACAGCATTCTCCTATTTTCCGTTTGTTCCGTTTGAATGGTAAAATTTTAACTTTGTTCCTAGAGTTGCTAACCTAGATTATTTTCAGCATGTGAGTAGCCTCAATAATTGCATTGGAACACTGAAAGGCACATCAGGTGGTAACCTGATCCAGGATCTTGCCTTGCATCATGGAGATCTGATTTAATGGAATGCATGAATGATTTAAAGACTGTCAGCACAAGCTGGTAAAAGCAACATTACAAAATTAAACAGAAAGTAACAATAAACAAAATAAGGTCTACTATGTTGGTGTTAAAATAAAAAGGCATGAAAAAACACTGATAAGATAGAAAATCCCCCACCTCTGCAGGGGAGATATCCCATAAAGGACAGATTTATGCACATAAGATGTAGATGGAACATTTGTGTCTAAGTTCCAGACTGCAGAAGACAGTGATCTGTTTAACTCATTGGTGAATCACCAAGATATTACATAAAATTTGAGCAGCAGCAGCAGAGGATAACATTGCTCATGAGTGAAGCCATGACAAGTCTGGCTTGTCCCTAGGTGCCTAAAGTGTCAGGACTCTGTTAAGCAATTTATTATTTGTCTGCCTTTAAATAATCTGCCAAGCTTCCCCCCCC
>VZTI01001286.1:597283-627594 GCA_013397865.1 Struthidea cinerea
ACCCCCCCCCCCCCCCCCCCCTTTATCTGCAACTCTCTGTGTCCAGATTTTATTGTAGTAGCTCAGATAATTTAAACATTAGGAGTTAGAGTTTGGAAATAGGAGATCCAGATTGCTAGTGATTACAGTACAGTGATTAGACTAACTAGAAGAACTAAAGTTTTCTTGTATCGCAGCAGTCTTCTTCCACAGCCTACGTTGTATTTTCACCTGGCTAGTTTCCTCCTCCCCTCTTAGCAATGTGTCTCAATTTTCCTAGCTAACCATAGTACCATGCACACGGACACTTCTCTCTGATATACTGTTGGACAAAAACTGTTCCCATACTGTCGTGTGGCACTGAAATGCTTAAAATTGCAAATCTAGGTTGTCTCTTAAATCACCATGTTAATTTTTGTCCTTGTAATGTAGGAGCTGAAATAGCATGAACTTTGGCACACGAAATTTACATGTGGAATCATACTAAACCTGTGGCTAAGGGCAGTAGGTCAATTAAATGCCATGACGTATTTTAGCACTAAGAAATAGATCCTAGGAAGAATATCTTCTCAACCCTATAACTTCTAATTGTGTCAGTGATAAATCCAGCACATTTTATTTGTGTATCTGAATAAAAAATAAAGGTATAGGGAGAGACAAGCATGTCTAACCTACCAATATGCTGAATGCATCTCTCCCTGGAACTAACTAGTTAAGAACAGCTTCAGGAGGACTGTTGTTTCTCATCACCCTACCCTGATTGTTTGATAATAAATTAAATTAATTTTTTCCCAAGTCAGCTCTCTTTTTCCCATGATGGGAATTGCTCACTGATCACTCCCTGTCCTTACCTTGCCCCATGAGCCTTTTTTTATGTTTTTTCTCCCCTGTCCAGCTTAGGAGAGGAGTGATAGAGCAGTTTTGGTGGGCATCTTTTGTCCAGCCAGGGTCAAAACACCACAATGAGTTATCCAAAAGAGGTGAACATATGTCTAAACAGAATAGAAAATACTACATATATTATATGTACATGTATTCATATATTATAATCTACAGCATGTTCTGCTGTCATTGATTTCACTGTGTTAATGTGTGTGTTCATACACATACATATAACTGGCAGGCAAAGTGAGCTTGAACGCTGAACCACCCGGGGCAATTACATATAAGAAATCTCTTTCTGGAGTCAAAAGTAACAGGGAAAGACATATATCATTGTCCCTGTAACAGTTCAAACTCAAGGATATTCAATTACTCAGTGACAGCTGATGATTAGATTAGATATGTCCAGTAGAAAACTAAAGGTGAGAGAGGTTTTCGTTGAAAGAGAAATGCTCAGAAGCAATTTAAGTTCTAATTATTTTTCCTGAATTATGTTTTTCTTGTCTGAAAAGAGGGTGCTATGCATTATGGGAGGAATCAGACGATTACCATCATTTATTATCCACTGAGAAATGGACCCCTCTTTTCCTTGAAAAACAATTATAGAAATAGTTACTTTCAGTGTCTGATGGAAAGAGGAGATCTGGAAAGATCATCTAGCTGAATGCACGACAACCATAGAAACTAAATAACATCAGGAAGAAGGCCAATAGCTCTAGTGCCTTGTGGTTTAATGAAAAACCAGCAGCAGGATGTTAAAGCTCTCTATGCTGTATCTCAAATAGAGCAATAAATATGAGCCATCTAAACCTTGACTGAAAGAGCAGAAAAAGGGAATTAAGAAAGGGTCTGATTTTAATAAATATACCAATCTGCAAAGTCCTTCCCAAGTTGCCAACGACATAACTGGTTCTAAAGATGAACTGAATTGGAAGTAATTTATAGTTTAAGAGCAACCACAAACAATACTTTGACAGTTTTTGTGCCCTCTGAGAGTTTGGGTAGTTGTAGCGAGTGTCTACCAAGGCAGTGAGGTTGTCATGTGTGAGGTTTCTATTTCTTCTTAAAGAGGCAGTGACCAGACACGGTATGAAAACACCACAGCAGTCTTATTTCCATACTAATTCACTGTCGTTCTGATATTACAGGTAAATCTTGCATCTAATGCCTGAGATAATAAGACATAAATATCAGCAATTTCTAAAAGGAGACTTCTATTCATGGATTATACAACAAATAGTTTCTCCTGGATTGCTCAACAGAGTAAGTGCCAGCTACAGCCAATACAAAATTATTAACAAGTCCTCTTGAGATTTCATTTTCATATTTGAAACCCCAATGGATATGATAGGATTCAAAAAGAAAGCTGGAAGGAAGCCAGAATAGAAATGTCACTGATAAGTTTCTTGTTCAAATACCTTGACTGAGTAAATAGTCAGTTAGAGAAACCTTTGAAGGCCCCGGCCCATGAACTTTTCTACAGAGTATGCTGGGAGAACTGGTTCATCAGAGAGGTGATCCAATGATACACAATATGAGCAGGGATACTCTTCCAGGATGATCTTTAAGATTCCTTCCAACCCAAGCTATTCTATGATTCTATTGAACTCAAATGCAGCAGGACACACAAGATTCAGGCAGAGTCACTCCTACCTTATGTGCCTGAATTTCTGCGAGTGTCTGAGCCTTAGCTGCAGATTAGATCAGCTGTGAGGCGTAAGGTGATGCTTGTGTTTCTGTGCAGCAGATGTTACCATATCAAAGGAAAGACTATAAATAGTCAGCAATACAGGTATTACATTACCAGCAAAACTGGTATGTTGGTTCTGCAAAATATCACAATCATATTTCAACAGACCCATCCAGGTGATGAATACATGGTTATTGAAACATGTTTAGGTAAACACAGGTACATCATAACACATTTAGGTATCTTTAACCTAAATTTCGTTTACCTTGCACTGAGAATTAATCCTTGCCATTGGTATTAATCCACAAACACGAGTTTCTAAGAAATATTTTAAGATCTTTGTTACCTAATGAAGCTGATTTGCTGTATGTAATTCTCTGGTCTCTAGAAAGTGTTCCGTCTTTGGGAAAATATATGTCTGCTGTGGCCAAAAATTAAATTCTGTAAAAATTATACTTTCTCTATATTAAAACATATCAGAACACCTTAATAGACACTCAGTGCTCTGCTCCAACGTCTCGCACAAAACTTGTCATTTGACAATTTCTGTCTCAATAATTTTGCTTGCTTGTGGAACCACTGGGGTCTGAGGGTCCATCCTGAATGCTTTGGAAGTGAGAATTATTCTCTTAATTCGCTCTGATAAAACAAGATACTTTGTTTTTACTTGAAGTTCACAGTCCACAAAGTATTTGCAATAGTACACACCTGTAGCTGTGACTTCCAAAAGCATTGCTTTATGCACTCGTTCATCAGCCAGTGAGAGTTTTACTGAGGCAATAATTGCAGCAGACTGAGAGCATCAAAAAATGTTTCCTCCAGCTTGTTTTTCTTTTGAAAATACCCAATACACACCTAACAGCAGCCTTCTGAAGAATTCTCAGATAACTTATTCTGCAATATTTATATCATTGAGTGATACCATTCCCCTGCATTTCTACCTCTAGACAAATAAAAGAGCACACATTGTGCTTTAATCATGATGCCAGTTTTCTGTTTGAAATGAACATCTGTGAACTTTGCACATCAAGGAAAACAACAACACAAAACTTTATTTATATATCAAGCTATTTACTTTACCCAGATGCATTAACAATTTCAAAAATCTCTCCTTCTAGTCAGATGGCAGTATTAAAACCATGGAACCCAAAGGCTGGGAAACCTGTTATCTCTATTGTATTGTAATCCACACTTCGCAAAGGAAATGCTTTGAAGAAATGCCCTGTCTTGAAAAATCCTGCTACTAATTTTATCAAGTATACTCAGACCAAAAGTTTGCATTTTATATGAAATACGCACTTCAGCATCCAGTTCTGGCTCCCCAGCACAAGAGAGATAGTCTTACTTACAAGAGAGACAGACTTAGTCCAGTGAAAGGCCAGTAAGACTATTAAGGGACTGGAGCATCTCACCTGTGAGGAAAGGCTTAGAGAGCTGGGACTGTTCGGTATGGAGCAGAGAAAAATCAGGGGTATCCCATCCATGTACATAAACATCTCATGGGAAGGAGCATGAAGGACAGGCCCTTTGCAGTGGTACCCAGTGACAGGCCCAAAGGCAGCAGGCACAAATGGAAACCCAAGAGCTTCCCTCTGAACATCAGGAAACACTGGTCACTGTGAGGATGACCAAGAACTGGTATAGGTTGGCTGGAGAAGTTGTGGTCTCCATCTTTGGAGATACTAAAAAACTGTCTGAGCATGGTCATGGGCAGCTGACTCAATGTGTCCCTGCCTGTGCAGGGGAGCTGGCCCTGGGTATCTCCAGAGCTTCCTTCCACCTTCCACCAGTCCATGATCCTGTGATTTTGTAAAGAAGGCCAGGGAAAGTATGTAAGTGCATTTGTTCTTGTTAACCCGCATATTTTTGTCTGGCTCTGCACATTAGCAGTTTGCTCAGGTAACAGTATTCCCTGTCTTAGTTCCAGTTCTCTGGAACCTCTGCTCAGATCACCTGTAGCTCTGGCAACAATGCTGGTTTAATGGTCCCTCAGACATGATCACTCATCATGGGCAATGATATCAGCTATATTTGAGCCTTTAGAAACTAGAGACATTTTTCTCTGCTGGCTGCCTTTGTGTCACTAGATCAATGTCCAATATTAGAACGAAAATACTGGTATTTCTATTTTACATAATAGTAAAAAAAAGAAAAATGCTATTTTTGTATTGATTATTCATAGCCTTTTCCCTCAAGATTTCAAACAACTCTTCTAAAGTTGATATTCCACAGAATTGCAGTGGAAAGGGATTGATTCTCTTATTAATTAAAAGACAGAGTTTTTCCAAGTAGCTTTTCCTTGTTCAGATTTTCCTTTACTACTTCTGCTGCAGCTGCTTTCTGTGTCAATCTTTTTTCCTGACTGAACCTGTCCACAGCCTGTACATTTTATTTAATACAAGTAATTTAATGTCTGTGTCCCACGTAAAAACCTAGCAGTAATGCATTGTTTATCTGTCTTGCTTTAGGCTTCATGGTAGTAGCAAAATTTATAAGCCATGATTTATCACTGACAATTTTTTTTCCCATTTTATAACTATATTAGAAGCTAAAAACTCTGTTGCAAGCAAAACATCCAAATGGATATTTTATTTTCTCAGTCTTACTCCTGTTGTATCACATATCAAAAGGCTTGGCAAAATTTGCTTGATTGGAGACATGTTATCGAAGGCCAAAAGTCAATGGATACACAATCAGGAATGTGTACTGGACATAAATGTTAGAAACAAACCAGAGTCCAAAAAGACAAGAAACCTTTGAGGCCACCCTTTAAAGCTTTGCCCTCTCTGCATAGAAGATACGAGTAGCTGGCTTTCCTTTATGTTTTAACTTTAATACTTGGCTGTCATTCATGAATCAGGAATCACTGTAAGGGAGAAGTCTACAGCAGGGAGCATTTCCACATTTCTGGCAATAATTTGCAGAAATGCACAGAGATATACACAGCCCTGATAGCTCTGTTCTGAAGGCACATTTCACAACATCACCCAGTTCCCCTAAAGCATTTCAAGCAAGGCTTCAACATCTGCCTTGCTTTTTAAACACTAAGCATCTGAAGATCTGAATTGAAATAAA
This sequence comes from Struthidea cinerea, assembly GCA_013397865.1. Taxonomy (NCBI): domain Eukaryota; kingdom Metazoa; phylum Chordata; class Aves; order Passeriformes; family Corcoracidae; genus Struthidea; species Struthidea cinerea. The sequence goes on from VZTI01001286.1 coordinate 602,910, forward strand.
AATATTTTATCATTTTTCTCTCTTGATTTATATGGCAGAATCACAGCTCAGATACCATGCTGATACTGTCTAGCCATCAACAGTTGTGAAATGAATATCCTTATGCCTCCCAGAATCTGAGTATCAGTATTAACTGTTTCATAGAAGCACTGAGATACTCACAAAGGGCTTGAACGTCCCAGCTAAATTGAGGCACACCCATGTTTAGGACATGGAGCAGCAGGTATAAGGAACTATTAAATACTGGATACGTCTTATGCTTAGTTTAACTTATATAAAAAATCCAGTGCAGTTGAGAGATGCAAGGTGGTAATTAGCCTTGTTCTCTCAAGGCTACTCTAATCCCAGCCTGACACAAATGTAAGAAGACCAGAATATTTTCTCTTGTCAGTAGTTCATTCAATCACAGAAATTCACATGATTCATGAAAAAAAAAAAATTAAATTAAAACATTTACATTTATTTTGCAGATATCATCATTGCTGATGAATTGAAATGCCTCTTGCAAGTGAAACCCATCAACAAGGTAACCATCTTGTAACCAAGGAAAAAATTCTTTTCATGTATCGAGAGATGTGCCTCGGGTATGGCTTTATGAAGCCTAACTTCAGCATTGACACATCTACCCAGTATCCTTGAGTAGACCTACTAGAATCTTAGCACGATTTTCAAAAAGTAACATCTCAGACATGAAATCGCAGACGTTGCACGAGGTATTACTTCTGAGAATGAAGATATATTCTAGAGGTCTCATGCTATTCCTTCATGGTTGTCTATGTCAAGCATACAGTTGCATTTTGTAGCTTACGCTCATAGTTGAGAAGGATAAAAGGCATCTTTGGTGCTGGGATACTGAGAGCAGGCAGGTTCTATCTCCTCTGCCTGAGACAACACAATAGATCAGAATGTAAAATGTAATCCAGTCTGGATTATTTTTGATAGAAGTAAGTAAGTAACAGATTTTTCTTCTTTGATCAATGAACCATAATTAAGGTGTCACCTCTCTCTGCTTTCTTCCCACTCTACACTGCTCTGGTGCAGCCCTGCCTCAAGAACTGTAAGTTTTGGTTCTTTCAATATAAGGAATACATCAGACTAGTTGAGTGTTTCCAGGGGAGGGCAACAAAGATGGTGAAATATCTTGAGGACAAACTTATGAGGAATGACTGAGGTACTTGGGCTTACTCAGCCTGAAGAAGAGAAGGCTGAGTAAGGGGACGCCCTGATTGCAGTCATTAACTTTCTCAAGGTGGGAAAGTGGAGCGGAAGAGTGTTGAGCTCCTCTCTCTGGTGACCAGAGACAGGACAAGAGGAAATGGAACAAAGTTTCATCAGGGCAAGTTCAGGCTTGCCATTAGGTTCTACACTGAAAGGGTGGTCGGTTTCTGGAACAGGCTCCCCAGGGAAGTCGTCACAGCACCACTCTTGTCAGAGCTCAACGAGTGCCTGGACAATGCTCTGAGTCATAGGGTTTAGTTTTAGGTGAGAAGCAGGGAGTTGGACTTGATGATCCTTATGGGTCCCTTCTAATTAGAGATATTCTGTGATTCTAGATCTTTTTAGATCTGTACTGCAAGTGTTACAGCCTTTCTGCAATACTGGGGACTGATTTGGTAAAAACAACACTATGATGCTTCTTAATCTCTGTTTAATCTTCATAAAATTAATTGATGGTGTTTCAGGCTGCAGTGCAATGAATGCAATCTGACCACTGTGTCTCATTTACACTGGAGGGATGTTCCCCTGAGCTTAATGTCTCCTTAGGTCTGTAGACATTGTCCTAAGACAGGGCCATAGGAGTGAATTAAGCTCCAGTCAAACTTCTGGAAGTTCAGGGCTCTGTCAGTTTCTCCAGTCAGTAAATAAACTGCAGTTTCTCTTCCATCTCTTTTAGTATGCAATGAACTTCACACTGATAGTTATTAACTTCTGGATAAATGTCAGATGTTTTCATGGATGACTTTATTCACAAGTGACTGTAGAAACTGTCATGACAAAATAATATTATCAATTTTCCAGTCCTAGCTAATGAATTTGATTAATTCTTCAGCATGGAAGTTTATTGAGTACTGATTCAGAACTGAAGGTAGAGAATACCAGAACCTATCTGTCCTTTAATGTCAATTCCTGTCCGTAAACCAGCTCCTCGCAATACTGTGTGGATATTTATTTCTTTTGGTTTGGCTGCTTTCAACTCTTTCTTTTGTAGCGCTAGATAACCTATGTTAAATTTATCCTGGATAGAAAAAAAATTTTCCTGGGTTGGTAGGGATAATATGAAGCATTACTTCAAACTGACCTTCAGTTTGTGATGGATGTGGTTCATGGCTGAACGTTTTATTTACCATCTTTCATGATACTTCCCAGACAGAGCTAGGTTTGCTGACTTGTTAGTAAGTGGGACTAGAAAAGAGATTGCTTTTGGTGAATGCAAGTAATTCAGAGCTTTTAGTCTTTTAGAACATTTGGAGTCTGGATCATCCCTCCTGCGGTATTATTTGCCTACTTTTTTCTTCTTAATGTTTTGTTACACAAATGTTAACAACTTTAATGCTAATGGACTTCAGCAAGAATAATCTGCTTTTCTGATGCAGTGGAGGACCTGTTGTTCATCTTCTTCACTGAAGCATTTCACATTTGTGCATTGTCACGCAGCATATTGCATTTAATCAGCACTTTGCAAGACCCTTGTCCTTTCAAGTACTTTTATCTTATGACAGATGATGCTTTCTGCCTCATTTGTTATAGATCCACTTGGAATCTCTCAGTGAATTTCTAAAAGTTGTTTTTCTTTTCAGTGTCATTGCTGTTTCACATCTTTGACATAAAACTATCCAAGAGCTTCTACTATAAATATTCTATAACATTTCCAGTGTTATTGGATCTATAGCATCTCACACATAGTCACAAACAGTCTTCATTCTTTAGCCTGACAAATTCAATTTTTTTACTTTAAGCCTGAAATAAAAAATGAAGATATTGTAAAGCAGACCAAGAAAAAAAGTAAAGAAACCCACCAGCATCACATGAACAAAAGCAGTGGTAGCAGATATGCAAATGAAAAGGATACTCTGGGATACAATTTTCATTTTAGAGAGTGTCTTTTTAAAACTACTCCTGTAGAAGGGTCATTGCATAAAACATATTGTAGATATACAGATAAACTAGTATCATACAAATTTTGTTACTTCTGCTGGTACCATTTATTTCCTCATCTTTTGGACTAAATTACTTAGTTGACCTTTATAACAGATGAAAGTCAAAAGAGAGAACACATTGTGAAGTAGCAAAGAATGGGCATATCAGCTGAAATTTCAAAACCTGTGTACAATATATCATAATGAGTCATCAATTCTACACCAAGAATGGGAAGAAATACACAGTTTTTTTCAATTAGTTCTCATCTAAAAAATAATCTAATTTTAAAATCCAACAGATAAAAATTTACAGGTGTATTAGGAACACAGACAAAGAGTTTATACAGATAGTTATTTCTCTTCATTTCCATTTGATAGTACTCCAGTTCTGATGCATATTTGTAACTTAGAAGGCCCGAATTATGAAGAAAACAAAGCCTGATGACATAGTCAAATCAAACTTTTAATCAGGAAATAAACATACAAAACCAAATCCCTTGAATCACAGGATCTGGATGGCCAAAAAAAGATCAAGCCTTGACATTGCCACGCGGCATTTGGAGTAATTCTTTAGGCAGAATAAGCCTAAATGTAATCCAGCATACAATAATTTGATCAGGTTTCTTCGTCCCCAATAAATACTGCTCTCCACCAAAATTTCAGTTTTAAACAACTCCCCAGTATTTGGGAACTTGTCAGTAAGGCATTGGTCCTGTCCTCAGGATTTACTTCATGCTTGACTACGCACCAGTATCCAGAATTACATAAAAATTGATGCTAAAATGAATTTGTGTGAAAGAGCTTTGTGGAGGCCAGAAATGGTGACAGGCCCAAGTTAGGGAAGCCTGGCTAGTTACAATGCAGCAGTTTCCCCTTTCCTGCGGAAAAGCTGTGATTGTATTTGCCAGTTATGGACAATTTACTCTTCTGTCATTGAACATGTAACAGAGACTAGATAATTACCAGAAGAGTTCAGAGGAAATGATTTTCAGGCTTTAACTTCACATTTATCCTGAGGCTGGTATTTAATGGAAAGAAGTAGGGGAGACTATAATTAATGCAAGGTGGTAGGAAGTCTGATCTCATTTTAATGAAAGATAACACTGGAAGAAGTAAGGGATGCAAGAAAAAATTGAAAGACCCTCTCAGACAAACAACGGCTAGAATGTGGCTTCTTTAGCCTCAAAGCAAGTCTGAGAGTAGGACAAATTCGTACACAACTTATTGCTTTGTCTAGACATATTGAGAGGGTATCATGACTAAGAAAGCAATGGTTATCTAAACTAAGGAAATACTGGTGCAAGAACAAAGCATATAAACCATATACTTGGACTGAAAAGGAAAAAGATATATTCCTTGTTGCGGTGTGTGAGACCGCACTGGTCAGGACTGGTGGGCCAGTTGGCCCAGAGACAAAACAGGTGGGACAGCCCCTAAGTCCGGAACGACCCTCAAGGTGCTCAAGCGAGCACAAGGAGCCTTCCCACAATGCATTGTTTTATTATGTTAATGTATGCTGTTTCTGTATTCTGGATTGGCCCGTTGGCCCCCACCCCTTCACACCTTGTTTGGTCCCCAGCTAGAAAGTTCCCCACTCCTGGTTCTCCCACTGGTTTCTGTTCTCCTGCCCAACCCTCCCACTTCCCCATTGGCTATTACACCTTTGTTCTGCCCTCACTCCGCCTCCCTGCCCACAGGCCATTGGCTCTGATGTTTTGCCCACCCCTACTGGCCCCATATATAAGCCTGTACCCTTACCCTCCATTTTGTCTTTTGTCCCTGGATCCTCCGTGCGTGGGATAAGTCCTCATCACTGGAATCCCATACAAAAAACCCTTCTCATCTCTTCTCCACTGATCGCTGCCTTTTGGATGTGTATGAGAGTGGCTGTGCCCCCATTTAGCCTCAGAGCCAAAGCGGCTCCCCATCTGGGGACGCTTTTGGGAAGGTCGCAGCACTTCACCACCTCCGCACGCCGCCGCAATTCCTAGCCACTAGAGGGGTGAGATTATGGAATTGCCTTTCAGTTGAAATAATATGATAAACTATCGTACATTTATTGTGATAACTAGATAGGTAGATTCTGCTTGATCTCATTTGCAGTATTGGCCAGCCTTCCATCGAACTGCAACAAAATGAGACTTGGAAACAGGCTTCCCCTTCAAAAAATCCCCATTTTGATTTGCCTAAATAGGACTGGTTGAAAAACTAAATTTTCTCCCTAGTCAATATGTCATGTATTGGATTGTTTTTGTTGCAAAACCGTCCCTTAGAGAAAACCTGAAGGTCTCAGTTATATTGAATTTATTTATGTTTTCTGATGGACATGTGCAAGCAAATGTCAAAGAACTCTCTTGATCTAAACTCCTAAGAACACTGGAATGAGAAAAATAATTAATATTATAAATGTTCTGCTCTTTGTAACTGGAGTGTAAGCTGAAAATGTGACTCTTGAATTTCCAATCCAGCACAAAAGAGAGCTGCAGAAGGAAGATAGTTGGAAATACAGAAAATACTAGAATTTAGTAGTTCTGCGGCAGTTACTGTATTTATCCAGTTACAAACAAGAAATACTAAGAGTGAACAATTTTCCGAAATACATCATATTGTCTTTTTGTGTTGGGGAGAAAAGTAGAGAGGAGTTCACCTCTCTAAGGCTGGTTACTACCCTTAATATAAAGATATCTCAATCACACCTTCTACAGGAGCTTATGTAAGAGCACCATTGCAGTACACTCTCTATATTATTTTTATGCCTGTGGGGAGACAAACTGTGATGCTGGAACAATAAATGTCACTAACTGTCCAGAACGCTCACATTCCTACGGGCCTCTTAACTATAAATTGCAGCAACATCCTAACTGGGCTTCACTGCATTGTGAAGCTGAAAATTTTCCCGAACAGAAACCTCAGAAATAGGCAATAGTTGCGTGCACTAACAAGGCAAGGAAAATCTTTCCCTTTTCCAAGCTTCTACTCCTGTTCATTTTCCTTTCACTCCAGTTAGTACTAAATTTCAAGGTGCACTACTTCCTCCTGAATGTGGGAAAGGGGTTCCTCTGCCTGGGCAGGGCAGCAGGCCATGCTCTCTTAGTCTGCAGCAGCGAGTACTTGCAAAAGTGAGTATCTAGGAAGCAGGTTATTGCAGCTAGCGTAATAAAGAGATTTTTTTATTCTCCATCCTGTGATGGAGAATATGGGACGATGGGACGATGTTAAAAACTGATATACTGATATCAATACTCATAAATTCATTTAGGCTGGAAAAGATCAAATCCAGTCATTAACCTAGCAGTGTCAAGTCCACCACTAAAACATGTCCCTTAGCATTCTTTAAATACTTTCAGAGATCAGTTCCCTGGGCGTCCTGTTCCAATTCTCGGCAACCTTTTTGGTGAAGACCTTTTTCCTGATATCCAATCTAAACCTCTCCTGGTGCCACATGAGGCCATTCTTTTTTATCCCATCACCTGTGACCTGGGAAAAGAGAACAACACTCACCTCACTACCACGTCCTTTCAGGTAGTTGTAGAGCGACATTAGTCTCTGCTTGAGCCTCCTCTTCTCTACGCTAAACAACCCCAGCTTCCTCAGCTGCTCCTTATAACACTTGTTCTCTAGACCCCTCACCACCTCTTCTGCTCTTCTGTGGACAGCATGTAATGCAAGATAGATGGTACTACAAGAGAAAGGTGACTTGCATGGCACATGTCCTGCTGGAACATTTGTCTGTGCTGTTTAATAAAGTTACCTCTAGGTAATCTACCTGTTCAATGTCTTCTGTGCAATGCATTAACAACTAAGGCAATGTCCCTCCTCGCTCCAATGTTTTGAACAGCCATCTGCCCTGATTTTGATCTACTAAATTGTATCTGAATACAGATTATTTGCAATTCTAGTAAAAACCTTATTATATTTTTCACACTGATTTTATGAGAAGGCTTTTTATTATCCTTCTAATGCTTCTCACTGAATTGAAGCTCAAAAATCTTCTTTATTTTATTTCATTATGAGGCACAATGTGCTCTGCAGCATTCCAGTTAAAATGATTATAATAAGAAGGGTTAGTATTAAAGGAACTATGTTGCAAGTGTTGTGTGAGATTAAAGGTAAACCAAGCATGGTAAAAGATCACTGAAACATTGGACCAAAAAGATGTTAAATGGCCCAGGACAACTTCTTCTAGTGAGTATTTATGCATTGTAGCATAAAATCCAAATAATCTCATCATATCCTCACTGATCTGTTGAGCCTGTAGCCAGAACTAGGGACTCTTGCTCCTGTGTTCTTGCATGGGATGCTGTGAACAAGACACCGATATGAAAAGTATAGAGAACACAAGGATGACGCCAGTTTGATAGGGATGCTGACAAAAGTAGGAATTTTGAGAATGATCATACATATACTGAGTAAGAGTCAGAAAAATGGGTCCTTTGGGGAAAGGGTAAACATGGATGAACTGTTTGGAAGGGGAATAGCATAGAAAAGGAAGAGAACTTGGAGTCAGGGCTATCTGAGTAGAGAGATCTAGGCTCAGTCTGGTAGAACATTTATTATGGTACCTGTGGAGATGTGCTGTCAGTTTTTTTCACTTGCATGATGTATGCTGGTTTATGGAAAGCTTGCTTTTTGATGAGAAATTTGATAAGCTTTGGAAGAGTACTTGAAAGCTCAGGAAAGTAGTGAGGGTGACAGAGGCAGAGGATATTCTGGATGAGTTGTCTTCCAGAATAGGTTGTACATACTTAATTATTTGATGACACACAGTGCAGCACAGAAAAAGCTCAAGTCTAGTGCATACTTCAATTTTAAACCCAATATACATTGAAATTTGCTTAGCAAAGTGTTCGGTCCATGCGGAAGTGTCGGTCGGGGGGGGTCTGTTGTATTTTGTTTAGTTTATATTGTAGCAAGTCATGACAATATTCAGGTCTGATTTATTTACTTAGAAGAGTACCCATTTTTGGTGAGTATCATCTTTAGAATGATGAAGGAGGTTTAGTTAGTGCGCTTTGCAGATCAAATACACTGGAGTATCTGTAAATAATTACCCTTGGGGAGCAAGTTTTCTTGAGGCAAGTATGCTGATCTTTGGTTATCCTATTTAATAATGCATAGCAACACAGATCACTGTGTTCTTGCTCACAACAAACACCTAAACAAGTATACTCCAGACTTTCATCTAGTGCACAAAACGGCATCCCTGAAATTGCTTGGATTTAGTACACCCACTGTGTACTAAAAAGAATTCACACATGCAATCGGTTCAGGACATAAAAATACAGCTACCAGTGGGAAAAACTTCTCCGCAGGCCAGCTACTTAATCTTTGACAATTCATTCCTGATACTCAGAGGAAACTTATAAAATGCTTTCAAAAGACAAAGCTGGGAACTAAAACTCATAATTCTACCAGATACTTAAAGTCATAGACCCAACATAGACCCAAAGAAATATTGTTTTATCAATGCAATAAATAAAATTCCTTCCTTCTCTTTTGATCCTGACGTAATTTCTCAGTGTTTCTCATGATTTAGGTGATATTTCTTGCTCTAGATTGGGACCTAACGATCCTATCACCTTTTCTCTTGCAAGCTGCATGCTCTGCTCCACTTGTGCTTATTAGACAATGGAAGCTCTTGCTTCCCATCTGGAGGAAAGGCTCAGGCTTTTTACAAGCTCTGCCAGCTGGTCTAATAAAAGGTATTATTTCTTTAGTGCAAACTAGTCTCATTCACATGTTTGGACAATTGTGGCTGTAGCAGCTTTCTTCTATTGCCTATTATTAAATCATGACAATCTTCATATACACTAAATATCCCCATGACCCAATTAATTATCCTGATAAGTAGATTGCTAATGAATATATAGCAACATTCTCATCCTCAGAATACTCTAATCTTTTTATGTTTTTATTTTTTCCTTGTTTGTTCCTTGCTCTGGAAACACCTTTCAACTCCTTATCGTGAAATACCTGTAACAAGAATTCAGGCTAACAAAGCCCAGGAGCCTGGTCATGGCAGTGTCTTCCAGAAGCTCTGAGCTTTGCTGATGCCTGATTTAGTGCTGTGCCTTTTAAACGTGTTTAGAAACCAAATCTTTGAACAGAGTACCAAAAAATACAGTACTGTGCCAGCAAGCCTGCCAGCTTATCATTGACACGAACATACATAAGAGTAGTTAGAGTCCTCTTTTTTCACTCTAAACATGCAAAAATATGTTAGTATTTTTCCTTCCTTGACTGTTGCTCTGAATCCCAGATCACTTAATTTATCATTAGTTCCTATTTTCCTGAAATCTCTGTATGGGGAGAGGCCAAAATAATAAAGTCTTCACTGGTTCAGGAACCTTTGGACAGAGAGATCATTGCAAAATTAGATCTTTGGGCCATGATTTTTACAAGGACCTTTTTAATACAAGCACCTCTGCAAAGACCCGCAATGAAGGACAGATTGCTTAGGACAGAACTGCTCAGAGATTTAATGGTTTTTACAGTGGCTGCCAGCTTAATGAAAAGATGCTGATTGATAAACATCTGCCAAGAAAAGCTTGTAAGATAGAAACACAGCCCTATGAACCTCCAAAAACATTAAGCCAGCAAATGCAAAGCATGTCTGTATTTCATAGTCAGAGGGCATTTTTCAAAGGGAATATTGGATGGAATATTAGTGCTTTGCATCACTGGTGCTGTCAGCCAAGATGATTAGCACTTTGATCTGTATGCAATTATGACTACACATCTAATCAAGGGGATTTTTGTGCAGTAAGTGTGTTGAAAGTTGATTCCTTCTGTATGCATATAGAATGGAAGGTCCTTCTACTAAATCTCTCGTATATTAGGGCTTTACTTAATGATGGTAACTGTTACATAACTCACTCTGAAGTGTGAAATACAAAGAATGTTATGTCAAGACACAGGGTAGGGATAACACAACTTTTCTTGTCATAACTCAGGAGAGATGCTGGAGCTGGGAAGTCAGCCTGATCTGTGAGCACAACAAAGAAAAGGTAATGGGTAACACTAGTAGGCAACTCTATTCTGAGGGGTGCAGAGAAGCCCATTTACTGACCTGGTGTGCCCCCTAGAGAGGAGTGCTGCTTACCAAGGGCTCGTGTCAGGGTTGTCACTGAGAGTGAGGTCTCATACAGTCCACTGATTATTATGTGCTGCTGTTGTTTCATGTGGGCACCAGAGATACTGCCAGGAGCACTCTGACAAGTGCCAAGGATTACAGAGCCCTGAGAGCAGCAGTAAGGGAGTCTGGAACGCAGGTAGGTTTTACATCAATCAAAGGGAAATGTGTTTGAGAGGACCAGTTGAATCTGGTGGATCAACAAATGGTTACAAGACTGGTGCCACAACCAGGGGTTCAGCTGCTTAGACTTTGAGAGTCATTTTGAGAAACCTGTTCTATATGCGGGGCTGGTGGGGTCTCTTTGTCAGAGAGGACAGTGTTTTCTTGCCAAGCTGGTCAAGAAGGCTTAAAACTAAAGTTACCAAGGGAGTGGAACCTCAATCCATCCCAAACCCAGCAGTTTGATGCCAGGGCCAGCAGTAGATGCCTAGAGTCTGTAGAGAGATCACAGGTCAGCAGGAGAGCACCTAAAGAGCAGCACAGGAATTCACAGAATCACGAGATATTCTGAGCTGTAAGGCACCCATAAGGATCAAGTCGAACTCCTAAGTGAATTGCCTGTAAGGGAATCAAACCCAGGCCCTTACTAGCACCGTGCTCTAACCAAGTGAGATAATCTCAGGGTCATTCCAACCACTGCAGCCACTTATTCAGCTTCACTGGGGGCCTCTGTGCAAGCACTTACAGCGTGGGGAATAAACAACAGGAGTTACAGACATGTACATGCTTGCAGGCCTGTGATCTTACTGGCTTCAGGGAGATGTGGTGGCATGGCTGCTATGACTGGAGTGTTGAAATAGAAGGATACAGACTCTTTAGGAAGGACAGAAGGGGAGACGAGGAGGGAGCGTTGCCCTTTATGTCATTGACAAGCTGGGGTGTGTGGAGCTTCACCTGGGGATGGGTGAGGAGCTGACTGAGAGTTGTTGGCCAGGATTAAAGGGAGGACAGGGACAAGTGACATCCTAGTGGGGTTCTGCTACAGGCTGCCTGACCAGAAAAACTTAAGTGTATGAGGCCCTCTATGGGCAGACAGGAGCCCTGTCCTCGTGTTCTCTAGCCCTGATCCTCATGGGGGACCTCAACCACCCCAATCTGTGTTGGAGGGACAGCACAGAAAGGCATAAACAAGACCTTTGAGTCTTTTGACTTTGAGTACTTTTGACTTGTTTGGAAATAGATGAGTCATGAGCAGCCTTACTCTCCAAGTCAGAAGCACTTAAAGATCCTTCTTGCTGCTTGCCAAAGGGTTTCGATTATTGCCTGCCAGAAGAGATTATTCTCTAGTGAGATGGCATTTAGTGTCACCACTGCCCCGAACAGCCCTTTCACTGGGATGGAAAGCCCATTACTCCATTCCTGAGAACTCTGTAATTCTGATTCAGAAACACACTTGATGACAGTTGTCAGCTCATCCTATGTAAAGGCTGACTGTTCCCCTCCATTTGTGAATTCACTCAGTGATAATGACTGTCAGGAAAAGAGTAAGCTAATTCTATCTACCAAGATAACTAAAAAATTTAATAATAATAGTAATATTAATAGTAACAGTAATAGTAATAGTAATAGTAATAGTAATAGTAATAGTAATAGTAATAGTAATGAAATTAAATTTATTTAACTAGATATTTAACTACAATTAACGGCCCCAAGAAATTGCAGTGGGAAGATGTTTTATTAAATGTTGTTTCTGTCCTGATACCAGCTGTCTTCAGTTGTTAGCTCAGTATCTTTCTATGGTGGTGTTTTTGAACTTTTTTAAGCAAGGACAGTGAATGCCAGCCAGATTCCTCTGCTCTCTAAGCACTTTCCCACAGAGAATGCATCTTAAAGAACTAGTCAGAGGTTCTCTCAGCTTGTCAGAGTAGGGGAAGTTATCTCAGCAGATTCTCTCCAATGCTACTTTCTGGATATGAACCTTCTGTAAAGAATAAGTTGTGTTGTAAGCGCATTAAAAATTTAGGTCGCTCAAAGGCTCTGGAAACATAGTCTATGCAACACTGGGACTGGGCTATGAGGAAGTGTTCTCTGAAAGCAGAATTCTTCTATTATACAAAATAATTACTGGAGATAGTGCATTTTCAACACCCTGAGATTCCTTTCTCTTGCAGTTGCTGAAACTTGAATGAAACAATCTTTTCAGCACTGGACTTTTCTTTCTCTGTCTAGGATGAAGACATAATGAACAACATGCAGAGAGTGATGAAATGAAACCTGACACATAACGTTCTACAAGAGAACAAGGTGTTTAAGGGTGCAATATCTACCTAATTTGTATGATTTGAGTGATCCACCAACAATTACTCTTAGAATTTGTAAGACTTGTCCTCCTCTGGAGATCGCCAAGGAGAATGAGCCAGAATACTGTTATTTGGTTTTAGAAGTGAGAATAATTATTCTTGGAAAGGTGAAGTGCACTTGTATAATATCACAGATAACGGAAGAGCCTGGTCTGCTGATTCCCATGTGCTTTTATGGAAAACTGTCAGCAGGAAGGTCAGGAAAAACTTCCATGGCACATATAAAGTCTAAAAAAATTAATATTAAGCTCAAGAACAAAGAATATAACAGTCTGTAGCACCCTGGTCAAGTGAAGCTGTCCTGATTTAAGCTAATGATGCCCAGCTCACAGCTATGCTTTTGATAGTCTCCTTCCATGCTAAAACTTTATTTTGAAGGCTGTGCTGGAAGTATATTAAGAGACAATGCTTTCTCTTGTTTGAAATTTGTATCCTAACTTAACCTGTACTAGCCAATCCATGCAGGCATAAGGTGTATAAAACTAGCAAGGTAAGGCAAGGCACTGGGCTCTTAATATCATACCTGGTGCTTTTAAGTATTGTCTGCTTAATGAATGTTTGATATAGAAAAGACTGCGTGAATGTGTAGTCTGCATCTGCGCCTCAGGTGGAATGATGTGTATTATATTCTTATCGGTGTTTTGTCCAGTCTAGCTTCTGTACTGTTAGAAGGCAAGCATTGTAGCTAGCTAGGGTACACTTACAGCCTGATGAGAGTGACTGTGGATGCTCCTGGCTGTGGAAGAAACAACGGAACCCCTGTACACTGGTTTTATCCACCTTCTCAAACTTACTGTGCTTGCCTGTGATAACAGGGATTATGGACTCAACTGTGGTGGCCGATTGGCCTGTGGCACAAGGGACAGAGAGCACTCTTGGTAAGACAGTCTCTGGTGCCAGAGACTTATTGGTCATGGTGAAGGAAAGAAGCTTCTCCCAGGACGCCTGTTCGGTTGTGGTAATCTCCCCCAGTTTGGCTCCCCCGGTTGGCTGTCAGCCTCTACCCCTTGTCACTCCCCCTGAGCTTCCCACTGGTCCTGTTCCCTAGTTCCACCCTTTCCCCGCCCCCAGATAAAACCCTGAGTTCGCGATTGTTCTCACCTTAGCTTCTGCACTGTGAAAAGTTCCAGAGGCAACCATGAAACTAAAAGAATCTCAGCTCATAATCCTTATCGCTTTGCCCATTTATGCAAAGACAGATCAAAGCAAAGTTGCTAATATTCAGATTTCTTCTGAGTCCTATGCCACCGGAAAAAAATACCTGAGACTAAAAAGGTGACTCATCCAACCTAGGTGGTTAATGAGTAATGACTTGGCACTTGTCTGACTGGGAAACAGCTATAAACCTCTCTATAAGTATTTCTCCATATGAATGGAATTTGGTAAAATTGACAAAGATGTCCAAAGAGGCTTTTTTGTTTTTGTTTTTGTTTATATTTCTGTTGAAAAGAAAGAAACCAAGAAAATTCTTTTATATGAAAGAGTTAAAGATATTAAATACAAACACCTATTGACAGAAGATGTACCACTCCTGTTTCTGGCAAGGGAATGTCACTTCCACTGGCCTGGCTGTGAAATAGATGGAGGGCAAAACTACCATAGCCTCTGACAAAACTTTCAGGCGGTTCCCTTCCTTTTTAAGCACCTAGACGAAATAGTGTGAAAGTGTTCAATATCCAGCGGCTTTGAAAGCATTTCTACAATGGCTGCTACTGCCTAAGCACTTCCAAAAGTGTATTCATAAATTTAGAAGGATTCGTGGAAAGGAGAAAAAAGTAAATTTTAGCTTTGAAAACATGGAAAAATGCACAAAGGAGCTCTGACTGCTGATGAGATCACATCAATCACATAGAAATACACAGCTGTCTCTGAGAAATAACATTATAAATATAAGGAAGGTATAGCAATAATTCTCATGGATTCAGCAGAAGGTGAATATTTTGAAAACGTAACCGGAAACCCTGGATACCTTCCTCTTGCGGCTGAAGTAGCTTAAGCTGAGGACAGCAAATACATGACAGAAACAAACCTCCATCATTAATTTCAGGTCCCAGTTATGTTAATCTATATGAGTAATTATAGTTTAATGAATCTGAATTGTAATTAACTAGATTTGAATTGTGTTAATATGCCTTTTCATATGACATACTGTCTATAAATTATGTTCAGAGTGTACCTGTATTTTACAAAAAAATAAAATTAATGATCACTTCACCTTGATAGTTTTATAAATCCCCTTGGTATTACAGTTCCCAGTTTGTTTTATAGGCTTGAGATTTATCCTTGGCCTTGTGGAAATAGACGAAGTATAGGCTCTCCAGTCCGAAGAAGCCTTTATGAATTTTCTGTGTCCAGCAGTATGGATAGGTATATAGTTATGATCATTAGGTCTATTGAATCTGAGCTCACATATAACAGACACATTTAGATTGTCCTTGATTTAATTGTGTACAAACTAGGACACAAGATTCAGAAAAAAATGACGAGTCCAATCTAAAACGAAAGTTTGTTATTCTTTAAAATGATGTACAGACACTCTCCTGTAATAACAATATTCCTTGACAGAAGAAATTACTGATGACTTCATTTCATCTATCAGGAGAAAAAAATCATTGTTTTCCATAATCTTAGTTGCACAAAAATTTTCTGGAATAAATGTCAGCCCCAGTTTGAGATGACATTTCCTCCCTCATTCAGACACTTCCCATCGTTTCTCAGTGCTGTTGTAAACCCTGAGAAAGAGTACTGCCAATGCATCTGAAAAAATAGATACCTACACAACTAGACAGGTACAATTTCCAGCTGTGATGCTGTTTCATATCATGTATCTATCATCCTTGAGAAAGAAAATTAAATATTCTTGGCTCAACCTCACTAGTTGCATTATTGGGAGGTGAAAAATAAGATTTAGTTTGTGGGCTTTTGTTTTGGTTTATTTTTAAGAAGCTGCACAGAAGCTGCCTAACCCACAATTGATGGTAACCCTCCATCAACTGGAGCTACAATTTGCCCAAGAAATAAAACACCAAAATAGTACAGCAAAGTTGATGGAAACCCTCCGTTAAGCTCCTGATATACAAGAAATTATTATTTAAGTAGCTTTCACAGAATTGGGACCTAAAACAATTCACCTGAAGAAATTATCAAAGTGCGAATTTGTGCCAAAAACATGGCTAGTGTCTAAGAGCCCTGGGAGATACAAAGTTTGTGCAAAGCTGTCAGCAAGAAGGTATTGAGGCAATAAGGAAAAAAAAAACACAACCCCCCCCCCCCCCCCACAACAAAAAAAAACAAACAAACAAAAAAAAACCCCAAACAAACCCCATGTAAATCTGCAGATTTCAAGTCAGGGTAAGTCTGCAGCCTTTTACTCAACGATATAATTAGAAATTTTCTTAAAATTTTGAAGGAACATTCTCCTCTGTTTCCATTGTAAACCACTTTAAAAACAAGTTGGTATTTCAGGAAGGTGAAATAGGACATATGAATTAAACTGCTGTTAGACTTTGTTCCTGTTTTGGGGCTGTGCTTAGCATATCTGTAAAATGGGTGGCCTAAAACTGGAGCATACCATTCTGAGGGACAGCAGCTCTGTGTTGACATTTTATGGAGAAGGCAGGTGAAAAACATCAATTGACAAGTCTAAAGTGTGGGCTGTCGATGTATTTTCCAATCAGTTTTGAGGGAATTTCTGTCTAAAAGTTAGGATCTATCATATAAAATTCAGCAAATTTTATAATTCTACTCTTGTGTGAAAGTCTGAGTCAACTAACAACACCTACAAGTGGCTCGGGTAGGCAGGCACTTTCAACAGATGTTCTCAGAAGGATGCTCATAAAGTAGGTGCCATATGGGCTTTGATTCTGGACACTCCCGAATGCTGAGGAAGAGTAGATTGTCATTTTATAACACACCTATAGTAAAAAAACCACTGCACATCTGCACTATTCTGGAAAGCCAGAAAACACATTATTGATAATTAATTGCAAATCTGCTTCTATTTTGAGGAGGTGATGGAATGCAGCAGCCTCATTAACTTCCCGCCTGCACAGCCATCAAGGAAAGCAGAGCTCCTTGTGTCACTTCTGTCCCACCTACTGACAGGTGATATGTGTGAAATAGTTCTCAAAATTATGGCTTCAAAGGGCAGGTTTGAACAAGACCAAGCAGTGAATGCGTAAAGGAAACAGGCTCCTCTCTTGGCCTAGGCTGTGTGATATGAGTGACACTCCTGTCATTCCCTGTTAAATACCTGAAAAATCTGACTCCAGTTTTGTGAAGTTTGTCTTGTAGTTTTGTCTGTGACCTTCCCACTTCTTAGGGCCAGACAGCAGAAGCAACTGATGCTTTTTCCCCCCTTTTTTGTTAAGAGGATGCAAACCCTTTACCAGGAAGTCAAAGATATTTTAGCGTTATACTTGAAAGAATTTGTAAAGTTCTAGAAACTACCTTTATTGTTGCCCTTATTACTTAAAGGCATGTGATTTGATTATTATCTGAGAGTGACCAGGAGACTATGGCACATCCTTGTAGATTGCTTCGGCACTTAACATTTTCATGCTTTTTGTCATACTGGTTTGACACAGGTATGTCAGGGGCTAATTTCCAGTAACAGCCTCTAAATATTGTAGACCAGGGCATCTGCTCAGTAACTCAGGCAAACATTAACAGAAAAATTGAACCTAAATATTCCAGAAACACTTAAAATTCTCTACCTAGTTTATCAAGAGGTACAAAGGAGGAAGAAAATCTATTAAAATTAAAAATGCAGGTCTGTTTTTTTTTTTAATTTTTATGTTCCTGCTATTTGATGGTACATTATACATATTTCTCAGTAATAGAGGGTGATGCTCAATGAGCACCTTTGTGAAGAGGCCAAATTCTCTCTTAAGAAGCTGCAAACAATTTTGAATAGGGCATTGCAATGGAATGGTCTTCATGTATGCAAACTCTGACCTTTTTGCTCTTTCTGTAATCACTTGGAGAACCAGAAGTTTTCATACATCATGGCTTTGTGACTTTATATTTATTTTCTTGCTGCTTTTCATAATTTTGTTTGTATGTTTTTGTTTTTCCTGCGAACACTTCCTCTTTTCCTGTATTTCTACATCATTCCCCATAACAGTAATTTTTCTCAAAGCATTCAATAAACTAATGATTGTGCAATTCTCTGCTCATTTTCCCCCTGCTTTTAATCAGCAAATTCATGTTGTATGAAACTACAATAAATTATATATATTATACAAATCTGCTTATGTAAAAAATATGTACAGACCTCAGTAGATTATGAAAAAGATGAAAAATACTTTAAAATCATGCTGGAAATAACTTGTGTTTACCCAGTATATTAGTCCTACATGGGTTGTGCTTGCAAAAACAACAAAGTACAGTGTGTCTTTAAATTTTGATTTTCTAAAAGCGAAGCAACTCAAATAGTCAATGAACTTTTAAGAATAACAATTGCATCCAGTTCTGAGGTCCCCAACATAGGAAAGATGTGGAGCTACTGTACTGAGTACAGAGGAGGGCCACAATGATGATCAGAGGGCTGGAGCACCTCTTCTGTGGAGATAAACTGAGAGAGCTGGGGCTGTTCAGCATGGGCAAGAGAAGGTACCAGGGAGAACTTATGGAAATATTCCAGTAGTCAAAGGGGTTTTACAAGAAAGCTGGAGAGGGACTGCTTATGAGGGCCTGTAGTTACAGGTTAAGGCTGTCACTATGTGTCCTTCAAACTGAACTAGCTTGAAACTGAGACAGCAAGTGTGGATTAGATATTAGGAATTTTTTTCTGTGAGGGTGGTGAGGTTTCCCAGAGAAGTTGTGGATGCCCTGAAAGTGTTCAAGGCCAGGTTGGATGGGGCTCTGAGCAATTTGGTCCAGTGCAAGGTATCCCTGCCTGCTGGAATCCAGAATGCAGAGAATATCTCTCTGCCTGTTTTGAAGGATTCTACCCCCCTGGACAACACTGTCTTTGACCTTCGCCCATGGAGAAAATTACCTACCCTTTGGGAAGAGTTGGAATCTACACTGGTGTGAACTAGATGATAGCATGTTATGTAAGATTATTACAAGGTGAAAATTTAGGGTCTTTGGGCTTGTTAATATAGTAAATAGATAAAAGTAAGAAACTTCAAAATGGAGGATTGTTGTTGTTCTCTAGGCTTCTTGTTCCTTCTTCTATTCCTCCATATTCTGCAGTAGAAGTAGTTTAAGATAATTGGTTAGAAAATTCCGCAGTTCCGATGTACGTGACAAAGTGATTTATAGAACTTTGGTGGAAAAGTGAAAATATCTTTCGTTTTACGTTTTAATTGGATAATTTACCTTTAAAAAGACTGTCTAATCTTGATAGTGCGGACTTCTTCCTGCATTCTCTGCCCGGCTAGCTCAGTCGGCAGAGCAAGTGACTCCCTTTCTCTGATAAGACTTAATAAACAACTATCTGAAAGCAGAGGTTTGAAGAAGTCTCCGTTCGTCTCCTGAATTCCTGGCAAAGACGCTAAACCTCTCCCCCATCAGGGGAGACATTAATTAAGGCACGGAATGTGTCACCTGCCACAGCAGAGGAATATGAACTAGATGATCTTTAAAGTCCTTTACAACTCAAGCCATGCTATGAGTCTGATTCTGTGATTCTATGATTCCATAATTCCATGAAATGTGGTCTTGGAAACAAATATAGATATTTTTAGCTCTGCATAAAGGTAGAGTTTGATATTGTCATTGGCTTTACAGCCTTACTCAGAAGAAGCTGAAGAGTGTGATACTCCCTTTAGCACCCACTCTACTTTCCTATGGAAACATTGTGGGAATCATTCTGGGGTACTCCAAAATACAAGGCCACTACTGCACTTTATGGCAGCCTCAGCAGTCTTTGTTTCTACTCTTTGCTGGGGCCTTGAGAGCATCAAGAGGCTCTGCAGCGTCTCTGCCCTTCCTGGAGCTCTGGCTGTGGGCGCTCAAACCAGCTCTGAGATGATGTGGCCAGGCTGCGTGAGCAAGAGCAATGGGAAGCCGTGGTCCCTCCACTTGGGAGCCATGCTGGAGTTGGAGCCTGTGCCTTCAGCTGAACTGAGGATAAACCAAGGATTGTGCCTGGCCATGAACCTTGCTGATGCTTCATTTTTTGGCTCGGCAGCAGCTGAGCAGGAGCAGGAGCAGGGCTGGGGAGGGCTGGTTCTCCAAGAGTGGTCTGACCCACCGAGCACTCCCAGCATTTGGCCCCTTAGGTACTTATGATGGTACCACTTCTTTTGTTCAGTTAAAAGCATATATATTTACAGGATATTTACCCCCTGGAATATGTCTCTTCTATTTTAAAATACAGTAAATAAACACATCTTTGATGTGGGACTGTGGAGATCAAGCTTATAAGGTGAAGCAATTTTCCCATTATAACAGGAGAATGAAAATAAGCAATATGTAAACTCCTCAAGGACAACGTATAATTATATTGCATACTAAAGAGGACACTCAAGGCTACTGCATGATAGATGGCAAAGCTGAATGAGTTCATATTAACTCTTATCTCTTAAGTAAATTTAGTGCAATGATTGGCAAAGTCCATTGTGTTGCTGGGAAAGACAGCAGATTAAATTATTTTGGATTTGTAAATTAAACAGCACAATTTTTCAAAACAATAGCTCACTGTTATGGTAACTGAAAGGATGTATTTGCTTAGCCATTAGGACTTAACCAAACAGTGAACAGTAGGTTCTAAAGTAAATGCACATATACAGCAAGCTGACAAACAGAAAATGGCCAGGGAACAGAAATTGTAAGGACTGTGCTCCATTTAGTCAGAGTGTCATGATTTAAATGTTAGATAAGAATTTGCCACACCTGCTTACAAGTGACCTATTGGGCATTAGGTTTGTGGGTTCACAGGCAGTACAAGGTAGGCACAGGAGGAAGAATTCAGTCCACAAATCATTTGGAGTCCAGCTATTCCAACAGCACTCCTGAGCCATACTTAGATATTGCAGAGGATATAGTATGAGCTACTGTTTATTCATTTGCTGAATTTCATTTGGATCAATGGTCTAGGAATTGCCTTCTTCTGAACATATTTTTATAGAGAAAAAAAAAAATCATTCATGTTCAGATCACCCAAATGTAGAGAGATAAAAAAAGAGATTGATGCTTGTCTCACTAGACTCAACTGAAAATTCACTTTTGCATATTTTACTTCTTATTTTGAATAGTTGGTAAGTACAATGGTGCTTCAGAGGTATTCAAAGATATGCACTGACTTGAAGGCTCTGTTCTGACAACATATGTTTTCATTAAGATATATTTAATGAACTTTTCACTATATTTCACTGTTCAAACTACTTGATCAAATACTTTACTGCATACAGTTTCTGTCAGCTGTTTACAAAATAAGACCCTAACTTCCTGGGAAAATATTGCAGAATGTGAATCCTACTGTTAGTTGGTGTGATTACATTTTCTTTCACGGGTTTTGTAAATTAATACAGAAATCAGATAATAAAGAGATGCAGGCAGAGGCTTAAAACAAGCCCTTCAGCTATCTGGATGATGGCTGCTGCAGAAGAACTGATAGAGAGTAGAAGAGAGCAGTTGTTGAAAGTGTGCTTTGTTTCCTTCCTAGGCTACTTGTTTTTATTATGGCATTATTTTTTTTTAGTCAGAAAGATACAGCTTTAATATTTTTCATTAAATATCTATGGATTTTTTTTGCCACTCCCTGCAAGAAGGGGCATCTTTCCCTTTTGCTAATGAGAAGACATTACATTCTGTGTAATTTGATTTATATAAGAATCTCTGTGAGGTTGTAGCATTTTAGGGGGCTATGACAGAGACACAAAGACCTATTCATTGTACGTCACACGTAAAAAAGTGATTGCATACATATTCATTACTTTGTATTTTTTACATAAGAGGAAAAATTCCATCTGTCCCCCTTGCTGCAGTTTACTTTCCCTGGTTTATATTCCCTATTTTAAGTGAATAGTGAAAGCAACATGCCAACAGTATAACACTGCATAGATTGAAATGAAATTATGCTGCATAAACTAAACAAATGTAAAAGAGAGTGTTTAGAAATAGAAAAGCATTGCTGTTCTCCCTCAAGCAGTTCATGCTGACATGGTAACATCAGCTGAATCCAAGTGCAAGATTTTATGCAGGGTCCTCGGAGCACACTGTGTTTCAGTTTTTGAAATGTTCAAAGGTCTGACATGGTTGTCCCCTGAGTTTCCTGGTAGCTATGTTCCTACAGAGACAATGAGGATTTTACACAAAGTTTAATACAGAGTTCAGAGAACTGCTGTGTGGCCGTGCAGAGGAAGGGTTCACTTAAAATTAATACATGCAACAGAAGCCCTGAAGCACTAGACAGTTTGAAGGCCTCCTAAGAATGAACTTTCACTCAGCATAAAGGTAGCACTGGTAATCCCCACAGCGCCCAAACAATCACACACAAAATGCACTTTATGTTATTGAAAAAGTACTAAAAAAATCCAGCTGTTCCATGTATCTTCCTTGGCTGCCGCAGGAGAAGAACCAGAGTCAAAAAAAAAAGCCAAAACCAACAAACCACACATCAGTCCATTTAGTTGTATTTGGGTGAAGATTGGTACCAAAGGCCAAAATTACTTTCCTTACAACTCTGCTTTGCACATGGAATAATTTTATAGGCCTCTGAATTTTTATTAATTTAACTTTAAAATTCAATTCCCTGATCAAAGGCATCACCCACTTCCTTTGATCATCCTTGATCAGATCATCTGTAACATTTACCCTCCATGCTGTCTTTGACAAAATAACCAGTTATAGAAGCAAGGACCAGTACATGCTATGGCTAAGATGCTCCCCTGTCAATGTTCTTCCTCTCCCCCTCTCAGTCAATGACTCCTGATGCCTTCCTTCCACCATGATATCGCATTAAGGGGGAAAGTAGAAAGTGTCCTTCCTTAATTTAAATAACTTGTAGCACAATACTAAGAAAGTCTTTCTAGAAAGCTGTAGGTTACAGGACAGCAGATCTGATTCTCCCACTTTCATGACAAAAGTTTAGTAGGCTCTTTCCTGAAAGATAGAGAAATTTTCACCCAAGCCTTGCCCTCAAAAGAAAATAGTTGCCATAATCATGTTTTTGAAGCAGGACATTCCCTTCACTGTGTCTTAGAAATGCTCTGAGAAGACCGACGTCTCCTTCTGATAGATCCTTGTTGGACACCAAGTCAATCTAGGCACTGAACTACTTAGCTATGCTAAGGTTGTCTTAACCTGGTCACATAAAAAAGGGAGAACTCCATGCAACAGAGAGACTAGCAGTTAAAAAATGAAACAAAATGTGTTTACTGATTGAAGACTAAGCAGCTGCCCTTTGAGTGGAGGAAGAAGAAAGGAATTCAAATTGCAGTTTTGAATCTGGTGCTTACCTTTGACATAAAAGCATATGTCCTTTTTCTGGATTTTATTCAAAACCTCTGTCCTCATGACACAATTTCAGGGGTGAAGACCCTGCAACCACAATTGCATACGAAGAAACAAGGCTCCATCCCCAGCACTGATCCAAATCCAGCAAAGCTCTTCTGCCTTTTTATGCCTCTGACATAAACTAAGAAAACAAACAATTACAAGTTCACAGGAGCTGTGGGAACAGCATGATGTCAGTTTGGTGGGATGAGCTTCTCACACCCTCAATCAATACAGCTGTCTGGGCTGGCACAGCCTCCCCTTCTGCTCTCGATAGGCAAGATAATCTGAGCAGTGGCTCAGGACACAAAGCAGCGAGAACTGAATGGGCACAAGAAACAGTAGGGAAGTTTTTTTAAAAATACAAAAGGAAAATAAGATGAAGGGAAGAACCAGCTATAGTGGGGAGTACTTCTGGTCATGCTTAAGTGCCAACATATAGCGTTGTCCTGTGCACTATCTCTAAGAGCCAAATGGAAAAGGAGGAAATCACATTGTCATTCTGCCTCCAGGCAAACAGGATTTAGGAAATCAGTGAAATTCAAATGCAAGAAAAATCCATTTCATGGTGTTTGCTACATGCATCAGAGATTAGGAAGGGCAGAGAGAAAGATAGAAATCAAGACTGACACTTTGAAAATGTATTCGGGAAGCAGTGTGAGGAGAGCTAAATGTTATCTTTAGCTAGAATGGCTGTGCAAGCTTAGCCTGAGCAGTAATTACCAAACAGTGATCCATTGGCTGTCCCACCATCACAGACAGACACCTGCACATACACACACGCTTGACAGTGAACACAAAAATAATTCATAACAGGGAGCTGAAAACTGCCAGATCATCCTAAATCCTACAGCTGTTCAAGAAGAGGTGCAAACTGTGAACTTCTGTGACTGGAACAATGATCATGGCCAGCAGTCCTGACATCCGCATTCTCTCACGCTACAGTGGGAAAAGAAGATACTGCATTTGAGCAGTGTGACTGGGATAAATGAGAAGTGACATGCTCTAGAGAATATATGCATGTACAGACAAGGTCATCAGAGCACTCCTGCTTATCCTTCCTCAGCACCTTGCCCCCAACAAAATTGGCTGACCCCATATTCAAAAATGGTGAAAGGAATGTGCTTATATAAAGCAGCACTAACTTGACTTTGAAGCAGAGTACAATGATATTTCAAATGCTATTGTAAGACTAAAAAAAGCATAAAATAACTCAGGAGCCAGCTTAAAATGTCTGGCGAATTCAAACCTTTGTGCTCCTTTATGCTTTATATATCACTAATTTCTGGGTTTAAAAAGGTGCTCCCCTACATATATGTTGTAATATTGTCAGATTATTATACTCTTACAATTATGCATTACATTGTAATTACAAATTATTATATTATGAGTGAGCTATACATGTACCCTTAGCATCTAGGACAGGCTGGATATGCTACTCACATGAATTCATTTGCCTTTCTCTGCATTTGTTCTGCATTTGACTGTATACAAGGCAAGATTTTTTACAAAGTAAAAACCAACAGTAGAAAATGAGTAAACAAAGAAAAAGACTAGGTTCTATACTTTAGGTGCAAAAGTAAGACCATTTTCATTAATTCCTGCATATTAAAACTTTCTTTTTCTTTCACTTCCATTTCCCTTTCTCCTCTCCTCTCCTCTCC
>VZTI01001286.1:628178-662760 GCA_013397865.1 Struthidea cinerea
TCTCCTCTCCTCTCCTCTCCTCTCCTCTCCTCTCCTCTCGCAAACATTTGGCTGATGTTGGTAAACTTCAAGGAAAAGCCCAAGTATCATACTATTATATTTTAATATATTTCAAGATTCACCTCCTATAACACACAAATATTACTTTCATACCATGATATTTGCATTTGAAATACCCTTAAATGCCAAAGCTTCATTAAACATGATTCTGCAAATGTTGCTCAGCTTTTCCCAAAGCCAAGAACAAGTCTAGGCATATACTTAAAACTAACAAAACTAATGAGGTTATACGTAGAAGAGTTAACCTTCATTGATGTAAAATAGCATAGAAGGATCCAAAATGCTATCTGAATATTAACAAATTTATTAGCAGTCTCTGGAGACAACTCAGATTTCTTCCAAAGATGAGGGTCACTCTCAGAAACAAAGGTTTAAGTGAAAAAATTCTGCAATACTGAAGATGAGCTTGGGAAACGCTGAACCTGGGGTGTCTGACTCAGTCATGCCATTTGCTGTCTCCATCTAATCACATTTCAGAAGGTCAAGGTCCCTTGTACAGTACCTGAAACTGAAAGTATTTGTGGCCACACCTGGCCATGAAATTTAGCGGTCAACACACTTTCAAAGGCATTGTGGCTCTCCTTAGTTTGAGTTCAACCTCTTATCTCTCAGTGAAAAGTGATTCTCTGGTTTGAGAAATGAAGACTTCCGTGGTTAGAAAAGTTCTCTAGACCCTTGTCCTAGTTTGGACAAATTTGGAGGAGAATATCCTCTGATAGAAGTCAGGTCGCAACAACCCCTCCCCCCCCAGGTTCGGGAAAAAGTTTCCTCAAAGGAAAGAGATAACAAGCTATTTATTTAACAAACACACAGGTGGGGAATAATAATGCTAAATAATGAGATCTCTCTCTCTGTGGAGAGAAAACCTGAGAAGATTTCAGAGGTCTTCTGTAGGTGCGGTCTCTCTCCTCCTCGGAGCTGGTTGGTGAGGGGCCACCGCCCCAGGCCTCCGGGAAAATTCTCCTGATGTGTTCAGATGCTGTTGAAACAGTCCAGAAGAGAAGAAAAGAACAAAAAAATCCAAAAATCCTAGGAAAACAAAATTCAACCCTGCGTCTCTCACTGGGAGAAAAAGAGCCGAAGAAAAAAAACCAAGGGTACCGCAGAAACAGAGGAGCGTATCTCAGTGTCCTTGAAACAACTGCTTTGAAACGTTTTTTTATTTTCTGTCCTTCTCAGGCTCCGTTTAAAGACACAGAAAAGATTGGTGGGCATAGGGTAACGATAGGGGATACACATTATAAAGTCACCCCAAGACAACCCTCCAAATGTAACCTCTGCAGTCAGGATCTGAACACAGGGCACCACTAGCCACTATCCTCACTGCTTGAATTCACAAGACTTAGTTTTAAGTTAAGTGACAAATAGCTTTGCTCTCAACTCAATCCATGTCAATAGCTTGACAATTAGAAGAGCCTCCAAGGAAACAGAAGAATGTATTTGGAAGCCAAATGCTCAGACGACACTAGAGGCTAGGGATCTTTCTTCATATATGACTGCTGAAATTACAACGCACTTAAGTAACAGCTGGTATCACTTTTTCCACCTGTGCTTTGTATTAGAATGGAAAGCTCGCTCCACCAGCAAATAAAATATACTCTCAGTCTTCATCTGTTGCTGCTGCTGGCTGACAGAGAACATCCTGCAGCCACACTGCTGAACACTCTCACCATCAACAACAGGGACACATCCAAACTTCCATTTGGAAATTATCTGTTGATGGTGTTGATGCTCAAAACTATACCCAGAAGTGACATAACGACTAAGGCACAGACTCAGACTGGCAGGGAATCTAAGACGTTTCAAAGAAACTAGCTGGTTTTACACACTTCTTCAAGACCCAATATTTCCTTATATGGTATTTTTCACTAAGCAACCTATCACATGTTGCCATATCAGTAATGCACCTTTTCGATGTTCCCATGTGGAAGTGATCACTTGCTGTTCACCCGTCCAGCAGCTTCCGGCAGGCTCCTCTCTGCAGGGCTCTGCTGTGTGACACCTCCTCCCCCAAAGGTCAGGCGGAGACAGGCTTCTCTGTGCTGCCGTGGCGTTCTGCAGGTGTGTCTCACAGCCTGCAGCTCGATTCCATCCTATCTCTCCCCATACAGAAGCTGTTGAAGACATGAAAGGCGCATTAGCATTGGCTAAAACTGTGCCAGGTACATCCTATGATATCAACAGCATAGGTTAGCATATTTACCTAGAATATATTATTATATAGAATATACTAGCATATATTTACCTAGAAATATTCCCTAAAATAATTTATTTTACTTTAATTTACAGCAAAGCCTTCAAGGGCAATTTGGAAATGAGAGATTTCAGTATTTCTCCATTGTCTGTAGAGAGGGTGCAGGAAAACAAGGCTTAGTGAGGTGCCTATTATAAAGAATTATGGATCCAGGCTTGGCTGACTACTTTGGGACAGGATGCAGCAGATCAGGATATTACAGTGCATGTGGGGCTTCTTGAGATGAAATACCAAAGACATTTTGCTGGTCCACACTAAAGATTTTTTACTTCTGCTTATACTTAGAGTGGCTCAAGTCACAACAGGCCCAAGCACACCACACACTTGGATTCAGTTCATGACTATGCTTTGTCAGATTCAGAAACTACCTTCTACCAGTGATTGGATTTGGCAGATGTTTTCTGAAACTCTGTTGCATGCCCAACACATCAACCCTGTTGGCAGGTGCTGTTTTCCCTCCAGGACAGGTTTTGCAGCCTATGCAGAGCTTTGTGCCAAAGCAGACAGCCTGCAGTCCTGTGACTGCAGCAGAGATACACCTTAGGGGAGCCACAGGTAAGATGCTTTCCACTCCAGTCTTATCCATTTATTTTACCAGACAAATGGATTAACTAACTCTGAAGTACTAAAGGTCTCCTTGGGTAGCAAATTGCCCTTAACTTCACTGGTTTCTATGAGAACTGACATTGCTCAGTAACTCCCCAGTTTGCTCAGCACCTTGCAGTACTGTGTCCTAAAGGATTATCGTGGGTGGGAACTGAACACAAACAAAGCAAGACCCATGACATTATGAAAATTCTATCGCAGATATGTCTTTCAAAGGTGTGATAGAAGCAAATGCAATCCATTACAAAATATGAGAGAAAATTAGACACCTTGTCTTGACATTCACTTCTGTCAGAAAGATCACACATGGGAAGAATAAATCTGTAGCTCATATTAACTAAGTTATGAGCATTTTGTTAATTATAGAGACATGACCTTCCTCAGAGCCACATTGTCTGGTCTTGAACACCTCCAGGGATGGGGAGTCCTCAAACTCTTCGGGCAAATTATTCCAGTGCCTCACCACCCTTACATTACAGATTTTCTTCCTAATATCTAATCAAAATCTACCCCCTTTCAGCTCAGGGCCATTCCCCCTTTTCCTACCACTACAAGACCTTGTAAAAAGTCCCTCTCCAGCTTTCTTGCAAGTTCCCTTTAGGTACCACAAGGCTACATAGTAAGATTCTCCCAGAAGTTTCCCTCTGCCTCTGACTGACAGAGATTGATCTACATAGCAACATCTCATATAACTATGTTTTTATTCCTTTCACGAGGTAAAACAGGACAGTTACTAGTGTAGTCTGAAGATTTATAAATAGTGTAATGATAGCTTGAGGAAGCTTCCTACTTATTAGACAATAATAATGATTTTCAGGCTAATTTCTGAGGCCAAAAGCCTCACAGTTTATTAGAGAAGTATAGGATTAGTACTGGTAAATTATCAAGAAGCAACCTCAAGCTATTACTAGGATGAAATTTTAATTAAATAATCAATTTCAAAGACATTAAAAAGACTTGCAAAATGAGTCATCAGATTAGAAAGGAAAAGCTTAACACTTAGTTTAAAATCTAAGCCTATTTTTTGGCTTATTTTCTGTTGTTCTTGCCCTATTTTCTTCACATTTTCTGAGTATATTTTGCTTTGCTTTCATTCTCTATTCCATTCTCCTTTCTCCATTCCTCAACTTCAGCCAAGCTCTTGCTGGCTCAGGAAAATGCAATATATTTGGAATGGGTTATTCACAGAAAATGCTATGTTCTAAACCTTCTCCTAAAGCTGTCTGCTTTCACCAGTAATCCTGCAAAGCATCAGGGCAACAAGGTTTCCTAGTTCCTTCATAATATCATTTTTAGATATGTAGAATGAAAATTATATGAATATTCCTTCATTATTTATCAGCTGAGTTAGGACAGAAAGGCTAGAGGATTTCCAAATAAGGCAAAATACTGCCAACAAAGGAACACATTCGCAAAGCATTGGTCACCTGTAGATCTCACAGTGCTGTAAAAAGAAAAATGAATATTACTAGTCTCAAACACCAGGCCAAACCTGGAAGAACAAAGTGGGAACATGGCTTTTAAAAAGCCATGCTGAAGACTGGTGACAGGGTCACAAACAGGGTACTTGACTAAGTCATCAGGCTAATTCCACATGTCCTATGACAAATAGCCTCTGCAGGCAAAAGTGCTATTTACTTGGTAGAAAGGCTTAATAAAGGCCAATATGAGTTTTGTCTTCTCAAAAGCATTTAAAAAAATTAAAGAATGTGGCACCAAACATATACACATACATGTATGCATTGTGTGTTTTTTATTATTACGTATTTCTCTCCCAAATATTTTGAGTATTCTAGATGAAAGGAGATGAAAGATCAGGAAATACCTTAACATTGGGAACACAGGTTACAGCCAAGTAATGAGAAATTTCAGTGTCTCATAGGTATGAGGTACTATGTACTGAGTACAGGCATTACACAAAGGCGGCATTACAGTGAAACATCACCCTTTCTCTAATCCTCTCTCACTCAGCTCTCTCTCCAAATCCAAACATTACTTCAGGAATAGCTGGTATTGGTGTGCAACAGTATCTGTACAACCTTCTTGTTTTGACTGTCCTGGACAATTCAGTTAAATATTACTGATGATGCACTTAAACAGAAATAAATACAGTTTATTTCTGGAAGAGGCTATACTTGTGTTTTGAATGTTTATTTGCCTTTTTGCCGATTTTCAATTTTTAATCATGTGCAATGACACACTATTTTGAAAGGTTCTACTAAACTAAATTTATTCCCTTCTCTGCATTCCATTAAATGAAAAATACTAAGAGATCTCTTGAAACATTTTTTTTTTGAAAAAAATAATATGTTTTGCCTGTGAAATTATATTAACTAAGGTGCCCAAAGATTTTTAATGACCCAAGTGTTTAATGGCCAAGTATGTCTGAACTCCTAAATAGCTCCTGCAATTTATATAATGGATACTTTTGCTTATTTGGATAAAAAGTTATAAACTAGTTATGTTTTTTAAAATTATTATTATGTAAATTAATAGGAAAAAGGTAATGTAAATAATTTAGCCAAAATGTTCTAAATTATGAGGCAAAAATATAATAAATTAATGGAGTATTAGCAAAACATTACATAAAATGCTCTAGGTATGGCATAATTTTGTAATTAATACTGCTGGCATTCCACTTAACCAGGGCAATTTAATGCAATATATCTATGTTAAGTGCTAAATAGATTGCTGAGATTTGTACAGACTATAGTTTGAGACATTAATTGATTGCCAGAAGAAATGAATTAACGAATAAAAATGTTACTGCAATCACCCTAGGAATGGTGCTGGAGCATTTGTTCTCAATCACAGCTGCCTTTCAGTTTGCATTAGTTTCTAGTCCCGTTCTGTACCTTCCTGGCCTAAGTCAGTTATGCAGCCAATGGTGGTGCTGGCCCCCGACCTGGGTTGCAGTATATTCTATTACCGTCCTCATGAGCTGTTGAAACCAGGTGGGGCAGTGTTTCCTGGCCTCCTCCCTCTGGACTATCTTTCTGTTAGTGGCCCATCAGTGCCCTGCTGCATGACTCAGAGATAACTCTCGCTGGACTATCTTCTGTTAATGAGCCCATCAACACCTGGCCTCATGACTCATCATCCCATTGTGAGATGCTCCACCCAGAAGGAGGAACCAAGCATTCCATCCTGCATATAATCTGAGGTTCCAAACACCACAGACATCCTTTCCACTGGATTCTCAGAGGACAGGAGCTACATAGCCACCACTGGACCTTCTGAGGAAGAGCAGACTCTTCTACCGGATCACTGCTTCGACAAAGCCACATCCGGCACTTCAGGAGGACTGCAGCCACCATTGTATTGGACTGCTATTGCCACCCTGGTCAACAGGGTGTCAGGTTGTATCCTGACTCTGTCAGTTTAACCCACTGTTTTCTGCCTTTACCTTTTTTCTCATTTCCCTATTAAATTGTTATTCTGACTTGGTGCCTCCCACTGGTTTGTTTTCAAACTAGAACAGCCCCATTTCACCTGAGGGCACCTGCAGGAACTGTTCTGGAAGTGGATATAAGAGCGCCTAGCTCCTAGCTGCCTTTTTGGAACAGTCTCAGGCCTTTCTCCTCTTGCACCCTTGGACCAGCAAAGAACTGGCATGTCCTGGAAGCTCTGGAGTTGCTGCATTTGTGTGGGTTGCTTGGTGCTGCTGAAGTCTGGCTGCTCCCCTGCACACCACTCACCCTGGGCACATGCAGTAGCTCAGCCCTGCACACACGCATTGCATTTGGTGCTCCCAGGGTACACAGCTGTTTTCTTGCTCCTCTGCTGAACAGCAGTGAGCACAATGCTTCCAACAGGTAACCAAGTTATTGTTTGTATAAAAGTCCATTGCCTCATGAGTGTGCCATTTAAACCAGTATTTATTGTTATAAAGCCACAGTTGCTCTGCACATGTGCAGTGGATGTATCATATGGGACAAGATAACCTGCAGTATGCAGTTCTCTCCTCTGTCAGACTGGGAAGTTACAAAATGTGCCACAGCTCCAGACTGAGCTTCATCTGGACTCAGTAACAAAGCCTGCACAGCTCGTCAACCCATCAAAATTATTTAAACCCATTTAAAACAAAAGAAAGTAAACTGAAGCACTTGGCTGTCATTAAGAGGTGAATAAAAGGCTGTAAGGGATGCAAAGAATTAAATTTATCTCTGCATCTACATAAAAAGTCTATGGGAATAAGTATCCATGTGTGCATAAAGCTACTCTATAGTTACATCTTAAAACTCACTAATTTAAGAGCTCTATGAGGAAATCAACTCTGGTTACCCCACATAAAACTGATGAATGTCTGCTTATGGTATGGAAAAGAGAGCAATGTCTTACGGATGACTGAAAACACAGTACCTAACAACCATTCATAACCTATGCTAGGAAAGAAGAAACATACTGGAAACTGCAATGAAGCTTCATTTTGTAAAAACTGCTTCTTGTGCAATACTCCTGTTCTTGTGCAATAGTTCTGACAGTAACAAGCAATCCACAGTGACTCATCCATTTAGCAATTTGAGCAAAGAAAGCATAAAAGGAAATGGAAGTAGTCACGTGAAATCATGTTCTTTCCGAAGTCCGTCAACTGCAAACTTCTAAGGAGGTTTTCCCAGTTTTTATCATGCTTTTTCTTCACTCTCCATGGCACAAGCCTTGGCTGAACCCAGCTAACTCTGGATTCCTGAGTGCGTGCACTCAATAACTTGCCCAACCATTGTGATTTTCACGAAGGGAACACCAGCTAGATAGTAGCAGTACTTCTTGCTATTTTTGCCATTCTTTCACTCTTCTGACAGTTCATGTCTCAACCTTATCCTACTCCCTTTAATTTGCTTCCTTAGATCCTCACCACCCCATACTCTGCCAGACTTTCTGAATTTCACTGTGCAATTTCTTGTCCATAATGTATTTATCTGATTTCCTATCTTGTGAGCAAGTCTTGTTCATGCATTAAATGCTTTTTGAGGATACAGGAAGGACTCACGCTCAGAACTTTGCTCTTACTGGCAGGTTAATACCTATTCAGAAATTTTAAAATATCAAACAATACTTTGGTTTTAAGATACTCGTAGTTCAGTGTCATTTTTCATCCTGCACTTGAAACTGGATTTGTCAGTCAGCAAAGTGTTAAGAGTACAATCTCTTACTTTACATATTGGACCCACAGGATTTAGTTTTGTGGCTAAACACCTGGATGCCATGTTGCAGTCCAGTGCTGAGGTTACCCTCCATGCCTGTACACCACTCTCAGTTTACATTGCTGAATGCCCCTTTTCCATCAAAGAAAATGAAAGCTATTGAGTTTTTCTCAAAAATCTGCTCTTTCACTCCAGCAGTCCCTCCCTTTTGCTTCTCACAGAATCAATCTTATCTATTAGAAAACTTAGAAAATCTTAAGTGAGGGGTAACTGTGCAGTAAGCAGGAGGCAGTAAGTGTGGGAGTTGGCATAGGGCAGGGAGATAGGAATGCCAGCTGCAGGAAGAATAGACGTCATAAACCCCATGAATTATAGGAGAAGGGCATGAACCAGAAAAGCAAGAAAAAGGCAAGTTCTTCAGTCACCTCAAATAGTTGCTGCAGTTCTACAGGAAGTGATTCTGGGACAACCCTTTCGTCACATTATCAGCACATGCAACTTGCAGCATTCCCCGAGGACCTCAGGGCCCCTCATTTCTTTCTCACTTAAGGGAACTGCACTATTTACATGTCATCCTCTCAACAGCCCAGATGCTATAATTATAGTATCTGATGATAAAAGAATTCTTCTGATAATATCTTTTTTCCTCCCACTTTAGGGAAAAAAAGGTATTGGTTAGATTACCATTATTCTTGTGCAGCTGCATCTAAAGCTAAGCTTTAACTGCTCTACATAGAAAACAGAAACATCAGGCACCTCCAGAAGAAAGCTCTGAGATTTCAGATTATGAAGACAGCTTCTTTTAGCAGCATCTAGATAAGCATATCCCAGTGACAGGGTCCCCTCTGTGCTCTGCACACAAATTGTTGCAAGCAACTGTCTGCCTGAAAAACACACTTTTGACAACTGAATAAATCAGTCAGCCAGATCATAATAGATATGGAATATTACTTCTGTTTTACACATGGGGGACTAAGGCAATTGCCTGAGGCCAGCAAGTTACTGTAACACAGTTGGGAACTGGATCTTGTATCTTGAGTCCCATGCAAATAAAAAAAAAAAATTACCCTTCCTCTAAGAATCTCACCGAAAGATATTATGTAGCTATTTTTCTGCATGTGTGGTGCAATAAAATATGCACCTGTAAAGATGGAGAGAGGGGGGAAAGGCTTATGGGAAACATTTATGAATAGTATAACATCTCTATAATGTCATGATTTGGGGTTAACAATAAAAAAAAAACCCCAACATTTCAGAACTAGACTCAAAATTTTCCCCATATCTTACACTAATGTGTCTCTGGTAGCATTAGATTCACATTACATACTGAGATTATTGACAGTATATGTTTGATTCATGTTTTTTTCTCATTTAAAATACTTTTCAGCTGTTGCTGTCATGCTTTTATGCACACAGCATGTGAATTATTATCACCCATATGCTGGCTTCTCTATTATTTTAATAGATTTTGGAAAATCCGTTTAGGGCCTAAACCAAAGCTCAAAAACCACAAATAAGCCCTAATATTCTAAGGCTCTTTACATGCTACAGGTTAAATTTTATGAAATCTCAACTAAAGAAAATATTGAGTGTGTAGGGTTGAGCACACAAATTGTGTATCATATGACAGACTTATCTTGTAGGTTTCAAGCAACCACAGAAAAAAAAGGAAAAAAAAAACCCCTATATTTTGCATTCTCTGCTTGTTCACTTTCTTGTCATAGGTTTCTTAACTGAAGGCTGAATATTGGCAGAGGAAAAAACTTTTACAATCATGCTAAGTATGAAAAATTTACAAGCTAGGCCTAAAGGGTTTTCTATGTATTTCAGTTAATCTTAAATATTTACATTTTTATATATTTTTCATCAATACAGATTTGGCACAGGAATGTACTTAAGATTCCAAATTACAAAAAGAGATCTAAGTACCTGTGAACATAGAATCATATCAGTTGACAAAAAAGTAGAGGACAATATAAATATAATTGAAAAGAGCACATTTTTTCGGTATCATGAATTGTTTATGTGTTTCCTGAACAGATTTGGTTGTACAACATTTAGTAGCATATTACCATGGAGAAAGTTTGGTTAAGCATTACATTTTCAGAGAGATAAAAGTATGAATTGATCTGCATAAAATTATCAACAACCCCTTTGTATCCCCCCTATACTCCTATGTATTACACATATTCAAGATGCATTGATGGAATGTGCAATCCCTCTTTCCTTCCTGATACAAAAAAAGAAACAATATCGGTCCCTATAATGAACAAAGAAGTATTTAAACTCAGGAGAACACACTTGCTAAATAATAAATTGCTAAAATTGATAGCCTGATCATCAGGTTTTGTAGATTAATTCAAAAAGCCTTTGGATGAATAAGAAATATGGTTGAAAACATTCCACTTTAAGAAAGAATTTGCTACTTCGCAACACATGAATAGTCTCACATTGCTTGTTTAATGCTGTGTTCCAATGAAGACCTAACATATTTTTACT
Source organism: Struthidea cinerea (assembly GCA_013397865.1). Taxonomy (NCBI): domain Eukaryota; kingdom Metazoa; phylum Chordata; class Aves; order Passeriformes; family Corcoracidae; genus Struthidea; species Struthidea cinerea. The sequence goes on from VZTI01001286.1 coordinate 638,742, forward strand.
CACAATTTACTTACTAAATTTAATTTAATTTAATTAATTCAATCCAGTTTCTCACCTCAGACGTAGCTGAAGATAGTTTAATCCATGTTTTATTTTACACTAAAATCTCCTAGAAGTGATTCCACAATCACTTACCTAGCTTTACCACAAGTGGTAACTAGCAGTGATCAGTCCAAAAAGTTCTGACATAATGATTAAAGAATTTATTTACTCTTTTCATGAATCTTTTTTAGTCACAGGCCAATTTGCAGAACTGCATGAATTCCGGAAAAATACTTTATGAGACTTAATTTTAGCATGAGATAAAGTTGCAGGTGAAATTCACTATATAAATATTAATGGGTATATAAGGAAAAAGAGTCATTAACTAGTACAAAGTTCCCCACTGCTAAACTGAAATTTGTGGGGTTATAACGCAAATTACATGTTTATCAAATTACAGTCTTCTGTGCTGGATCCCGTGGAAGCCCTATGATTAATGCTCAGGTTCTCTCCTTCTTTACATCTATAATCTATATTCAAAGGTCCCTAATGCCAGAGTCTCTCTGCTAAGCTCCAAAACTTGGGGCAATCAAACTGATCATCTGTAGCACCAGGCTGAAGAAGCTACACAGAGGTAGCCTGAACCTTTGTGCAACATGTGGGGTCTATCTCCAGACTCTCTGGGGTTTAGTTTTCATGACAGATCAGCAGCAACACCACAATCCCTTAATATCTTTAAGAATAAAGGGCATTAGTTCAGCACAGCATGACTGGTTACTCCTATGATGGTCCAGGGTTTAAACCCAGCAACCTTCAACCTTACAGAAAGAAGAAAACTAAAATATTAATTAGTTGCTACTAAATCAGTTTCTTGCTTTCCAATATGAATATCCTTCTTAATTTCAGAAACAGATGAAGACATCTTTGATTTTCACACTTAAGTCAAAACAATTTCTTGCAAAATACCTAAAGCATTACATACAATAGAACTCACATTTATTTTCAAAAATACTTTCTCTTGATTTCTGACAAACAGTTGTTTAGAGATTTTTTGAGGCAAAGGTTACACCTGGACTACCCTGCTTATGAATTCTGATCAATACTATTGTGACTTTGTACTTATTATACTTTAAATTTCTACAATATCCTGTAGCAGTACATTTGATAATTTTACTATATTGAGTGACAAAAACCCAGCTTCCTATTCTTTGTATAAATACATCATCTGAAAGTTTAATTAGATGACCTTTCTTTGGCATAAGGAACAGAAAATTGTTATTGTTCACTATTAATTTTCCTTATGCCCTTCAATGATTTTAGTCCACCAGCACATTCTGAAGAACAATTTTTCTTGAAGGTGAGTATTCTTAATTTACATTTTCCTTGGTTCAAATCTCTCTCACTATGATTTCTGTAATCTTTCCATGTCTCTTTTTTAAAAAGGGGATAGGTAACCAGTACTCCAGACGCAAGCATGATGCACCTTTCTACAACAGTATAGTGATATTTTCAATTTTCTTTCCTAATAATATATTAGTTCTTTACTATCTTTGAGCTTAATTTTTTTAATAGTACTAACCAAATGGACAGCCAAATCTATTTGAAGCAGTAGGAGACCACTATAACATAGAACAGCTTTGTGCACGTACAGTATGTACTGATAAACATTGGTCAACATTGTTTTCCAGCTCTTTTATCACCCAATTTGTTACTCTAATTACTATTACACAATTAGGGTTTTAATTTTGATTATCTTCAGAAATTGTTTAGCACTAGCGCACATATTTTTAAGTGACTTCCTGAACGGCACAAATAGCACAACAGGTTTGTTTGGGACCTAACAAATACCTGCCTCTTGCTATGAAAGTTTAATATTTCTACTGTCTGTTTCTTAACTTTTAATAGCAAGTAATCTATTGAAAGTTCTTCCCTCTATTTACGTACCAATTTAGTATCTTTTGAAGGCCAATTACCTTGCTGGAAGCTTTACTATCCTTGACCACACTTCTAATTGTACTTTCAAAAACGTAATGGATTTGTGGTGCATGAGTTTGCTTTGGAAAAGCTACACTGATATTGCTCAATACATCTATCTTAAATGTCTACTCTTACTTTTTTAATCAAGGATGGATTTCAGACTTTACAGTTCCAAGCAGCTCTCCTAGAAGTATTCTTAATATTGATACCACATTTGTCCCGTTTCCTTTATGTGCCTACCCTTAACTTAAACAACAAAGTATTCACATTGTTAAGAATTTCACACTTGAGTTCCTTGAAAACCCCCAAATGAGTACAATTGAGACTGGGTGATGTATTGCTGTTTGTTTCATTGATCCAGTCAAAAGATCACTTGTATGATGCTTCAACATAGGATATTTCTTGATTAATTAATTTCTTGATTATTTCTTGAGCAATGGATACTGGATCCAGCATGAAAAATTCTAACATCTTCTGTAATAACCATAGATACAAAACACTTTGAACTTCTCTACTACAGCTTTATCAAAGATCCAAAGGATCTTTGAAAGATCCTTTTGGTGCTCTGCTATCTGCCAGCACTACTAGCACACTACCAGCTTTCTGTCTGCTTGTGACATGTTTTAGAAATATGCATTAACAAAGACTTTAGTATATAGGTCTTAGAAATCGTTGTTTGGTTATTTTTTCCTTAATATTGTATTACCTCTTGCCTACCATGGTCTGCCATATTTACTTCTGGGGGATGGACAGGGGAAGATAAATTATTATTTTTTTATTTTAGGTCTAGGAAGTTGTTCCTTCAAGTTTGGTAGAGGATTCTTTTTAGCTTTAGAATTAATTCCAGAACTTAGCTATTTTCTGGTTTGATCCTTTGGACAGAATCTGCATTTTAAAGATATCTTTTATTTCTAACACTTTTCTTTATTCTGTTTTTTAACTACATGAACTTCTTCCAGGCCTCTCAAAAATCTTTTGATTGATGTAATAATCTGAGTATGGTTATACTGCCTGCATAAAGGCATTTTATAATTTTGACATCTCTTAACTATTTTCCTCCATTCTATACAGCTTACCATTTTAAATGTCATGTTACTGCAATGGAGTTTTAAAATTTTGCTTTGTACTTGTTCTCCAATGTTTTCATTAAAAAAAAAAAAAAGTACAAATACGTGCAAAAAATTCCAAGTGAAGTGGTAGATCAGGAAGCTGGTTAGCCAAAGGTTGGACATAAATAGCAAGGCATATGTACTTTTGGTATGCTAGGAGTATTACTAATATGATTTACCATTTGTGTTTTCAGAATGTATTTTATTTTTTGAAAGTAAGTTCTTCACTCACCTGGAATAAAATTTGTGTACTCACCAAGAATCATATATATGAGACAAAATAAGGACAGCAGAGCTTCCCACAAAGTAAATGGCTGGATACTTCTTTCTCCCCTGAAAAATCTTAGAACAGTTTCTCATTGATTAACATTGCTTTCTGAGGTTAATGGCTTCTTTAGAAGCTCCATTTAGTTCTTTAGTTTCCCCTTTAATAATAAGTATTCACCATTATTAAATTACTTTGATTAGTGGCAATAGCATGAAATATTGCATTATTGAAATACATATAGCACATTTAAAATCATACTTATCAAACTTTAACTGGCTATCTGATCTTAATGAGCAATCAATCTTAGCTCTATGACAAAAGTATTTTCTACCATAGTATATTAGAATTTTCCAAGAAACTTCCATTAAAATCACAACAAACCAACAGCCTAATTTTCCACTAGTATTCTAAAAAATCAACTGAAGTTATGGCCGTTTCTTTATTTGTTGAATCACACTGCAGTTTGAGAAATTAGTCTTGAGAGATCATGCTGTGTTTCCATAGCAATAACATCAAGTTGTAAAGCCAACTCTGAAGACAAGGTCCTGCTGTCAGATACATAGTACTCATTTCCATGTATTAAAAAAAAAACCAAACCACACCCCCCTCCCTCCTCAAAAAAACAACAAACCACTTGTCATTGTGTCGGTTCTATGGAGAGAACAATACATCTCTTTAAGGTTTTAAAAAACATCTATTCTAACTAAATAAAAATGTTTAAATACTCTAAGTAGAGAAGAGACCAAATTTAAAAAAAAAAAAGGTTGTTTTCTAAATATAGTACATCTGCTCTGAATGCAATAGCAGGCATCAACATTACCTAATAAAACGTTTTTTTCTCCAACATGGATTTTAGTCAGCTAGTGTATCCTTTTGCTGTATTATAATCTATGTTGAAAACAGTTTCATTTAACCATTTCTACAATTCTCTAATTTTGAAAAGTTCAGTAGGTTTTTTCCCATATTTTTAGATAAAAGACCATAGGAAATTAACTTGAATACTCTGATTACTTCTGACTATCCACACGACGGCTAGGATCAAGAAGTGAGCCACTCTGGATCCCTCCACGAACACTGACAAGCACAGATCTGGGAACTGATTAAAACTGCTCTAGATTTTTTCTATCCATCCAAAGGCAGTTGCATCTTTCATAAAGAAATTAGGAAAAAAATTGTGTGTGCATTCATTTGCATACACATATTCTATGATCCAAATTCATTTAACAAAACTCGCTCATTTTTGAATGTGCTAAGCCAGCTTTGAATAGTACCAATAATGGAATATACGAAAAGAGAATTCTCATCATTTGCCATAAGATCATCACACTATATGATGACCTTTTACTTCTTTCTTGACTCCAGCTTAACAGACTATAACTTTCTATTAGAAAAATACTGAAACAATTATGATAGCTACAAGATCATTTTACTCTGAATCTATCACTAAATTGGGTCAGCGAATTAATTTTTCAAATTTTTATTGCAGTAATCTTCTGAATATTCCATTATTTTCACAGCTCACACATTTTACGTTGTTTAAAAATGTAACAAAACTGAAGTTTAAAAATGAAAGCTATATGTGCTTTTTGTTGTCACTGTTTCCTCTATCCACACTGCCCAGCTGAAGACAACAAATATAAATGTACACTAGTCTTTCTTATTTATCGTTCACATAACGAATGTTTAGAATATACCTCCCATTTACTGTACAGAAAGTGATCACATTAGATGAAAAGGCAATAAATACTTTTTCGTTGTTATCTCCTTCTTCTTTCTCCTAAATTCACATGAAGCGACATGAAACACCCTGGAAGATATTTTATCTACTAAAATGCAAAAGTCTCCTAGTAAAGTGTCCATCACAGCTATGTGCATAAGTTAAGATTTCAAACAGACCTTATATTGATTACCATTTGCATTTCTTGAGACAGAAAATTTTCAGGAAATTTTTGCATTGTGGAGCAAAACACCTTAACTATAGGAGAGAGTCACTTACAATGCGATACACCAAAAGAAATAGGAAATGATTATACATTTTAAAATATATTTGACTCAAGTACAGAAATACACAATACTATGCGTGTGAATTAGCTTTAATCTCTTTCAGACCAGTGTAGTTATTTTGCTGGAGAAACAAAACACATTTTTCCAACACCAAGGAGGTAATTTCACACTGAAAATAAAATGGCAATGCTTACCTTCCAGACTTTTCATACCTGAAGAGCACAATATACTATCAGAATGCAACAAATACTTCATTCGCCCTTCTGTAATAATCAGTTGTGAACCATTCTCCTGCAAGGCTAATTATTTGTGCACCCATCCCCCCCTAAACTTTAGTATGAACTGCAAACTTCAGTTTTACTTTGTCAACATACACTTGTCCCTCAGGACTCAAAAGACACCTGCAACACTACGCAGTAGTGAACTCAGCAGCCTAATAAGATGTAATAAAATCAGACCTAAAAACTTCAGGAGTATTGTCTATTTAAAAAATTGGGGTAAGCCTGTTGTTTTCAGTCTAACTAAATTCTACACACACATAGTAATAGAAAAATAAAAATTAACTTTCAAAACCTATATTATTAAAAGACCCCACTATCACACACTCCTTTAAAAATCACAATTTTTGGGCACATATTTATTGTTCCTGAAAGCATTCATAAGCAAAAAGGTCTTCTGTAAATATCATAGGGAATTAAAACCATTGCTTACTTAAAAGTAGCAGAACCCAGTTTGTAATTTTATTACAATGATATAGTACTTTAAAAATAATGACTTCAGGTATATGCACATATCTAAACAGACACACACATTTTTTTGTTTTTATGTAAGCAAATTCATCTCTGTCACAGCCATGTAGGGTATTAAAAGAAATGTATTTTTTATTTGTGTTTAATGCATATCAAAGATACACTATCCATTCACAACAAATTCACCTATACAATATCAAATTCACATCAGGCTTTTCTGCCGTGCCATTAATCGTGTAGATTCTCTTTACTGAATATTCCAACTATGAAATCTTAGAAATACAGTCACTTTAGAAATTTATAGAACATTTAACATGCTGGTCAAAAGTAAGAGATAAAAAGAAACGAAACACTGACACAATTTTAACCAAGTAGAAAGATGAAGACAAGTACTTGTAGGACTGGGAGAGAGATTTTCATCTTACATTAAGCGGCAAATAATTTGTTTATAAATGCTTTATTTCATCTTTTTCAGGTTCACAAGATTCAGAAAAAAAAGTGCCCTAAATCACAGTAAGTCCTTATCCATGTGCCTGGAGATACATTTACTGGCAACAGAGCTGAAAACACTCCTGATAAGTGTTTTCAATTGAATCCAAAAACCATGTGTGTAATGTGTTAATTCAAACTATGCAGAGCAAATACATATCAAGTTTTATATTAAAATGGTTTCACTGAAGAACCTTCTGCTTCAACAACCTCTTAAGAGACAAATCGTGGGCACGTCAAAAGAAATGCACTAGACAAATACGATGAACATCAGTGCAGAAACTATATTCACAATAATCTATACCTTGCCACTAAAATAGTACCAGCATCAGCACGTGTTTTCCCACAACACTCAGTACAAGATTATAGATCTGAGAAACATGCGCTACTATACAAGATTTAATACACATTCTTATTTCAGAGTTGATGCACTAAGATTCAGTTCTGAGACAGCTCACAGAACTAAAACAATTTACTTGATCATAACTGACAGAAGCAGAAATGGATCTATAGATTTTCTTTTAAAAATATGTTCTCTTTTACCACAAAGACTTGCTACTTGTCTAGAAACCATTTACCCCCTGGGGATACTCAGTCAGTAGTATGTGATTGATTACTTCAGGTATTTCTGTATTTGCAGAGGCATACCATGGCACGATCTCTTTTAAATCTTCCCATATCACTCTAAGTACTATGAAATAACAAGATGAGTCAACGCATTGAATCAGTGTAAAAATATTAAAAACAGTCATTACAGTCTTTTTTTCAATTGGCCAAGAAGTAAAAGTCATGGGACACCAAAGTGAAATAGGATCTGGATATTCCTTAAATCTATTTCAAATCTCAAAATCATTACAAATGTGCTTCCCTGCCTCTAAATTTTGGTTGCACACTGGAATCCCCTTTTTTTCTACTACTGTAATCTTAAAGCTTGGAGCAACCACCTTCTTAAATACATTCACTTTTCTCCTTTTTTGCCCCAGTAACTGTGCCCTTGTAACAATCTTACTCCTTTGCATTTGTACAAATCCTTTCCCATAGACCTATTTTTACTCAAATTTCAAATAAGTATCACAACTGCAGCAACAGTCCATAAGCAACACTCTCCACTCCCTACAAGAAGCAGCAGCACATTGATTTGCTTTAAGTACAGAGAAAGTATTGGTCAGGCTAGTGGGGTAGTTCTAGTAGCTGCTATTCCATCAGCTTTCCTTAGGATCATCAAATTCAATTCTCAACTCTGAAATATTATGTGAGGTTGCATATTTATGTTTTAAAACACATCAAACACATAAAAACACAGCAAGTGTTCAGGGATGATGAATTTCTAGGCACTTGATTTTCATTCTTTTCTACAGAAGTTCTGTAAATTCTTCTAAAGGTCCCATTAGACATCAGTGTGCCATGGCCCAAATCACTTCATGGCAAGGGCTAAATGATACCTTTACAGCAATTACAAAAGTCTTTCAGAGTAATGAAGATCCATTGCATTGTTACCATAAATTGTATTTTAAACAAGATAGATCACCTCAGTTGTACAATACCCTACAACAAAATTCAAATGTTTCTATACACAGCAACAAAGGAGTGACTTTCACAGTCACAGAGAAAATAAACTGCCACTAGCAGAAAGTAAGGGCTGAAAGGTGAGTGCAAAGTTGTCAAGACCAGTAAAGTGCTCAGATAACTACAGTGAAAAAGACCAGTGGATGACAAAAGTTTAAGCAAAGGGAAAACAAAGAGACTTGTCCTTTCAAAAGGTTTGATTTCAGAAGATTTTTTAGTAACATATGCAAAACATTTAATTGTTCCCTCACATTTAAAATAAATATATGGACTCTGGGCTGTAAAAGCATAAACATACAACAAATTATAAAAACGAGTTATGTATAGCTATTTAAGGGCTTTATAGTAAAATAAGTAAAATCAGGTTCCTTAAAAAAGGGAATAGTTAACTTGGAAGTGGTAAAAGTCTAACAAGTGCTTCTTATGTCTCAGACACTATTTTTTGACTGTGGTCATACCTATGTCTATGTCAATTTATCCACCTGAGTACAAGCAAAACAAAATAAGCATTAGTAAACACTTCTTTCAGAGGCATTTCAGACCTCGCAGAAATGCAGTAGGAAAATGCAAAAAAATATGAAGAGAGTTTAATAAGACTCCAGTAACTCTAGAGGCACACTTCAACATGCCGGCTATATATCTGCCATCCAATTTCTGTATTTTTTCAAGCAGCTGAGGGCATTAGACGACACCTCATTGCTTGAGCAACTGCAGAGAAATGACAAGAAAGCTAAACTGTAAATAAGTAAGAGATATATAAACAAACCTTTTTCATACCAGAAAGACTCTAGAAAATTATAGAGGTAACTGGCTTGTATTTATTTGGAATGAGAGTTTTCCGGAAAAAACATACTAGTTTGGTTTCTGTTTTAACAGAAGTCCTCCCATTCACCTTACCCCTTAACAGACAGATTACAGTGAGATCTGAGTAAAGAGTGTTATTTTCATGGGTTCTGCTGGAATGAATTGAATTCTGATTGTTACTAGTGGTCACAACAGTTTCAGCATATGAACTAAAACACAGGATCAGCACCTTATACATAGATTAAAAAAATAAAATAAACAACTAAGAAAGAATCTACTTTGCCAGGATTAAACAATTACTGCAAATAAAGAAAACACTGCAATTTCCACTGTTCCAAAGTTTAGGGCTTTTTAATGAAATTCTATGAAAGCCAAAAAAAAGTATTGCTGAGGAGGTATGTCTGTGTGACTTGAACTTTTCAAAACTCATAAAAAATGCCAGTTAATAATCACAGCATTTGACAAGTGAGAGTCTTAGGACTGAAAATACTCAGTTCCAGCCACACCACTGTCTTACAGGTAGCATTGGTAGGGTACTTATCTGAATAACAGAAAGATTTTCGTATCTACAATTCTGAATCCTGGAACAGCTAAATGGACTATAGGAAAAAGAGAAATCTCAGATTTCAAATTAAACAAATGGGTAGTTGCTCTCATTGCTACCAAACTAGGTCGCTCCTAAACCAGAAACAAAAAATGTATTTCCTACAATTATTGTTATTGTAGGACTAGTAAGATATTGGGTTTAGAAACTTTAAACATTTAAAAAACCATACTAGATCTGTGTCTGCAGTCAGTTAGCAGAAAACACGTAATAATGGAAGTTTTAATAAATTTTTTGCATCTTTAGGGGATTTTTCCCCTCAAAAATATTTTCCACTCTAATTCAAACTTTTTTTTTTTAATTCAAAGTAATAGAAAAAAAAAAGTTCCTGGTTGGTATCCAGTAATCTGCAAAAGTCTAGACCATGTACCAAACAGAAGAAATGTAAGTCAACTAGAAATCTTTCAGCAGTTCTTTGGAACTTTCTTTCAAATATTTTTTTTCCTTTTAAACAAAACCCAGTGGTGTTGCATCAGACATAACTCTTCAGTGCTTTTACCACAAGCTAGTCATATGTCAAGAACTCCATGTGAAAAGCATTAAAAAGTGTAAATGTAGATTATTCCACACACTATAGGCATGCATCCTGCAAGAAGCTATGAGGATTTAGATTACAGCATCAGTTTGATTAGAAACACAGGAATAAAGGAAGTAAGGAACTGTGCCAATTTTTTGTTATACTTTGGTCATGTAGAGTTATCCCATGCAGATGTTCTGAAAACTCAGCATGCAAGTTACAAAGTAAAAAAAAAAACAAACCCAACAACTCAACAACAAACAGCCTTCCCTGAATATTTTTGAACTAAAATATCCAGTAAGACATAATTGCCAAAATTCTCACAATCTTTTTACTTTTCAAAATTAAAATTCAGTAGTAGTGCATATACATTCAAAAGATATAATAAAGACATCTAATAACAGATTCTTCAGATATCAATTTCTTTCTTAATACAGTCAATGCATTAGGAAACAACAACAGCTCACATAAGCCACTGTTCTTGTTCTTTTCGGTACTTCTCAGACCACTTCTGAGTAAGCTCTAGGTAAACATTTGGTTTATGGGGTTTATAATCAAGGTAAACTACCTGTCCAGTCCGTTTAGGGACAGCTTTTTCAATCTGCGTTCCCTCGTGCCATTCATTAAAAGATGTAATGGAAATAATTTCTGGTCGCACCAGAAGTGCTGCACTGAAGGCAGTCTCATAGTACTTCCCATTGACACGGTTCCGGGTGTTGTGGTTGTTCCATGGTCGGATACTGGTATCAATATAACCTGGCCCCACACTTGGAATGAACATTAAGTTGTTACTATCACAAAAGGCTTTTAAACCTGCCCAATTATGATGAGATGAGCCATAGGAGAAGCCATTGGTGGCAAAGTACGTGTACATTCCATCAAAACCGCTTCTGTGAATGTCATGCTTATGTCTTTCTTCTACAAGAAGTGCAATGAATAACGCATCATACGGAGTATTTCGAATACTCTGGGATCCAGAAACAGTTAACAGATTTGCCCATATTTCAGGAATTGTTACATAAGAGTCATAAACATAAAACATGGGAAGAAGTCTGCCTGTGCTGGTCTTATGCCTGTAAAAGGCTGGATGGCTTCCGTATCTATAAAGCAAACAAGCATCGTTAAGACAAAATTTGCCATTTGGAAAACACTGTTGTACAATCTGAGATGAAGACTTGTCCTAAAAACTAATTTAAAAAGGCAGGGCATGGACTTTGAAACACAGCAATCCATATCCACTTTCAGTCCAGTGTTTGATGAAGTATCAAACAATGACTCTTCAAAGAACCTTTAAATTACTACAATTTATTAACTGTCCTGGGTTTGGCAGGGACAGAGTTAATGTTCATAGTAGCTGGTAGGTACAGTGCTGTGGTTTTTTTTATTTACCATGAGAATAACATTGATAACACACTGATGTTTTGTCTGCTGCTAAGTAGTGCTTACTCTAAGTCAAGAACTCCTCAGGGTCTCATGGTCTGCCAGTGAGGAGCTGCACAAAAAGCTGGGAGGGAGCAAGGCCAGGACAGCTGACCTGAGTTGGCCAAAGGGATATTCCACACTTCAGAATATCATGCCCATATATAAACTGAGGGAGTTACCTGGAAGGGGCCTGAACATTGCTCAGGGCTGGGCTGGGCACTGCTCTGTAGGTGGTGAGCAATTTGTCTTTGGTTCTGTTAGCCTCTCTCCTTCTCCTTTCCATCAACATTCTTAATAATACTACTGGCATAATTATCATAATACTATTTTGTTTCAATAATCAAATTGTTCTTATCTCAGTCCACAAAGTCTTATCTTTTCTTTCTGATTCACCTCCTGAGCCCTGGGGGGCAAGAGGGGAAGTAAGCAGCAGCTGGTGGTACCTGGTTGCTGGCTGGGGTTAAACTGTGACAGTAACTTAGTATCAAACTCTGCTACAGTTATTGGTTTCCTCTGAAGGGCAATTCTCTAATTCAGTGTGAAATAAAGACAGTCTAAGCAGCACTGATAAGCAAAACATCTAGTAGCAATACAGAATTTGTCAAGATAAATTAAAATCATTAGAGGTCAACACAATAAGTCTCCATCTGTTAGTTTGTCACTATCAAAATGTACATTTTATTTAATTTAATTTATATATCATGTTGCTAATCTGAAGTATCAGCTTTAATCTAAAGCATGACCTGTGATATTAAAGAATGTTTGAAAGCAATTTTGAGAATCTATGTGAAAGTTACACTTCAGTATTTAAAAAACAGACTGAGTATTGCACCACTGAAATATGAACAAGGTTCCCTTCCGTTTTCTTCAGTCTCAGCAGACATTCTTCTGTGTTTTTACAAGCTTTAGATCATATGCAGAAGTCCCTTAAACCAGCATGTAAGAAACCCCAAAGGAAACCACTCTGAAAGAACTCACTTGTCAGTGATGTACTTGACATTGTGGTACATGCTGCGATCATCTCTGTCTTTGTAAGGTTCGATGTGAAAAGTGACCTGAAAGATGAAAATATAAGAACAACACAAACGTAAAACACTACTGAATACATGGGCACTGGGTATTATATGAAGTAAGTACCAGTCACAAAAAATACAGTTTTTTATAGACCAAACGGTTCATCAGTACATACTAAGAATAATCCAACCCTAGTACAACTCCTGCACTACTGACATCAGAAGCTTCAGATCCCAGGAAGTTTGGTATTAAATACTTAGGGTTTTTACATTACAACAGAACACTGCTTTTGTTTTCCCTAGGCTACAGCAAGTGGTAATCATGCTTCAGAAAACTTAAAAAGCTACAAAACCTAAAAATTAAAATAAAATATTATCTATTTGAATGTCAAAGAACTGATAAACTAATGAAACATTTTAATATATAATTTCTAGCCAATGTATTAAAATCTGCTAAAGATAATGCTCCAAGGATAGTTTTCAGAGTCAAAATACATATTAAGATGTGGGATACGAAAACTTTAATTTAAAATTTTATAGATTTATCAACAGCAATAAGGTCTTGGAACTAAATCTAATATAATGTACTGCTACTGCTCTGAATGTCAAGCTTGAAGCTTATGGAATTGATTAACTGATATGTGTGAATTCCAGTGTAAACATAAATTTGTTTTCAAATATACAATCATGGCAGAATACATTACATTAATCAAAACAAGTTTTTCAGAAGCAATTTTAGAGCAGAAAGAACTTAATAATGTCTTTGACAACTCTGCAACAGCAGAGAATTTCCATTGCAGAGCCAATCTCCCTCTCTATTAAGTAGAAACTATAGAAAAATAGTGTTAGACTAAATCACTAAGACTGACAGTAGAGGTTGAAGAGCACTATAATTTCATCTTTCATTTCCAACTATCAAAACCAGGCAAATCAAAAGGGTATATCTTCTCCCAGACTTCTACTTAGCAGACATAATAGAAACATATTTTGTATATTGGCTTTGGTCTACTGAGACTCCTAACACTTACAGTAATAACTTACTAGTGCAAGAATGCTTAAAAACATTGCAGTGAAGGCAGCATTTCCTGCAATATCTATACTGAATATCTGTATTCCAGTAATTCTTCCAAATGGTAACAGCAACTTCATCCATATTCCAATCATTACCATACTATTACACACTATTGTGTTTTCCTTGGTAGCGTATTTCATTTTGCCTTGACTCCTTTGTGACTTGAATGTTAACAAGTTCTTTTAGGCAAGAGCAAACTCCATTAGATGGTCTGAAAATTTTGGGGAAGGATAATACCTTTTTCTGTCTTTTTAATAATTTATTATTAGATGGTGCAACCTATGTCACATAATGCAAATCACACAGCATTTTTAATAGTTTCAAAATTACTTCTGTATCCAATTTATTCATCCTATTTTCCTCCTGCTTGCTAAGGAATCTAAAGTTACCCCAAGTGACGGGAAATTTCTCTGAGAATCTGCAACTTGCATGACTGGCTAAAACCTGAGCAGATGAACAGTCTGTGTTTTCAGTACACAGTACAGACAGCACACTCCAGAGATGAAACACATGCAGCTACTTAAAAACTCAAATTTATTACTGGAGAGATTAAAATGAAATGCACATTTCCATTACAACAAAAGGAAAATACAAGTTTTATTCTAAAAAAAAAACAAAACAAAACCACAATTTAAGATTCTACTGATCAATTCATGTAATCTTTAACTGACTTGATATTTCACCTATTTTAAGAAGTCAATAACTTAGCCTTTCTATCCTGTCATGCCTTGAAGTAACCCTAAAGTCTGAGCAGCATGTCTCTAACCTTACAGTCCAAGACAAGTGTTCCTGGTACCTTCTGGAATAAAGACATTCATTCATTAGATATTCCAGATCTGTCTTTATTACTCATAGATGCTCACTCCTGACCTCTATGTTCAGATGCTAGAAAGTTATGAAATAATGCAAAATGAAGATAGTCTTTCTTCTTTCTCAAAAGTCCTTAGTTTATAGCTCATTGTACTTCACAGTATTTTGGAATATGTAATACTTCCCTCATCTCCCAAGACTCAGTGGAAAAACAACATAATGTCTTATTTTAGAAACTGTTTCCTGAAAAGAAATTAAAAAAAAAAAAAATCCACAAGGCACAGTATGCCTTAGATTCTGCAAACTAAAGCAGATGACAATATTTATTGTATTTATAAGGGAATATTACTCAGGTCCTACCAAAGTTCAGGGCAATTCAAAGGCTTCTATGACCAAAATGAAGTGCAGTATAATAGCGAGGTTTACTTTCCTAATTACTTTCCCATTTTATGCATTTAGAAAAACTTTACCTTTAGATTATATTTTTGTGCATAGTCCAAAACAACTGGCACCAAATCATCAGTTGGTTCTCCATTTTCATCAGCCATACCTGGTGGGTACCATGAAAGCACTATTACACCTGAAAATACAAAACTTGAGTTTTAAATCATGTTGTTTAATCAATTACATGTATACTGTAACATTGTAATGAGTTACAATTATTGATGTGAAAGCTACATAATATAAATCAGAACCTCAAATTACTTTTTAAGATGTTAGAAAATCTCAGTATTCTCAGAGTGGATTTTAACTCCTCTCTTTGTTTATAGGACTACAAAACAAATAGCGGTTAGATCATTTGTCAAGGGAAGAAATCTGTACTCAGTGTCCTAAGCCTAACACTTAAGAGCTGTTCCCTCCCACCTTTCAGCACAGCATTCCAACCTTCAGGTTGTTCAAGAGGAAAAGAGTGCTCCCCACTAAGGCATTATAGCTACGCCACGATACAGCCAGAGAGTATCAAGATGCATAGGTTACAGAACACTCAAGAGATGAGGTCCATGCATGTGATGAGATTCTTATCTTATAGAATTTTATTCCCCCTCATATTTCTTCATTGTACCTCTGGCTCTACTACAAAACAACCATTTAATACTAGAAGTAGTGACTGCAATCCCACAACCTTCTTTCTTGCTGGTACAGTTACTATGGTGTAATCCACCCTTCCAAGCATGTGAAATTAGTTTCTAAATTTATTATCTTCAAAAATGCTTCAGTAACTCTCAATAATTTAAAGATGCTACCAGTCCTGTGGAAAAAAAATACAGCAAATACCATGTCTTCATATTGTAAATTTTTCTGATGCTCTACAAAAAGCAAAAGAGCACATACCTCTTTAGAAAGGCTAAACCCTTTCCTTCTAAAATAAAATGCTGTCAGATAAACAAATTAGATCTTTTAGATGCGCAGCTGGAAACAATATCAAAAAGAAGCCAAGTCTGAAAGAAGTACACGAAATACGGATGTAGAAGTATTTTCCTAACAATGCTATTCAGAACATATGGAAGAATAAGTCAATGTGGTTCTTTTTAACTAGGTAGTGATTTAAGTACATGAGTAAGTTTACTGAGCTAGAAAAGTACACATTCTAAATTCTACCTACTTTACTAACATTATAACATTTCTGACCAACAATTTCCAACAAACAATTTCAAAAGTAGGAAAAAGAAACCATACATTACAGTGAAGACATAATCACCTAATATCCAAACCAGAAATTTGTGCTCACTACACACAGAAGGGAGTTCAACTACCCTTAGGCATATTCTCTTTGCATTTTATCAAAAAGAAGATCACAGATAACAGATTATCACAAGAGACAGTCTGCTCAAGGAAAGCAAAATGCAGTATTTTACTGCATTTTATCAGATTATCTTTTATTTCACACAAAAGAAAAGGACTAAATGCAAATGAGTGAGGTATAAAGGGCAAGCAGAACAGCAGCAACAAACTTGGGTATCTTGAATATATCTAACAAGATCCTCTTTTACACCTTTAGGAAATACATAGAAGTTCAGGAGACAGAATTGTTGATCAAGGAATCTAAATTCACATTTGCATTGGTGTTTTCCTGAGCAAGTCTACTAAACATTTTCTTTCCTGTGGTTAAAAAATAAAGTTATGTACCACTTCAAGAGTCTAAAAAAAAAAAGGGATGGACTTGACACTAAAAAGAGTGTTATAAATCTTTAAAACCAGAATAGTCACTAAAGACAAAAGTGGACTACCACAAAAAAAGGCTGGTGCAAAAAAATAAATTTCCCCAAGCAATCTCAAGAATAAAATCTACTGCATTAATCTGTAAAATATTAGGAAATTAATACATAAGGAAAGAATTTTAAAATATAAGAAGAATACAGGGAAGCACTGCATGAGACTCCTGTTGCCCCAATCTCTTATATGCCTTCAATCATTAGACAATACTGGCTGAAAGAACCACTTACATTTTTCTTTTTTTCATAAGATCCTTGATAAAGCCTCAAAAACAGCTAGAAAAAATATTATGTTACAGAATGCAAAATGCAGCCACGGATGAGACACTGGCTAAGAGAGAAAAAGAAGAAACTGTAAATAGCCTCACAGTACAAAAAAGATTAACAAAGTATAATTCTTAAAAAAAATATGCAGTATTTGAAGTAGTGACTTGAGGGACAAAAGTTGATGATTTATGTTAGTCACATCTAGATGGAAGAGAGCAAATTAAATTGTACTTAAATCCATAAGTCAGAATAACAGCAGGAAAAAGGTGACTATAAATATCAGCAATGTTACAAAGAGTGTCACAGGAAGCCTGAACTACTCATTCACATTGCAGAGTTTTAAATGGAAAACTAACTGAAGCTACTAAAAAAATTGATTATGCAAAGAATTTTTCCTAGTAACTGGCACCTTTTCCACCAGCAGTTCAGCTTTTTTAGACATCTGTATTAAGAGGATGAGAAACATCGCAGATTCTTTTAAAGCTGTAAGTACCCCCCTTGCCTTCATCACGCACTATCTGCTTCAGACAAGACTAAAACAGTGCTTATTGGCAACTTATATCTGAGATTTCTCTGCAACAGTCTTGTTACTCCTGTTGATGGAGTTATATTACTGAAGAGGGTGAGAAATTTCCTGTTCGTATTAACCCTTGTACAAAATAAAGATTAGGTTAAAACCCACAAAATAACAACAACCAAGAAGGAAACACTACACAAGTAAACATCACTAATTGAAATATAACAATTACATTAAACCTTAATGATTAGGTGAATGAAAGAGATTCAATACAAGGTGATTAGCAGTGTCAATAATGCTATGACATCTGGTCATGTTGCTCCAACTACATTTACAGAAGCTGTTCAGAGTTTAATATTAGTCTATATGACTGCTTATTTTAAAGAAGTTTAACACAAAAAGGACCATAAAGCCCAACAACAAGAATGACACCAAAAATACATTGACTATACTTATGTATACAGTTCATCTTATTTAGAAAAAGGGAACATCAATTTGTATTGAAAGGTAATTTTGGACAGTAACGAATTAATACATAATTGTTATTGCACACACATCATTCAGACAGAAAAAAAACCCACTCATATTTGAACAGACTGCTCCTTAAGCATGTTAGCATGGTTTAGTGAAACCTGTTCTGAAGTATTCATCTCCAAAAATAAAATACACAGACAATATATTCTAGTGAAGGTTTCTGTATTTTCCATATATGTTATTAGTGTTTAGCAGTAAGTCATGAAAAACATGTACCTACAGGATTACAAACACCATTCTTATGTTTCTGTGCTGTTACACTCATCAGACATGGCTTTAAAGATGTAGGTTTCAGTTGGGGGTTAAAACTCAGAGGTATAAAGACATGTACTTGTTTCAGACATTTCCTGAATTACACAGAAAAATAGGAGGATGGCTCAGTTGTGCTCATCCACATATGTAAGGCTGGATAAATGAACAACATTCTGAAACGTTAACATTCATTACCAGTTGAAGCTGAACGCATTTGTTTCATGTGGGCTTCTATGACCGTAGGGTCTTTGGAACTGTAAGATCCAAGTTCTGGATAAAAGTTGGCCCCAATGTCCTCAGGAGGATTATGCCTTCCCTTTGGATAATTGTTTGCAATTTTGGGATCCCAATGTGGCAACAACGGATGATTCCAGTGAATATATTTACCATCGAACTGTGGATTCCCATACCAAGTGTAGTAGAATATGTGAAAGTTATAATTAGGAGAAGACAGCTCCTCTTCCAGCTTTTTTACTGGAGACATAGATGCCTTCATAGTATTGACAGCAATGCTATGCAAATTACTGACACGTGTTACAGTATCTCCTTGAGCCCTATTTAGGGAATTCTGTTTACTGTCTAAGAGCACTGTCCGTTGTTGAAGCTCCGGCAACAAACCAAGTCCAAATGGATCCCCAAAGCCAGCTCTGTCAGGTCCCAGAGTCTTCAAAGCCATCATTATGGAGCAAATAAACAAAATAAAAAGCAACAAAATGATGCATGTTCTTCTGCGAAATCTTGCCATGATGTCATAGTTCAGAATCCCAACAGAAGGATTTTGGCCGCAACTGATTAAAAGACAAATATTTTCAAGTCAGATTTCTTATTACCTAGTATTCAGCAGTATGAAATGCTTCATAAAATCTCTACATAACAGAAATAACATGGAGAGAAATGTGATTTACACACTGACTGCATAACTAACAGACTTTGTGGGGGGTGGACTACACAAACAAAACCCCATTTCTTTATTTGAGAACATGTGTCAGATTCTGAGGTTCTACCACCAAGGACTCAAACATTTTATAAAGTATTTTACTTTTAAACTTCATTTTTATCCTAACCCAGGTAAATCCCATGAAATGAAAATTCTGGTTACATTATTTCAGAACTATCATATTTTGCAAATGTTATTCTGGTAGAAATAATAAAGAAGACAAGAAAAAAGCAGAAGACAAAAGGAGAATAACATAGCAGAACAAAAGACTAAATGGGGTCTGACAGAACTACAGCTTATGTTCAGAATGCAGATTTCATTTACTAACCTATTTACTATTGGCTAACCTATTGGCTTCAGACCAACCACTCTGTGTTTCGTTAACCAATATATTAACAAAATACTCTGGCAAATTAAATTCAAAACCATGATGCTTTGCAACTTCACAGATCTAAAACTCTAATTTTGTTTCTGAATCATGTAAACAAAAACCAGCATAGCATTAAGGATGTACCTCAAGCAGAAAGCCTGCAAGTTAGCTGCTGGCAGCCAGTTAGTACAATGTCACAGCTGCCTGACACATGTAGTGTCCCAGGGCTAAATTCAAAACAAGACCAATGGTACACAACAAGATCTGAACCTTGAAAGTAGGGGTCAGAAAATCAGTATAATGGAAGGCCTGATTACTTTATTTATAACTTTAATTCCCGTTCAACATTATCACAAGAGAACCAGAGAAAAAGATTAACAAAATTTAGGTTACCACAGAATTATGTGGAACAAGATTATGCATAAAACTGACAACACTAAACTGGAAAATCAAAGAATAAATTTCTGATTCAAGGGTCATCAGACATAGCATAGCTGTGATTTGTATTTCTGTCACTGACCTCCAAATTTTAGAATCTTATTTTTACTGAGATATACACGGGTAATTTCAAAATACTTATAAATTATTTCACCTTAGTTTCCTACCAATGTTATAGCACACTAACATAGAGCTCAGTTGTCACAATATGCTGTTTGCTACTGCTATGATAATTTTAAATAAGGAATTTTAGAATATGCTTTTTAACAATACCGCCTGAATTGGATTAGCAGTATTACACTGCCACAAAAGGAATTTCTGCTTCCATTTCCAATATTAATCCTTTCATCCTACTGTCTATTCCTACTTACTTCTGGGATTAATTTGGTTTTCACAGTAAGGTCACTCATTTACTTTAAGAGCAAAACCCTGTTAACATTTCAAAAATAAACAACACGAAAATCCCAATGCACTTTTACCTTGTTAGGGAGTGGACTCAGTTGAATCAGAGTCACAGCACTAAAGCCAACAAAAAAAAGATGGAGCAAAGCAAGACTATAAAAAAGATGTTAATTTTGCCCAACTGGATTGTGAAACCATACATTTGGCTACTGTCAGGGAAAATTATTTTACAGCATGTAGGCTAAGAGGATTTCACAACACTTTACAACAAATTACAGGGTTTTTACTATGGCTAACAATCCATCCCACAATTTCAGAATTCTGTCAGATTATGTGGAGTACAGAACATCTTACTTTAATAAGAAATTAACTCCAAATACACTCAAACTACTCCTGCTATTTGTCAATACCTTTTCGGTCTTCTTTCTAGTATATTATACAACTCCTACCTGGCAATTTAACTCAATTTTCAGATTAAACAAACTGAAGTTTTCTGAAGGGTCAGGATTTTTTTTTAGGGAAACAATATTATTCATCTGACTATGTATTAATGTATTTCATTTAATTTAACCCAGATGCCACTGATCTTCATTAAACAACATACAGGACTGCCAGTGATAAACTACCTCGGCAATTATTATTTTATCTCTTCTGTGAAAAAGAATTCATGACTGCAATGTCTGTAATTGGAATGTTCACAAGGTCTTTCATTTGGGTTTTCCTATTCCATAGCAAAAAAACTGTTCCTTTTTATTCTTGGTTGACATATGTGCTACTCAATTCCTCCTGTTTAGATCAAGATTTCACTAAGTGATTTGTCTGAAGTGTCAGGAATTGATCTTGGTGCTCCATGTTATTATTTTAGCAAGTATTTTTTCAATGGAATATTAAAAGCTGAAGGGCAGGTACTAAAAATGAGCAGCCTCCTTGACCAGCATTTGACTAGCATTGAGACAGACCTTGGTCTACCATAGCCTATTATGAACTTCTGCTATGCTTATACAGAGCGTCAGCATCAAAGTGCAAAATTTCTAGAACAAGTAAGTGACATCTATGGTAAAGGCTTCTGTTTTGGGGAGACATCAGTCTCAATGATGATAACATAATTCAGACCTGGCATAGACATCTATACTGTAAAAGCTGCATCCAAGAGCTACAGGTTGGCAGTGTTTTGTGTGTCATCTAATCTTGTTCAGATCTACTTTTCAGAGACAGCGACAGGTAAATTACCCTCATCAATGCTAGTGCCACAGCAGAATGGCAATACTGGGGAAACAGACTGAGCAAACACACCCCGTGAAACAGCTACATGAACTGATGTCTATCCTTGGAAGTGCAAAAACCTTAAAAATACATTTCTGATTCAACAGACATTAGACAAAGCATAGCTGTGATTTTGCATTTGTCATGGGCATTCACATTTTAAGAGCCTGATTACAATTTACTGAGGTACACGTCACTCCTATAGACTTAGGAAGTATCTTACCTTGGACTTTTGGGTGCACTTGGATCTAACAGCAATTGACTTTCTCGGTAGGAAAAATCCTGAATAACTTCAGCTTTATGCAGGTTAAGATCTTACCCGCAGTTACTCTGACTCAGAAGCTTTTGGATTCTAACTCCACATTTGTTTACACATACAGATCTACCAGCCAAAAATGTAAGCAATTTGGGCTCCTTCTCTTGCCTACTCAATAGATTTTAAAAAAAGAAAAAAACCACCTGTAACAGGTCAGAAGGAAGAAAGAGTTGGTTTAGATATATTTCTCCTTTAATGAATCAGGTAGTAGTTTCCTTCATAATATGAGAAAAATATGAATATTTACCAGGAAAAGTTAAAACATATATATCCTCAGCATCCAGTTCCCTTCTCAAAACAAACAAAAAAATCTGACACAATTATTTTACTTTTTAGTTTGCAAGCAATTATATAGAATGAAAAGTGAAAAATACATGTAAGTACATTCCGTTATGATCATCTCTCTTCCAAATTAATTTGGGTTTTTTGGTAATAAATAGCATGAAATTCATCACAGTAGGCAAAATTTCAAGCTGTTCTTCTTCAAACAACTCCTCCATGAAGAAAGAAAAAGGGCCTATGAAAAAATCTGAAGTATTTTTTCCTAACTGTTCCCCAAACTTAACTGAATGTCTCAAGCTCTTATCTGCCAGCGATTTTCTTTCTCCCTCACTACTGCTTTTTATACCCTTAAGTTACTGTCCAGGGAAACGTTCTGTTTGTCCTTTCCACTATATGAAGAAAAAAACATACAGATGTACAGATGCTTTTTTTTCCCCTGACATGTTTCCCCAAATAAGAATGTTTCTTTAGTCAGAAAAAAAAAAAAAAGCATTAAAAGTGGTTGAAAGTGGTGATGGTGGTTAATTACTCTAGATAATTTTGGACAGACAACTCAAGTTTCAGTGCCCTGCCCAGTGGGTTGCTTCTTTCAGTTTTACAAATCCCAAAAGAGAAATATCCTATGCAAAGAAAGTAGGTTCAGATAAAACTGATTTATCTAGTTTAGCAAGAATCAGCACATACTATAATTTATTTGCTCTGACGTTCCTTAACCATAACAAATGGAAATGCAATATAGAGGAGAACTCTGAAAATCTGATTTTATTGATCAATGGTAAGGTCATCCAGAAGCTGCTGAGGCTGGTAGCTCATGGATGGGATCAAAGCTTCTCAGCTAAGTTATCTAAGCTTAGTTTCTACTAAGTTTTCTGAGCTCAATGAAACTGAAAACTCTGAAGTGACAGATCAGCTCTAGATAGAGCTGAAGCTCTTAGGCCTTAAAGCCCTGATTCTGGAGCTACAGTGCAGATGTGCACCTAGAAACATTAATTTAGTTTCCAAGCGATTGACCAGGTGAGGTTTAGTACACTGAGGACTGGTAAGAGTGTTTAAAGCACCACATTTGCAGCACATTTACATAGCACATTCTGATCTCACAAATAATAAAAAGCAACAGAGGCTGACCATATGTGTGGGAACCTTGTGAGTGTTTGTAGTATTAGAAAAAAACAGGGAATTTCTCAAAAACTCTCTGTATATGAAAAGTCTTCTAAAGCCTTTTTAAAAAATAACTTGCAAATCATTAAAGATGGAAGAAGACACTAGATACAGCATGCAGACACTTCATAGCTGTGCTTACATGCTAAAAGGGTTTCTTTTTAAACACTTCCAATTATAAAAGATTTATTTTTGGTCTACCCAATTTAGAAAAACGTATTTGAAATGTGACAACCAGAAAACAGAAAATGTGATTTGAATTTAAGAAAGACAGCAGCAATAACAAAACGAAATCCTTCTGGATTCTTTGCTGTAAACGTGGTAAGAGAGCCTCCAGCATTACACCAGAGTATTTGCCTTCAACACGCCAGCCTTCTCCTGCTTTGAAAGGACATGGAAACACACCTAACTTTGAGCGGGTGCAGGCAATGAGCAGAAAGCGACCTTTAGCCAGCCCTCACCGGGAGCTCCCCGGGGCAGTTCACGGCGGGGCCGCTGCGGAGCCAGGCTGCTTGACAAGAGTCGAAAGAAAGGGAGGGGAGCGGACCCAGCCCGCTGCGCTGCTCCCATACCCTGAGCAAGCCACCGACTTCCGAGAGTTCACACTTCTCTGTCACTCTGCGGAGCCAAGCGCCAGCCCCCGCCACAAGGGGTGCATCAGCCGCGGGCGGGAGGTGCGGCGAG
>VZTI01001286.1:667726-796063 GCA_013397865.1 Struthidea cinerea
AGGAGAGAGACCGCACCTACAGAGGACCTCTGAAATCTTCTCAGGTTTTCTCTCCACAGAGAGAGAGATCTCATTATTTAGCATTATTATTCCCCACTTGTGCGTTTGTTAAATAAATAGCTTGTTATCTCTTTCACTTTCCTTTGAGGAATTTTTTTTCTCTGGACCTGGGCGGGGGGGGGTGGTTGCAACCTGACTTCTATCAGAGGATATTCTCCTCCAAATTTGTCCAAACTAGGACAAATGTCATAATCTATTGTAATTTTGAAATTTAGAAAATAAGTGTTTCACCTCCAAAAACAGTGGGGCTTGCCTATTTTTAAATTTGTGAGATTAAAAAAAAAATCCAACAGGATAAACTAGGAAAAAAGTTGTAATTATAGCCACTTATACCATACTGTACTCACATCAGAAAGTTCATTTACTTTTGTATGTGAAGATAATGTGTGCAAGTAGAAATTTCCTTTACTTACAAAGAGAAGTAATCTAATGTAGCTAATAATTATACAAGGTCAAAATGTTGTATACTTTGTTAGTACAGGAGTGCCTACCAAGCTTATTGAACTGTGTGCTGTTGTATGTATTGGTTTTGTATGAAGGTTATTCATTGGGCAGTGAGTACAGGAAATACATATCACATGATTTACTTTGGCACATACTGGGATGTGCTTTTTCTTTCTTTCATTTCATACTGTTCAAAGACCTTTTCTGGAAGGATATAGGCAGATAAAACATAGCTCTTTCTAATACTCTTTTGGTAGAAATAAAGTTGTATAACATCTTAGAGGGTGAGGGGAAAGAAATTTTTCTCTCTGCCCATAAAGAAAATTGTACAGAAAGAATTTATGTATTGTTTTTAAGAGTTCCCCTGAAGTACGTGTCTATCTGCAGATGTATTTTATTGCGATTCTCATCTCCTTCAGAAATTAGAAGCCTCATTTGTGCTTCCTCTCAGGTTAAATGAACTGTGAGGAGGCAATGATGTTTTCTTCTTGTGGCAGAAAACATAATTCAGCTCAGGTAATCTTGTGCACTCGTTTTTCCTTTTTCTTTTCCTTTCCTTTTTTCTTTTCCTTTTTTTTTTTTTTTGGTTATTTTTTTCAGCAATTGTAGAAGAAGAAATAGTTCTTCAAAGAACAAGAGGAATTTTGAGATAGAGGGTGATATATGCTTTAAAAATTTCTGAGTTAGGTGATACTGGTAAAAAAAGGGGTCAAAGCAAGGGAGAGTTTAAAAAAATATGACACACTTAGCCTGTGAGTACCTTGTAAAAACATATACATTTGGATTCATAGTGTTTAAATACCATTCATTTAACCATCCTTAGTTGGGTTAGTATTAAGAAAGGAAATAAATTATCTGAATAACATTTCATCACACTTCTAACACTAATCAAGCATTTCTAGCACTTCAGTCTCTAGTCGTGCATTAATGCATCACAGACTTTCGGAAGTAAGTATTTTTCTTGTTGAGGTGCAAGACAATTTACAGGTAAAATGCAACACACAAGCATAGATTTCCCTTGTTGTGTGTTCACAATACTTCTTGTACTTTTAAGAAGCCCCCTTTTAGAAGGCCAATTAAGTTTCACATGATACAGCAGCCTAGTGATTCTGTAATGATGTCAGGATAGCTCTGCAGGGTGAAAAAGAGTTCTTCTAGTCTTATAAGGGACCCATAACCCTCTCCAGAGTACAAATAACTACCAACAATGTTCAAAACTCTGAGGTTTAAAGGGACCATGTACTTAATTGCTGCCTTTTCAAATAGGTACTATCATTAATAGTGCCACTTTTTTTATTTGGTGGAACATCAGGATGAAAATGTAAAAGTATCAAATAATGTACTGTACTTGCACTTCCAACTTTTTACTAGCTTTTATTTTAGGAATAAATGAATCATTAATATATTTCACATTGGAACATGTAACTGTCACACAAAAGTGCCTATATTTTCATTTTGACCACTAGGTACATTATTAATGTATAGGTGAATGAATGGTAAAAAATCTACATTTTTTTAAAAAATTAAGGATTGCTGATAAGAAAAGATATTTATCCTATTTCCCAGTAAACAAATTTAAATGATTTCATGTATTAAGCATAAATATTGGCTCAAGTTAAGCCAAAGGTGCGAAGTTTCTTAAACCACCAAAAAGTATTGCATGAGCTGATAATGGTAGTGCAGCTGCGATGACAGAAGACTACAAAGCAGTGTATATTCTGCCTAATTAGGCTGCACTGTTAAAGATACTGACATTGAAACAGTCACAAAGGAATGGGACGAAATATGTAGAGTTAGACAATGGAATGAGAAATTCCAGTAATGGAAGCACTATGAAACACAGATTTTCCTCATAAAGAAAAGAAAAAAGAGGTGTATTTGTGTTAAAGTATTTCTCTCTTCCATTCCAGTTAGTTTGAGCTCATAAGCTAGAATGGGAAGTGTTTTACCATTTTTATTACAGTTTTGTTCTATAAAACAGTAACTTTTTCCATCTGTATGTCTGTGGGGGTGTAACTGAGATGCATAAAACATTAGAAGCGTATTACAGGCATAGAATCTGTGTTGTTCTTTCAGTCATTTTCTATTGCATTTGGAGATGTATTCTACCTACAAAAATGTTTTTCTATATTGGGGGTCTTGTTTTGGAACCTTGATAGAATTTGGAGTAACAAAGAAACATTGTGGAAACCAGGAATTGTTAATGAGTGCATAAGTTCAAAAAAATCCCCTGTTTGTACAGTATAGCATTAAGCATTAGTGCCTGAAAAGTTGCCAAGTGAGTGCAGTAGTTTCCATAATTATGCAGCTAGAACTGTCTGCAACATGAAGGCATCTGATTAATTTGAAGACCATATTATTTTACAGGATGAGATAGGATGAACTCCATGCAGCTCATTAGTAGTTGCCTCAAGACTGTAGACAAACTTGTCATTCAATTTATCACAAAGAGAAGAGGAACCCTGACAGATCTAGCAAATTATCAAACACTGCAGCTTTTGGTATTACAAACACTAACAACTTTTGATGTTAGATTATTAACAGTGCTTCTTTAATAATAAAAATAAGAATTTATTACTGTAGCACCTAATTGGATGAAACTGCTTCTCAAAATAGGTGAAAAGAGATACTGCCTATCCTGAGGGCTTCTCAGGCGTGATTTAATGTGGTGTTAGAAGTGAGATGTAGTCATGGGCATTGATGGCTTTATCCTGCCGAACTGTCATTTGTATATTGATAGTTCCAAAAACGGAATAAGACACCAGTTTTAGTTGGCTGACTGCTTGTAGGATCTGCAAAATAAATTGGTCTGAATGAGGACCTTAGTGGCACTGCAGGTCAGCTCAGAAGAAAACATATGTAGGATACTGGAAAATACAGACAAATACAAAGATAAGTGTGAAAGCTGGTAGCAAAATACCAAATGGGAACACAGATTTTGCCTTTTTGTTGTGGTTGTTCTACTGAAGCAAATAAAGTAGTCGGATGTATAGTTGTTTATGGTTTACTGTCAGGGAACAATACTGTCAAAAGATGACATGTCTGTTGGTGCTCACTTGGAAATATTTAGACTACTTGATTTTTTATGGATTGTCTTTCTTGGGGGAAGAACAACTTTCTCTGCTCTCTGTAATGAAACATACAGACTGTTCACTTTTAGACTTATTGTAGGATTCGTTTTCTGCCCACTTCTTTAAAATCAGCTTATGTGAGCCAAGAGGTTAATTAAAATACAGTTCACAACATAGATGATAAATTGAAAGTCATTTTGTAGTTACTGATTGTCTATTGTAAAGATAGTTAGTCCTGCTTAATGATACACTATTATGCTACAGTCAGTATAGATGTTGATTGGCAATTCTGTCATGGGACTGAATTCCTTCTAGGAAGTCACTGGAGATAAAACAAGCATGCTTTATGGAAGAAACATATCCCTTGATTAAAAACAATTCAGTGCGTTTGGTAATTTTTGCAATTTTCCTACAAATAAGTAGCAGATCATGAGAAATTACACTTTCTGTTTTGCTGAGGTAGAAACCATTATAAAAAGCTTTTTATCCAGAGGAGTCAGCAGAGGGTCAGGTATGCTATGAAAAGCTAACACAGCTGCAAAAGTGTTCAAATAAATTCCAAGCTGTAGGCAGATTTCAGCCTCTACTCTTGGTTCGAGGACATTGCTTTACATGAACTTGTAGTATGAAATCTGCACAGGTCATTAATCCTACTACCTTGAAGGTGTATTAGGGAGCAGAAAGCTTGTTAATGGACATGACTGGCCATCATGATATTTATATGGATATTTTCTTTTATGTTTCAGGGATGTTTAATACACACTTTAGAAAAAAACCCCTACAAAGCAAAGACTCATTTAACTAGCACAAAAATTACTGAATCAAAGATAATATTTTATAACCTGTCTTGCACTGTGGTATCATGCAAAGCAGAAACAATGCAGCACAAAGAGGGAGATAAAAGGAATGGTTTAGTGTTAGCACTGATGCATTTCAGTTGCTGCTTTCTGAAAGTTAACCTTGAGATTTTCATTGTCCTTCTAGAATTCTGTTCCGTTAATTTGTGAGTAAAAGCAGCAGACACTTGGAAACAATTGTTTGCCTCAGCCTCCCATGAAAAATGGAGAAAGAAAAGAAAGGCAAATTATAGTTCACCATATTTGCTTTTCTTAGTGGGATTGGAAGTGACCTGCTCTCCAGTTGGTACTGAAAAAAAAGAAAATAGCAAAACATGTAAAAAATTATATATGAAACATGATATATTGTATACATAGTGATTCTTTGTATGCCTGTTGGAATCAGAGGTCAAATACATATTCTGTCTTCTTTTATGAGTGGTTAGCAATGTGCTAGGAACTAAGTTACATAACAAGGCATTAGAAAATAGCACAAAGAAAAAGCCCTTCTATTTCTTTACTTTTAAGTCATTATTTATTAAAAAAGCCTGATGGACTGTTACCATTAGAATTTTAGAGAGTAGGAATGATCTTTGTGTTTTGTACATGAAAACTATGTAGAATAAGTTGGGCTTTATCCTTGATTATAGCCTGTGCAGGCTACTGAAATTAAAATAAGTATTTTATACAAACATGTTTTTTCTGTCAGTATTTTCCTTCATTACTACTGTTTTTAGTCTGCAGCAGAACATATTTAGTTCAAGTCCTCAGTCATTCCGTTTTTAGGAAGTGATTTAGATAGTTTCTGTGCTAGCTTAATTTACCTCCACCACATCTATGACAAAAGTATCACCAGAAGATTAAAAAAATTAATTATTAGTACTCAATCATGAGATGTTACCTAAGCAAAGACAGTCAGTGCTGTCTACGATCCCCTAAATCATCATAAAACCCCCATACAACTGGAGTTGGAAGTTTCAACACAACTACAGACTTCTTTGGGAGGTAACTAAATTCAAACTTTGAACCTTCAGTGACCTCACTGGGCAGTGAATCCATAGTTACTTATTGACTTATTTTTTATCCTTCCTTAAGGAAGGATTGTTAAGATTTTGGTCCATCACACCAGATTCTCATTGCCTCCTCCTGGTAAAACATCCATGTCTCAGAATTAAACGTACTGAACAAAAAGACATTGCAAGGCTGAGTATGTTTAGAGAACTGAAGTCCACTTGCATTGCCTCCCTAGTGTTTTCTACCTTCTACATAGACTGCAAGGCTTCAGTTCCCCCTGTCAAGGGTGATGTACTGCATTCTTGAAATTCAGGTTCACTTTCTGGATAAGTTAACTATACAGTGTGTCAAGTTTCTTCCTGTATTCAAAGTTCACCAGGTACTGTGAACACTTCAGCATCTCAGCTCCTGCCTGCTGATGTTGCACCTGTCACATTGAATGAAAGTTCATATTTCAGTGGGTCAGTACAAAATTCTTGTTCTGAATCTAAATTTATAGGTAAACTAGAGCATAATTTTCATATCTGTTTCTATAAATGTATATACCCTATGATAGTCCCTGGCAAATTTGATGTTTAATCGTTAAAAATTTGTGCTCTGTGTTCATTAGCTGTTACAGTGCCTTATCTCCTAGTCTGCTGCTTCATTACTTTTGAAATTTACATTCTTGTGGCAGTAGAGAGACTAATTCACTCTTTGTTCTTTTGTTTAATAAGTTAAATTTAATTCATACCTCTGGAAGAGATGCCTCACATGGCTTTGATCGTTCTTGTGAATCATTCCCAAATCTTCTCTGCTTACGTCTAGTGTGAACTCTAGGCATAAGAACTAGATACATTATGTTAACTGAAAACATTTTTTTCCAATGACATTTTTTCCCAGGGAAAATATATCTTATAGGGATATATTTACAGGTATATTTGATCACTGGAGTAATAAATAACACTACAAGTGGTTATCTTGTCCTTGGATACATCTCATGCATGAGGTCAGTATATCCTATAATTGTGTCACTCTTAAAGGCTGGTTGTAAAAAATTTCCTTTAACAGATTGCACAGCCTTCCTTAGCATCCTGTTCTTGTACTTCACTGTCCTCACTCTTCAAGATATTTTCATGATTTCTAATTTAAATCTCCTTTTCTGGAATTTTAGCTCAGTGCTTTTTATTTTGTCTTCAGACTATACAAAGACGGATGAATATTCTTAACACCTCCTCTTACATTCTTAAAAGAGTATCATGCATGTTGTAGGTCAAGATATGTATACCAATTTTCATTTCTTTTTGCTTCTTTTGAACTGTCTCAAATTTTTCCATATCCTTCCTAAGCTGCATTCCTTCAAAATAAAAAAAAAAAAAGGGCCAGCAGATGTTTTAAGAGTACTGAGATGACTAAAAGATGTATTCTGGATGTTTTTAATGCACTGCTCTTGCATATAAATCCCAGAATTACATTTTTTTTCACAAGAAAATGATATTTTTTAACTTCTGTTCTGAGGCTGTGATCCAGTGTAATATTAAATAATTTTCTGCCTTATTGATGTCTATCCAGTCTAGTCTTGCATTCTTCCTTACCAAACTGTAAAAGTTGCTTTTCTTTTTGTTGTCTGACATGAAACCATAATTAGTGCAACTTTGATGGTGATCAGACTGGAAAATATTTTGTTCACCAGCAGGCTAATAGTAGTCACAGTTTCTTTTAGGTCCTTATGTGTTTACTTTTAAGATGAAAACTATAGGTTCAAATATCTATTGTTTCTAGAGCACTCAACTTTCATCCTTCCATGTTAAAGGCAAAAATGAGGCATTTGTCAGTCTTGTTCTGCATCAGGACTAGGCTTTACATTTCTGTGGATAATGCTGAGGACTATGACATCCTTAGAAATTTATTTCATACTTTAATAAGGAAGGAGAAATAATTCCCTTCCCTCATTTGCCATAAGCAGGGTTGTATTTATTGTATTTTATTTTTTATTGCTCCGAATTTAATAATCTTCATTCAGCCAGTAGTCCCACAGAGGCTTCTTGTTCTTGGAGGACTGGTATGTGGTATGTACAATCACATAGAGGAATATTCAAAAGTATCAGGAAAGAATTGGAAGAGAAGTACAATAAATTAAATTTTCAGTCACTAAGAAGTTAGTAGAAAATGTACAAAATTAGATTGTTCAAGTAATCTGTTTTCCACGCTGAGAAATACTGTCTCCCAAAGTAGGGAAATTCAACTCTCCTGGTCTTCTTCTATGTGTTTATTATGGCTTATTTTACCTATCAGGACAATAAATCACTTTTGCTATATAGGAAATCTACTTCATATAACTTCTAAAAACCAGAGGAGATGTAGCATGTTGCTCTTTTCTGCCATGATAATAAATGAATGTGCAATAAATTAATGTTTTGTTGTTCTTATTTTTAAAGCAGCATGCCAGCTAGGAGTAGTTTCATACAATGTCCTTAGCACTGTAAAATCCACAAATCTTTTGCACAAATATCTAAGAAAGAGGAGTGGTTTGTATGTGCTTGTATTGCTTTTGTGTATCTCTTCCCATCCTCTAGTAGTCAACAAATAGTTTTTTCTTATAAATTACAGATTTGTTTTAGACATACAGACCTTGGAGTAATATAGGCTAAAGCTTTAAGGTGGATCTGCCTGTATTTCCTGAGATTATTTACATAAAAAAGGAGGGAGGGTTCCATGGCGAAATAATGTTTTGTTAAACTAGAAAAAGGTAGCCTGAAAAAAATCCACTTCACTGTTAGACTTTAAAATGTGAGTTTGCAAATAAATCTTTTTATGCCACAATGCAAATGCTTTGCAGGAAAGAACTTTCCTTTGAGGCTGTGACTGGTAAAGTGGCTTTTATCCCTTATGTGTGTTTCACCACACTCTTGACAGTCCGCTTTCAAACTATTGGATAAACTTCTGATGTGACTTGGCAATGACTGCTTCCTATAACGTTAATAGTGTCAATTTTGTTCACTTATGTTCCAGGTTGTTTATGTTTTGAATGTCTGCATTCTTGAATATTTGTGGATATCTCCATTGCTTTTCTTTGAATTCCAGATGGTGCTCGCGAATGGTCATAGCCACACGCAGCACAACAAAACTCCTTGTTTTAAAAGCAACTTTTAAAGTTAAGTAAAATATATACAGTACAGTGAAAATTGCAAATAAATAAATAAACAAACTGCGCATCATTATTTGGGAAGCTCTCACATCCCCTTTTTTTGTTGCCATCTAGGCAGAATTTTAGAAAGTATTCATTGTGCCTAGGTTTCTTTAATCTTCGGAACAGGAGATGAGGTTGGAATCTGACAGGTGAGAGAAAAACTTGGACAGCTGTAAAGATGGTTGGATGTGGATGGCAATTTACAAAGCCTTGGCAGAAGCAGACTGGAGCAGAGAACTTGGAGGAGGGTAAAGAAGTGGGTTATGTGAATTCTCAGCTGAGACACCGCTGTTCTGAGGCAGAAGGATGGTGTTTATTGGGTAAATGAGCTTCAAGGCTGGGAAGGACTGCAGCTGTATGATAATACTGCTTCGATGTGGCTATGCAAAAGGGCTTCTGGAAAGCATGTGACACACAAGGCCAGTTAAAAAAAAATCAAACAAAACATGGAAATAATTGCTTTAGGAGGATCAGTGGTTGAGAAGCAGCATGAAAATAATGAAGACTAAAATTAATGGGAAACTTAGAAATATATTCAGGGATGAGAGTCTATTAGTTAGGATTTCTGATGCAAGATAATACAGAAAAAGAAAAAGAATATTATAGCAGGAAAAGAGGACAATGGGAACTGTACTTTCTTCATTATCTTCAGTGAAACACATCTTTAATTAATAATTAGTTTAAATTTAATAAATTTCTCCAAATATATGTAAACCCATGATACGGCAGAAAACTGGATAATAAAGGGACTAATGGAATAATTATAGTAGTATAATAATAAAGGGAATAAATAGATCACATAAGTGAGGAATATGCATGTTTTCTCAGTGTAGTATTTAGATTTCTCTAACATGGTATTTTCTCTGTCAGCTTGAAAGGTGAAAAATACAGTATCACATTGTCTCTAATTTCCTGCAAGATAAATCTGAATACCTCTGTTGAAATTGTAACTGTAGTTTGCTAAGAAAAGTATCATTCACATCTACAATTACTATTATTTCATACAGTATTTCATAAGACTTCTGTAAAATCAAATACTTTAAAAAAGCCATAGTCTCCTGAGAAGCTTCAATACCCAACAGCAAAAAATCTATTTTATAGCAGAGTTTCATAATGATTTTCTAAGCCATTGACTTAAGAAAGCCCTTGTAGTTTCCTTTAGTCTCACATAATGGATTGTGATATAAAGTAGACCCAAATAAGGTATTCTATAACTTGATTTTTTTCCTTTTGAATCAAACAATGATTATGGTATAAAATAACAAGTTGATTCTACCTGTTTTACATATGATGCTATGCTGTTTATCACTATAACAACTATCCTCCAGTGTTTCATTAAACTTGGGGACAGCATTTGTGCTACTTGATTCCTTTTTTTTTCTTACAGTGAAAAATTGTATGGCAGGTTTTGCCCTGTTATTGCAGCAGTGCTATGGTTTAGTGCACATGTTGGTTTGTACTAATTTAGTAGAAAATAAGTTCAGAAGAAAGTGCTTGTATTGCTGCCAAGTTTTGCAATTATTTTAACTGCTGGGGAAAATTACATTTTGCACATCTGAGTTGTGAACTTTATGAACAACACATATGACCTTCATCTGGGGAAACAGCAAACTGTTGATATCCATCTTCTCTCCAGAACTTCAGAAGAGTTTGAGGAGATGTCATCTCCTCAAGGATCAGGCCTGTGAAATAGTTTGATATTCTTCACTCATTTTGATGCTAGGGTGGACAAAAGTCTTTTTCAGCCCATATTGTCTTTTTTCCAGTGACCAGTTAAGTGCATTAATTGATCAAACCCATCCTGAGTCCCCTAGAACATCCTGCTTACTTTCAGCAGTCAGCTGTGTACCAGAGACTGTGTTCACAGCTTTTTCTCAATGGATTTGTCAATTTACCTTTTAAATTGTTTTCTACCTTTTCTTTTCTACCATTGACTTATGCAGGCTTGTATGGCAATGTTGTTTTACACTTCAACTGCATGTTGAACATGTTAGATGAAAATTCTTTAATTTTAGATTAAAAAACCTCCAACTTATTGCCTGGTAATTTACAGATTTTTTTTTTTTTTTTTTTTTGATCATGCACTGTGAGAAAATGGAAAGTAGGTATTTCAGTTTTATATGAATCATGATTTTATAATTTATCATATCTCCCACCAGGAGTCTCCCCTCCAGCAGGGGAGTTGTTATCAATTAGATTCTTCTTGTAAAGAAGCTCTTTTGTTTCTGTGTTCCTCCGTGCCACTTAAGTAATTTTAATGTTTTTATTATAACTTTACTGAGATGTGGAGATCAGGACCACGCACAGTATTCGTTATAGGTACTAATTCTGAGTTTACATCATATCATGATATTGATTTTGTGTTTTGTTCTTTATTTCTTTCTAACATGCTATTTGACTTGCTGATCTCTCTTAAGTGACAAGTCAGATTTTTTGTAAGACTATCTCTGTGGCCCCTTTCCTTAGCAATAAATAGCTAGTTGATTTTGGTCTTTTGCCTTTTTTTTTTTCATTACTTTTTCAGTTTGTTTTGTTTTGTTATTAATTTATTGACATCGACTTTCGTCTGATACATTAATTCCCAGTCAAGCTATTATCATAGGCAATTCTTTTCATCAGCTTTTCTTTTAATAATCTATCATCTTTTAATAATCTACCCACTTACTCTTTAAAGACTTTATTCATATCTTGATATTAATTTACTGCCAGCTTCTAAATGAGTGCATTTGAACAGTCTCTATACCAACCACATTTTTCTCTTTTAACCAATTGTTTAAAATATTAAAAAAAAATTTTAACTGTCATACTTCTTATTCAAAAGTTAATATATTACTATAGTGCATTTCTTTAACTTATAAATTTTTTAGATGATGTGGAATTTGAGTATATTACAGTCTTTAAGTGTCACATTCTGTACCAAATCTTATGCCAAACTGAAGACAAATCTCTCTTCTGGTGTGTTCCCTCATTAATCACTTCAAGAAGTCATCAATAGGAGACATAAATGTCACCTCCAATGGATGTAACTGTTGCGGAGTGTACATATGTCAGCCAAATCTTTCATTAATATTGTCTCTGACTTCTTAGCAAATTGTTCTCATTGTTACCATCCTGGGTGTTTAGGCAAAATGTTTTCCTTTATACTGCTATGGGTTTCAGCGTGCTTAGTTTCTATGTTCCTTGTTGATGTGGATGATGTATTGTTAACATGATTTAATGTATGGCTCCTTTCCTCTCCTGGTTTAACCTGTATTCTGCCTCTCTACAAATACCCTGTCTTCCCATTCGTTATCACCTTCTAGTAAATTTTTGAGATGCATAATAAATATGAATTAAAAAAACTGTTATATAATATCTTAAAATGTCTACATCATAAAATAAATTCATAACATATGTGGGCTTCTATCTGAATAAATTGACTTCTGAACTCTTTGAAAACTGGATTTGATTGCTGCAGCCTAGACTTTTTCATTCATTGCACATTTTAACGGAGGAATCGTTTAGACTGTGTAAAACTGAGAGACAAAAATAATTTCAGTGGCTGGTTAAAATTGCTAAATTTAACACATCTACTGACATTATCTTATAGAACTAAAGTTAGTTCCTCAAAGTGCAAATCACTCAGGCAACCATAGAAGCTGATGCTTGTTTTGAAATAGTTCTTTGGGGGGTTATCTGTTAGGCAGTGTTTGTCCCTTGTGTCTTACAAGTCCCTGTGCTACAGCTATCATCTATAACAGTAACAGTTGGTGTTTACAGAGCCTCTCACATCCCCAGAACATTACACAAATACTAATAATATTTAGTAAGTCCATCTGAGGTAGAGGTATGTATTATTAAACAGTTTTTCATTGCATGATTAGAAGATGTTCTGACAATGCAAAGCAGTACTGACAATTGTATAAACCTTTTTCTTGTGCACTTGGAGATTGTTTCAGATATTGTTTAACATTTTAACTATTAAATGACTAAGTGACTTCTTGGTTACTTTCAAAAGCAAAAGGAAAAACATTCAACAGGCTTCCCCAAAAATTTAGGAATATGCTTTATAAAGAAAAAAATTTTTTTACTGAATCTATCCAAGAGAAAAGGACATCTTATCAGGTCAAACAGATTTTAAATTTTTTAAAAAAGGCTCCCTGAAATCTCTGTTATCAGTGGTATTTGTTGATAAATCTATGTATTTAAGTAAGTGCTGAATCCTTCTGTCCTTCATGAAAAACTGCAGTTCTTCTGAAGACTGAGATAAGTCAGGAAATTCATACTATCTACAGCTGACGAAAGTAGTGCATATTAAAAAAAGTAAAAATCCAAATGGAATGACACAGAAGAGATTAGCATGGCTCCCACTCAAAGACTGCCTGCAAGTTCATGGACAGAAATGAGGCTATGTCTTCCTTGAAAACAAATGACGCTACACATCTGAAAGAACCTTCTGAAGGGCAGGTTGGCCAAAGAGAAATGAGAGAAATGGGGGTGTTGGAGAGAAGGGATGTTGAACAGGGAGTGAACACAGACAGGTCTTAGAGGCTTGGGAGGGAAATCTGAAGGCAGGGAGAGCAAATGGATAGACAGTGTTTAATACAACATTAAAAGTTGTTGAAAGTTCCTAGGATAAGGACTGACCCTGCAAACTTTCAAACAGGCCTGGAAAAATTTGTTTTCAAATATCTTGTTGATCTGTCTCAACTAGGAGAGTCATGCTTTGTCCCCTTAAAAGATAACTTACTCTAATTTGTATTCTAATAATATGTGGGCATTAAACATTCCTAGGGCCTTTCAGCAGAAGTTGCTGGCAACTCAGCCTATACATTTGATCTATACATAAAACAAAATCCTTTAGGGTGGAAGCTACAGCTTCTCTGTGCGATGATGTTTATTAATCTTCCCTTGCAGCAAGAGTACATTGAAACATTAGGCATTTCACTGTGTAAGACATCATTTCTGTCCCTGGCTCAGGTAATGGAGTTTCTTGATTGCCTTAATGTTCTTAGGTGCTGTACATTGTCACTAAGCAGATAAGTATCTAAAGTAACAGCCTGGAATAAAACCGGCACTTTTATCATCCGGATGAATTTATTTAAATAATGAGACTTTGACTGTGAGAAAGAAGATTGAGTTGAGAAAACAGTAAGATGGATACTTTTGTTTCTTGTCCATTAAGTCAAAGCTTTCGTGCACAAGGCCATTAGTCTATTTCTACGTTTCACTCTGTTCTTACAGATTTAACATAAATTATATTTTTTCACTGTTTAATGACTAGACTTCAATTATCAGTGTAGGCATCAACATCAGCAAGCTCATTTTTGTCAATTTAGAACCTCTCATGATTTTTATTTCCCAACCCCCACCCCCCAAATATCTTAGTATTTTTCTGTGTACGCATATATTATTTTATTATTGCTGTGATTAGTATTTAGAAATTGGTGCCTGCAAGATGACCAATATCATCAGAAGAACTAAGGCTTCTTACTATACTTTTTGTAGCAAAATACAGGTCTTTTGTGTTCCTTATGTGTGTTTTTCAAGCACTAAAAGTCATCACATGGGTTTTAGAACAAATTATAAATGAAGTGGTCCACACATCCTTGGAAAATGATTGCTGTCATGCTTTGCAGTAGACATGCACTTACTTCAAATTATGCTTCATTAACAAATATGGAAGAGTACGTGTTAAAAGCAATGGTATTCCTTAAAGCTTTTAAAGGGTAACATGTCAGTTGCTAATGCACTTGCTATAATTAAAATGTTTAGAGAGGACAAAACAGCAGCCTTAATACATATTACTGTTGCAAGTGAAAAATGATGAAGTGTACACAGGTGCATTGCAAGGGATTTGATTACAAAAAATAATTCAGAGATTTCATTTGGGCAGTTAAACTCTGTTGTTCATATGATTTTTGTGTTTAATTGAACTCATGGTTCCAGTAAACATTAAACTGAATCATTCTACTCAACAATATATAAAAACAGATGTTTCACTATACTTGTAAACTTGGAGAGATGTAAGTTTAGTGAAAAATTTCTAGAGATAATAATGTGCTATTGAATGCAATTGATACATATTAAAGGATTAATTGGTTTCACTTGATCCAAATTTGAAATACTATAATTTAACATTTTAAAGAAAAATGGGAAAAAAAACCCCTATGGTTTTTCTGTTTAAGATCATATGGGTTGAAATGAGGTCTTCATGTTTGGATAGGTAAACCTTGCCTCCTAAATTTGCATTTTGCTGGTTGAGTGACACATGATATTTGTTGGATACTGATACTCTGTTCCTGCAAACCACAGTAAAAGTTGAAAGTGATTTTTTTTCCTACTAAATTCTGCTCACTTTTAATCTTAGAAGAAAACTTAGCTTTAAACAAACGGGTGTAAAGATTTTGGATCTCAATCTGGTGCAACAGAAGCTATCTGTAAAAGGCTATTGCAGTTATTGCTCACAGGGGAATTCTGAATCATGAGGCATTAAGGTCACGAGTATGAGTGCAGACTGGATTAGCAGTGAAGCTAGAAAGGGAATCAAAAGTCTTCTATCCTTGATCAGTGTCCTGTTCATTGGACCACAGCCTTTTATTCTTGCTCTTTCCACATGGGAATATATTTAGGTGCATTAGGGGTTTCCTGTATTTTGCTCTTCATATTACTCCTTGAGTCTTTGTGACAAGGGGAATTTGATGGCACTTTCCACTACCCATCTATTTTGTGTGGTGTCATTATAGTGAAAGCAGAGGAACTTTGATTTATTTCTTCCCTTGACCAACAAAAGAGAAAGAAGTATGCTATATAATTTTAATGGAGCACTGACTGGAGTCATTGCCAACATCACAACCTCTTCACCTTTTTTACCTGCCAGCAAAGTCAGAATTCAGGAAACCTCACTTGCATTAATGGGTTGTGTGCTTAAATGGTAGCTAGAATGCTTGAGTGTTGATGTACATTCAGACTTTTTGAAGGTATTGTCCTGGAAAGGGTTCTCCTCCCAGGAGCAGGGGTGAGTGGTAGGTGCCACTGCGTCTGTGCTTTCATTTCAGTGGAAAGGTGGAAATAATGGCACTTTTCCCCCAAAGTCTTGTGCTTGCCTGCTCTTGGGAGAAGCAGAAATGAGAGTCAGGTCTGCAGCAGGGGTGGCAATATCAGCTGGTAAGGAATGTTGTTTCACCTCACCTTGGTCTGAGCACTGTCGCTGTTACGTCTGAGACGCATAAAGAAAACGACACAGAGTCCAGGCTTATGAACAAGTGGAAGCACTTGTATCAGTTTGGCATGGTGGCCTGAGATGCAGGATTCCACAGAGTACTCGGACCTATCCAACAGTGTGCAAGTACAAACCCAGAGTCAAACCAACTTACTTTGAATGTGTGATATAGGTGTGATATAATATGCTAGCCATTTGTTTACTGTTTAGATGTGATTGGCTGCCAATAAGACAGCATAGATGCAGTACAGGGAGAGGGCAGGGCAGTCTGGAGATTGAAACTTGATGGGGGAGAGCAGGAGAGTGGGACAGGAAATAATTCAGATTTCCTTAGATGCATAAAATGACCCTGCATTTCTTATTCAGAGTGGAGTATTCCTGCTTGTCCCAGCACTCAGCGCTTTACAGTACAGAAATGTGAATCGTGGGGATGAAATAGACTGAGAAATTCTTGGTGATAGGATAGGGACGAAAAACAAGTTCAATGCTATGAATGTGATAACTATATAAGATATTTTTTCCCGAAGTAATTTGTAATGTGAAGATTTTGTTTTTGAATTCTATATTGTCTATGAATAAAGATTCATTCCAATGTTAGCAGAAAATGCTACTTTTAGGCAACAAGGCGTTTTTTCCACATTCTCTGAAATTTTAAGAAATAATTGTCACTACTGTTGAAATCACGTCTGCAATATTTTGAGTGAACACAGGATGAACATCTGACAGCATATATTTTCCTGAGAACTGAGGAAGGGATATACTCATCCGAACTCTCAGTGGAATTGTTTTGGACTCTCTCTGCTTATTCTGCCTGCCTCTGTATCTCCTGCCTTAGCAGTCTCCAATCTGTGCACATATCCCAAAAAATCCCCAAACCAAACCCCAAACCAAACCAAAAAAAAAGCCCCACCCCCTTACACTCCCCCAAAAAATAATTCAGCAAAAGCTCTGGAGAGAACAGTGTTTTCAATGCTAAGGAAAAAAAAAAGTCCAAAAAGTCTTAAAGAACGAGGGTAATTTCAGAAATAATTTTTTTAAAAAGTACATGCACATTCTTTCAGAATAAAAGGGGGTGATTATAAGATAAAGATTCTTATCTGCTGTTTAGGAAGGGGTCGAATTTAGCACCACTTATTTTTGTCTCAAGAAAATTTCTTCAATGGTTTAAATTTTCTCATTAAAATTAACCAAGTTTATTAAAGGTACATCATACCTTTCTCCATGGGAGCTTCTCAAAACCTCTAAGGGTCATACGAAATTTCTTTCTCTCCCTTCATTCTATGGTCACAGTGAATTCTCCAAGGAAATAAGAACGAAAACTTGTTCATAAAGCTGGGCAGCAGATGAGGTTTATTTTAGATGCCCGTCTTCTTTTTTTGCTTTAACCTAATGGAGACATTGACATTTTAAATTTTAAATTTTATGATCTCTCCCTAATAAATACTCTGATTCTGTCCACATAATTTCAGATTTTATGAACTTCTATTTTTTTTTTTGTTAAATATATGCACACCCGCATTCTGTGTACACCTTCATTTGCCTTCAAAGATGCTTGAAATTTAATGGAATTCTGTATACTAGTGGATAAAAATAATTGGATAGAATTAGCAAAAGTGTGTTTTAATTTCCATCAAGATAGAAAATGAAAGGGCTTCAGTTACAACAAGCAGGTAGTGACTGTGGAAGAACAGCTGCTTACTGTTTACTTTAATTAAAAAAATTGGAACAGCTAATGGATAATTTAGGAATAATTAGTTTTGAAAGTGATTAAATCACTATTTTGATTATCAATAATTGAACACAGAGATCCCAAAAGGGAAACTGGAAATTACTTTTCCATTCACTACTTTTTATTTTAGCTCCTAAACTAGGAAAACTATTGAATTATGTACAAAATACTGCTTGTGATTATGTTGTATGGTAACATTACTTTCTATATACCAAAGTTTAAACCACTGTACTTAAGAGCTTCTAATTCTTCTAATTTTATTCTTTAAAAATATGATTAATTCAAACAAATTTATAAAGAAGTAGCTGCGTAATAATCAATCATTTTACAAATTTAAAAAAAAAAAAGATTTTTACAGGAAAATATAGCTTGGTTATAACCAAACTATCCTGCAAAGGCACAGGTACAGTGTACATCAAAGGGTGAAAGTCAATGCCAAATTTGAGACTAGGAAGTTTCATATTTCTTATGTATTATCAATTTCACTGTGAGTAAGATAAATTTCTATAAATTAGATAATTGAACTGTAATAATATTTTCTTTGAGCATTTCTGTGCTGTGGACCACTTTCTCTTATTATTTTCAGAACTACATGGGAGGCGAGACCCATAGGGGATTTGTGGGAGGAGCAAGGCCTTTCAGGTCCCTCAAGACATCTCAGATTTGTCTTCAACATCTGGGAGCCTTCGTGATGTCCATATGTTTTGGAGGCAAAGTACTTTTCAGATGAGATAGGGCAAATCTAAAGTCTCAGACAGAACGGTTCCTGGGGCGCTGCACACCAAAATTATTCAGCCATGTGTATGATTTGCCTTAGAGGCTTGGCTAGGTCCCAAATTACACAAAAAGTAGCTTTAGTTCACCATGCTTTCTTATGCAGTTAGCATCAAGGGTCTTAAAGAAATGCAAAACAATATTCTCATCAACAGTATTTTAGATCCCTTTTTTCCCCTGAATATAACTGATGAAGGGAAACAGTGAAGCATATGAATGACAGTATTATAAAACATTAAGTTTCACTGTTTCATTCCTTTTTAGGAGGGAAAGTCAAGCCTGACTGATCAGCCTCAGGTTTTCTGACTTTAACAAATTCCATTAGAATCACTAAAGTTATTGGGTAATAGCCAGTTTATCATTGAGAACAATTAGCCTGACTTGCCTTTTTTTGGTTTCTAATGGTGGAAAACATCATTAGCCTTAAGCTATGTTTCCTGTTAAAAGAAAGACTTTCTGACCATGACCTGATTTTTTTTTCTAATTATATATGTATATAATCATATTGCCTTTATAGATTGTTCAATTTTGTGTTACCAGAAAGTAATTTAGTGATATAATAACTTTGAAGCTGCTATTCCTGATATTCTATAAATGTGGTATCAGAACATACATATGGACCATATTTCTTGTCACTGAAACTGCCTGAAGGGCTTGGAAAATGAGAGGAAGAGAGATATGACATTATTCTTGCAGATTTGAAAAAGCTTTTTTTTTTAGTACACGTTAAATGTGATTTAATTAGTGTTACTGCTATATGCTTTCTTGTCTCTGAATATTATTTTTTTCTTTCTGCATTCTGCCTCTTGGAAATTATATGTGGCATACCAGGCTGCTGAGGTTTTTGTCATAATTCTCTCAAGTTCATAACCAGTTTTTATTCTTTATTAATTAAATCATAGAGTATAGAATACAAGTTCTTTATT
Organism: Struthidea cinerea; assembly: GCA_013397865.1. NCBI lineage: Eukaryota > Metazoa > Chordata > Aves > Passeriformes > Corcoracidae > Struthidea > Struthidea cinerea. The sequence continues at coordinate 686,951 of VZTI01001286.1, forward strand.
TCAAATTAGAAACTTTGTCCAAGGTTTAAATGTCTAGAGTGTTGTTCTTCAAATACATGAAGACTAGTCACTAGAAATGGGAGAAATAGCGCTTTATAAACTACGGTTCATATGTGGCAGCTGCCATAAATGTGAGTTACTTCTGTATCACAGACATTAAGTTTGCTTTGGAAACAATTTGTGTCCTTTCTGTGCTGTGCAAGTTGAAGTATTGAATTTAGTTTTAAACTTAACTTCTCCTCTGGGAATAATGGGTATTCAGTGATGCTGAAAATATTGTGTTGGCTGACTTTAGTTGTGACACCTAAGACTGGTGATAGTTCCCACAGAACCATCGAATCATTAAGGTTGGAAAAGACCTCCAAGATCCTCAAGCCCAACCTTCAACCGAACACCACCATGTCAACTGAACCATAGCACTGAGTGCCAAATCCAGTCATTTCTTGAACACTTCTAGGGAACACACAACCATTTCCCAGGGCAGCCCATTCCAGTGGCTGACAACCATTTCAGTGAAGAAATTCTTCCTGATGTCCAACCTGAACCTCTCCTAGCAAAACTTGAGGCCATTTGCTCTTGTTGCCTGGGAGAAGAGGCCGTTTCCCACCTGGCTACAACCTCCTTTCAGGTAGTTGTAGAAAGCAATACGGTCACCCTGAGCCTCCTCTTTCTAGACTGAACAACCCCAGCTCACTCAGCTGCTCCTCCTTCTTGGCCACCTGGGCACAGCTGTCTCCTGTCCAGATGGCTGTTGACCAGCACCCCCAGGTCCTTTTTCACCAGGCTGCTTTCCAGCCACTCTTCCCCTGGCCTGTAGCATTGCGTGGGCTTGTTGTGATCCAAGTGCAGGACACAGCACTTCACCTTATTGAACTTCCTACCATTGGCCTCTGCCTATTGATCCAAAATTGCTGAATACGTGTGGACTAATATTTTAGTGGGTGACAATAACAGTGTTTGTTAACCTAGCTGGAAGTCATGATGTTAGCTTCTTCCTATATTTGAACCTTGTAGGGAAATTATTAAATATGTTGAGTCAAAAAAACCTCAAGGTTTCCTTGGTTGTGGTGTGTTAACTTACATTCAAATAGGAGGCAAGACTGTTGCTGCATTCATATCTGTGAATTGCTCAGCTATTCTACTCTGCTCTTCTTTTCTTGATAGAAGAGCTGTCTTTTTGTTATAATAAGAGCATATAATATAAGAGAATAATCCACAGGTTAAGCAAGTAGTCCATATTTGTTATCCCAGGATACTTGCTTTGTTATTCTTGTTTCCTCTCCTGTCTTTCTTGCTATATGCTTTTAGCACGTTCCCTTTACCTCATAATTCAACTCCCCCTATTGTCCCAGAGTTCTAGGGTTGCCCCAACTGAAGTCCCAAATGCCTGTTGTCAAGCAGTAAAGATAAGATTCCTGATCCCCCTGTTTCTCCATCCCATGTTTAGTTATCTTCACATTTAACAACTTAAACTCTAAAGTTTGCATATGTACTTCCACCTTCATAAATAGAGAAGAATCATCCATTTGCCTAAAAAAAAACCCCTGTAGGGATTTAGTTTTGTTCACTGTAATCAATTTAGAGAACTTATCATTTAAGAAACTCTTCTTTTGTGAAAGAATATCTGATGCCTACAATTCTGTAATTTAACTTTTCTGTTTTCACAGTCCAAACACTCCTTGAAGTAAAACCCATCTTCTAAAATTATTAAACATCTTCTTGGTTACCATTTTCATTCTTCCAGTGGTGTGTTTCTTCTGTCTGTATCTGCCCTTTTGCATCTTTTAGCTAGTTTATTTTTTTTAAAGGTCTAAAGCTAGAAGTAATGGACCTTTTAAAAAAATTGACTTTCAAGCAATAAAAAAAAATTATAAATAGCCTCATATTTGCTGAGCTATCATGACCAGCAAGGAAGCATATGGTTGGGTGCATTAGAATGAATGCATTAAACAGGAGTAAATTATAAAAAATTATAAAATTAAATAAGACACAACAATCCCACTATCCTGGGATGCAGTTTAAACATTTGGTTAGCTAGAAAATTCTAGGTTTCTTTGTCAACTGTTAAAAAACCATATTGTGCACAATGCATAACTTGTGTAGGCTAGACCCCAGGCTGCCTAAACACATTAGTGCCTCCTGTCGTGTTCTGCTGCCTTATTAAGATTTATATTATGTAAGGGCTATTGTGCCTGGTCTTGCTGCTAAAAATCAGGGTCAAGTTTCAGTAATACCACTATTATTCTTCAAGTATCAAAATTTATTTCTAGATCCCAAATATTCTGTTGAAACTCCATGTAATTTTTTTTTAATGTAGTTAATCTGAGTATTCATGTCTCAGAACAGGAGTGTTGGTAACTAAATCAGTTTTTGGTTGCCGGCTTTAGAAAACCCACTTGTTCATAGAGTTGGTGTCTTCTTTGTTTATCCATTACTCTAGAATCAATGGAGTACCTATAATAAATATTAAATTAATGTCTATAATTATGCCTCAAAATCACAGCTTTATCTGTCTCTATAGCTATCTGAAAAATATATGCACCTAAACTCTGACTTGAAGCTCTAGCTTAATTTTCACTTTTTGTTCCTGTCTGGAGTTCTCTAGTTCAAAATATCCTCATTGATGTCTTTTTAATCTCTTGCATGAATTCCACTAATAAAATAAACTATGAACCATAGAAATGATGGGTTGGGTTTATAAAGCAGTTTTTTACAGATTGAATTCCTTTTTAGCAGAGGTGGAGATGGTATCCAACCTGACTGATTTGCCAATAAACCAGCCTGTCAGAGTACAATCAGCCAATTTTTCAAGGGGTTGCCTAAGTAGTAAAAGAATGTAATAATTTTGTGGTACTGTAATGTTTGGTCCAATCCATAGAACAATTTCTAGGACAAGATACGTTCTTCACATTCTTACATGTCACTGCCATACAGCTGTCATTTGTCAATTCTTTTTCAGAAAGTATGTACACTTTTGTTTCCTATTCCATTAGTGATTCTGCCAGCAAGACAGTAATGGTTTCAGTAGGAGGGTATGATTCAGTATGGATGTTTGTTTATGATGCATGTTATTTTTTTTCATTGGATGATGAAGGGAATGCTTAAACATTGGGTATGTTTAAAGACCCCTAAACTGCTGAATAATACTCTGGGTTTCGTACTCTTGTGGAATTTAAGCTATGTGAATTTGATCAAAGTTATCTACCTTGGTGTTGTGTGTTCCTCCCACAGCAGCAGTCTTAGAAAAAAAAAGTGCTACAAGACTGTCCATCACAGTCCCCATCTTCCCTGTGGACCAAGGAGTTTTTTAAGCTTCTCTGTGTCTTTCAAGATAATGAAAGAGCCCTACAGAGCTTAACATTCAAAGACAACGGCAAAGTATATGTACTGTTGAGTTTCATAATGTTAAAAAATGTTTAAAAATCTCCCATAAATTCCTGTTACACTGTATAGACTTTTCTACTATAAAAGGTGATAAGCCAAGTTTTCAGGCTCTTTTAGCCCCATGCTCAGTTGAGTAGCTATGTTAAAATATCTTGATATATGCCATAGAATTCAAAATACCAAGCTGCAAGATTCAACATTTACATGTAATTTGAAACTGAGAATTACTCAGAATGATAGAATTCTCTCATTAGAAATTACATCAATAATTAAGGTAATAATCTGTGTCAAAAAATGCTTACAAAGAATTAACTTGATTATATCACAAATTTCAATAACAAGTGTTAGATAATAACTTGAACTTCTTGCACTAAGAAACTGATATTTTAGTTGCTTTTTTTGTTAGGGCACTATGGCATAAAGAGTTTGGGTGTTCTACACTTCATGCAGGAGATGTGACTGTTTCTAAATAACAGATAATTACTCAGTTGAATAACTTGTCTCAACATAGAACAGAGGTAACAACCTGGGAACATATCAAAATGACATGTGGTAAGAAACAGCATATTTTTTCTTTTAAGTGGCTGAAGTGAAACAGGGAACACTTTACTCCATTTTACCCTGGCTTTACATTCCCTAACTTTCTTCTTAAGTAATTTTAGAGATCCTAAGTATCCCATGTGTTCCAGGAGAAGATACACTGAAGAGGAGACGGCATTTTCCCAGGATGAAATGGGAATAAGATGTATTCAATAAAATGGATAATCTAAACAGAAGTTTTATTTCTGCCACAGCTCTTCAGCCTAGTGCTAAGCTGGGCTCAACTTGGGAACTCTCTTATAAGATGTGTAAAGACCTTTTGGTCTTCATTATCAGAGCAAGTAAAGTAATGATCAAGCCTTTCCTTTTTGTTCGACTGGTATTGATAGATGCTGCCTGCTGCTTGTAGGAACCATAATATAGACACATTCAAAAAAAAGTATCCTAAAAGGGTAATTCAAGGGCTTAAGCACATGCATCAATAATTCGAAAGTTTTGTCAGTGGAGAAGAAAAGTGTCTGCATTTACACTGCATCTAGAGTAGGCAACCTAAATTTCCTACCAATGTGAACTTAAGGTATTATAGAAATGAAAATGACATTTTAGAAATAGCTGTTGTAATTTTTGATATATTTTGCTCCATGTAACAATATTACATATCTGCAACTTTCTTAGCTGTGAGATACTACATTGTAACGATCCAAACCTCATTTTGACTAATGCAGGCGACCAAAACTGGATTGCAAATTCTAAGATACCTTAATGTGTCACTCTTCTATCTAGGAGAGAATTACTCTTCTTTTTCTAATTATTTGGTTTATAGGACTTCAGAAAAAAAGGACTAAATATTGAAATCAGACTATGATCAATTAAAGAGCATCAAAATGAAAATTGGAGGGGAAGAAAGAAAGTAGGGCAGAGGGGAAGACAATATACTATGTTACTTATAGCAAGAACAAAAAGACCTTATCTGTTTGCCCTTGTACTCCCTTTCCTGAATAATTTAAAGCAATAAAGTATAACAGCCAAAATGTTATATTGACTATCTGAATTAAAGTGGCTAAAAAGAAAGTCTTGGCATAATCAATATAAGTGAACTATTAAGCTGAGAAGTCTCTTTCAAAGTCACTGTTTATTAAGCTAAAGTACTGCTATATGTTAGCTCTCTTTTTGGTATTAATGAAGTTTCTTTCATATAGCACCAAGGATGAGATATCAGATATAGCTTAAACTCATAATTCTATCATTTATTATGGTTTTAAAAGGTAGATTTAGAAGCTCTGACATGATTTGAGAACCTGCTGATTTTAACTGGTATTATTTTGCTTCACTCCAATGATCCTTCCAAGACTCATCTTCTACTTTTCCTAGATGGGTGTAAAATAAGCCTAAAATCATGTATAGATACACTGCAGAAATGCTTCTTATTTCCTAGTAGTAACACAGCATTAATAATTTTATAATTGTATTCCTCTGTAATAGGTTATGTCATGTGTTAAATTAAGTGTGATAAAAATGTTTTAGGTCTATAATTAGAATATGATTGCTTCGGTGCACACCTGTCTAAAAATGTATTTGCCTTAGTGATGTGCATAGATGTACCTAGTCTAATAATCTGCTTTTTCCTTGCAAGTGGATCTTCTGCAGCTTAAACTACAGCACACTCTATATTAACCTTTCCTAGGTGAGAAGGTAATATGGACATGCATGATGGAAGCCTATTTCCACTGGTTTAGATGAGGTCTGTTGCTTTTGCTGAACACTGAAAATAACCACTACTTTGCTTTGATATTAAAATTGAAAAGTGCACGTGGAACACAGGATGACGACCTTCTCGGGTAGAAGGGTGCGAATGTGTTCTGAAAGACATGAGAAGAACACTTTTGTGTTAAAGAGCAAATAAACAAAACATTTTGAAGTGATGCAGTCCAGAGCAGTTCAGACCAAATATCAAACAAAACAGTAAAGGACTGAGTGTTGCTGTAAAGCACAATAGCAAAACAGGTGAGGTAGCATTTAATACTTACAATTAAAACTGGAAGTGCATATCTCTCCAATTAAGTCGGTAGTAAGCGTTTGGGACCGTACACCATTTGTCACCATTGATTCCAATTAAACTCACAGCTTCTCATTGTAAAGAATGGTGAGCAATCAATGAGCAATTAAGAGAAGAAGACCTTGAAAGTAACTTATTGTAGTAAATCTGGTGTGGAAATGTGCAGGCACATTGCCATTAAACCACTTACAGCAGTGATAACATGCTGCAGGTGACATCATTTGTTGCTCTTTTAGCCTAGACTGTAGTGCAAATAGCTTTAGGTTTAACTTCTCAAATTCCTGGGACAGCAAACAACATCTCTCTGTAAATCCTGGTGTGGAGCTTGCTGGTTTGTAACCAGCCACTGTGACTCCCATCTTTGTTATTAGTAGCTTAGAAAAGATAAATCAGGTCCTCAAGAATCACATAAGGTTAAAGTTATTAAAGGCAGAAAAGATGTCCATACAGGGAGTGCCAAAGGTGAATTTCAAGAAAACTGTAGCAGAAGGTTCAAATACCTTAATTTGCCCTTATGTGCTGTAATTACTTTTTATTCCAGGACTGAGGAAAGGATATAAGGTCAAATGAACTTCTGGCAAGCATCATGCATGCAAACATGATTTGCATAATAATTTAAGGGTTTTTTTGTCAAAAACAATATCTCTTTAAAAGGCATCTTGTCACTTCAAAGACTCTTTGTCATGCTGCCTGTCTGTAATCTTGTTCGATTAATATATTTCTTTTTTTTCTTTTTAATTGCTTCACTAACACCTAATTAATCTTGTTCCTGATTTTGTTTGTTGGAATTTGTACCATGAGGTCAGCAGCTGTTTCCTCTTGAAAGTGTAAATGTTTTCCCAGGCAAAATACACACATGTATAGAAAACGTAAATATATGTATTTATCAACATAGTTTGGATTTATCATCTAGTCACTTTAGCTACCCAAGTTAATTTAGGAAGTTATTCTGCAGAGTATCATTGCATGACTAGTGACTAATTAATGACTGGGAAACCACTATGCTGTCTGTATGTCTGGACATTTGTATTTTCTCTAATTTCTGATTTGTATATTGTTTTTCATGTTACAGCATTATATAGCCTTTAAATTACATTCCTGTGTATAACCTACCTGCCATAGTTGTTAAACTCAAGATCTCACTATGGACAAAAAGAAGGACATACATTAAACGTAAAACAAGAAAATTTATTGTTTGTCGCCTTAAAATCCTAACAGATTTTACTAAGATGAAACAAAGATATTATGATTAGTCCAGTGGAAATTATACTAACAGTTACTGTCCAAATTAATATCAAATAGATCCCATTATTAGTAAGTTTAATGTGGTTATATCAAGACTTGTGGTCATCCTTTTGTTGCATCTCTGATCCTAAATGAGTCAGGGTGGGGCTGTAGTGAGTTGTCAGGATCCTGAATTCCAGAAAGGGAGGAATTTGAAGCTGGTGATGAATTTTTTTCCTCCTCTTTGAAGGAGTTTATTTTTTTTTTCTTGTCATTCCAATGTTTCCTTGAGGTAGTTTAATGTTTTCTAACATGACTTACATCTTCCTTTTTTTTCTCTGGTCTGTATATGATATATCTTAATTTACAATACATACTATATTTTCTGTAGGTGAGATACTTGTTTTTTTGCTTTGGGGCTTTGCTCGTTACTCCAACAGCAGTTTTTACTCACCTCTGAAGTCTACATTTCACTGAAGACCCATGAGCTGCTGAGAGTCTTGGGGAATCCAGTGTTGCTCTTTGATATTGTTTTTAAGATCATCTTTTTACACATAACAGAAGATATTGCTTTTTCTTGATATTCTCAGACCATCAAGCTACAATGACAATAAAATTTTTTCTTATGTAAAATTCTGATTATATATGCCAGTGGAGTTTACCCCTCCCAGTTTATATGCCCACCCAGCTGAAAGAAAAAAGATACCAAAATTAATATTTTTTTAATCATAAGTACAAAGACTGTTTCTTTTTTTTTTTTTTCTTTCAGAAATAACTCTTATTCTATTTTGAAAAGATATGGGGATTTTTGTCACACACTGTATACAGGATTTTTTTTTTTTTGGTTGGTAGATTCCTTATTGGACTGATGATAAAATTATTACTAAAAATGAAGAAAGATTTTTTCTTCCATAATCACATAAAAAAAGTCACCCAAATTAGAAAAAAAAATCTCTATTTAGATGTTTTTTAATATCCTCTTACCGAATGTCAATACGTTTAGATGGAAGTATTTTTACAAGTCTGGCAATGAATTTACATACAGAAAATTGATTTGAAATCATTCATGGGCAAACCAAGTCCTCCCTGTTACAAATACATTGGTTTGTTATTTTCTCTGGCTGATTAATTGCCTTTATATACTCCTAAACAGGGTGATAATGCTGGAGGAAAGAAGTATGTGTGGTCTCTGTATAAGGTATTCTTTAATTGGAACACGAGAACTATGCGTGTTGACAGATTTATGTGCATTCTGTCTTGTAGCATATGGTGGTGCTGATAAGAACTTGTAATAGTCTGTCTAAAGACCTCACATCTTTGCAGTGCACAGTGGTAAGTGCCTGACATCCCATGCTCATTTTGAACTTCAGTAGGAAGGAAAGGGAAATATAATACTGGAGATTGAATGATGGAATTCATGACACTCAATGTCTTTTCCTGGACAAGACTGATAAGGTAAAAAAAAAACCCCACCACGACAAATTGCTTTAGTTACTTTTGCAAAGTGTCTTCTGTTGTGCCAAAATAAAATGTCTCGATTTAAGTAGGGAGAATTGATTTACACATGAAGTAAAATTATTTATGATAATGTTTTTTAGATAGCTTTGATTTAGGTAGTACAATTTTCCTGTATCTCTGGTGCTCTCCGAATATACTTACACTAATAGTACAGCTTTGTCTTGCATGGCAATTTATGTGCATGCACCAGTGTAGCTTAGCTGTTCCTCCTCTAAGGAGCACTTTCAGAGGCAACTCAATTTAAAATGTAGGCCAAGAAATTTCAGGCTTAATTCAGAAATGTACGGACTCATCAACAGTGCTAAACTTGAAACGTTAATCTCTTATACTGTGTTACTGCGGTCATGCCAAATGTTGTAGGTAAGGGACTGTCAGCAGTTTTAGTCTAAATGCCGATTTTTTGTTGTTATGATTTATCCACTGTAGGGGTGGAACAAATGGTGCATGTTGAATGATCTGCCACTTTGGAAGCTCTAGGTCTCTAAGAGAGATGTGAGTGTTCAGAAGCTTTGTAAACAATTAATGCAGCTTCGATAGCTTTGGGCTGGAACCATAAGCAGGAGTACTGAGGGTCAAATGGATGCCAATAGTTTTGTCCTTGATGCTGTAAAATATTGAGCCTTTACCTGAGAAATCTTCAGAACCTATAGAAACAGAGTTATTTGTTTTTGTGAATGTACCAAATTTTTGTAATTTCTTGGATTGTCGGTCAGGTTCAGATCTTGTAATAAAAGGTTCTTTGTTTGGGGATTGAGTGAAGGCAACCGGTGTTGTCAGAGATGTTTACACTTCAGAAAATGCTCTCATTCTCTACAGCATAGGTAAAAATTTTGGCATGCCCCTGTGAGGTAGGGAATACTCTCCAAAGAACACAAAGAATAGCTGTGATTGTTGTTTTTTTTTTAACATAAAAATGGGTAGACCATATGAGAAAGGAAAATTTTAATATTATATAAAAACAGTAATTTGGATGACATATAATTCATCAGGTCATTGTTTTTAATGTAGAAAACTCAACTTGAAGGAAACCATTTCAAATATATCTACAGTGATTGGTAGTCTGGGCATGAAGATACTAGTTCTTATTGAAGCTGTCAGGATGTCTTTTGTAAAAATGCATTTTTAGTTTAATAAAGTGAAGCAATGCTATTTTAAGGGTTCATTTTGGCTTGTTTTACTGGTAGTAAATAAGGAGAAACACAATTAAGCCTTGTGTTTTATATATACAGTCTTACTATCTATTACCACTTTAGATTACTTGTCTATATTCTTTTCTTCTTTTAATTTATGTGACACAATTATTTAGGAATTACATTATGCACAATAGCTTTTCATATTTGTAGAGGTAGTAAACCCATACATGTTATGAAAAACCTAATAACTTTTGTGTATTTGTTACAAGGTACCGATATGCCGAGGACTACACATTAAGAGAGCCAAACTGTAGGAAGCAGAACTTTTGTAAGATGATCATCAAAGAGTAATACCTTCAATAGAGACAAATTCCAATATTCCTAGGCATGATCATTCACAAAGTGAATAAAGAGCTTTGAAACTCTATATAGAGTGCCCTTCTCAGACAGTTACCCTTTGCTGGGGTTACTTTAGTCAGTTCCATCTCACTAACATGTTGCTTAAAACAGGGTCACTCTCAGCACATGGTATTTTACAGATGGTATATTCATACCAGGTGCTGGGATAAAACAATTTTGTATAAAGTGCACACCTGATTTTCATTAGTTATATTTCCTTTTTAAGATCCAGCTAGGTAGCCTGAAACCACCCTTAAGCCCAAGTGATTCTTTGCTGTTGGTACTTCGATACAGGCTCATACCCAGATGTAGACAGGCAAGTTAATGTGCAGGTTTGGGACAATTTTCTTGCATTGGCTGCATCTGCCATCATGTGTGCCACAACAGATCAGTCAGCCGAGACCTTCCTAGACAGTTCACAGCATTATGTGTTGAAATGTCAGACTGGCAGTGCAGTGGGTTCACCAAAGGGGACAAAGTTTTGGCTTTCTCTCTATAACGGTGTGGACAGTCCGAGCCTGGATAGGCAGTCTGGCTGCAGAACATGCCAACTGTTAGTGAGCTTGCTCACAGGCTTCACTGCTTCAAAGGACAGCTGTAGAGAGAGCATCTGTCTTGGAGTACCACAGTAAGCTTCATTTTTCAAGCAGAGGGAGCACCTTTCACATTTATTTGATACCAAAAATCTGATAGATTTCATCATCTTCAGGCCTCTGTGTTTCTAATTCTTCTTGTGTGTATGTGTAATTTTGTTTCATGGACTGTTCCAGGCAATAAGGACTGCCAATGATCAATATGTCTTTCTAGCTATGACAGAAGGGCAGAAGCAGTGACAAATAGAGCCAGCAGAGAGAAGTAGAGTTATTAATTCATCTTCCTTTCTTCCTTTCTTCTGACGCAGAAATTTGTTGTCCCACAAGCCTAGAGCAGAGCAGTGACCTGGGCCAATTCCAGTTGTGGGAAATATCTTTTTGCAGTAGAGAAGGTGCTTTTCTGAGGACATTGATTCAAGAAGATTGAAATGGAAAGTAAGGAGAAATAGGCTATGAAGTGATTTATCAGGAGGTGATTTTACAGGAGGTCTGATATACTAGAGAAAGCAGCTGTGTCTATAAACAGGGACTATAATATCCTTGAATATTAGGGAATTCAGCAAGTGACGAATTATGGTAACATTCAATTGTTACTTATCCTCATGTCCTTTACTATTGCAGTTATGATAGACATGATGATGGAGAATATTGAACTGAAATTTGGTGGAAACTCCCCCACCCCCAAACAATAAAACACTTCCCTCTTAAGGATATGTCTCTTGTTTTGCACAACAATAAATGGAATAGGCTGTTACTGGAGTTTTAATAAGACCATAACTTTCTGCTCTATATGTAAAATGAAGCAGTTGATTTACTTTATAATGATACAAACAAGAAAAGCTACTGTAAAATATATGTGGCTCTCTGAAGTATGAATTTGATTACAAAGAATAAAGCCGGAAAAATACACAGCATCTGATGCAGCTACACAAAAGAGGCAGGAGAATAATTAAAAAATGGCACACTGATTTATTTAAAACTTGAGGGCCTGCTTTCCAGCATAAACCAATACATTCTGCAAAAGACCATTTTGGAAGGTAACTGAAGTTACCAACTTGTACAAGCTTCAGCCAAGGCAAAATATGTATGCTTCTTGCAATCTCCTTGCCTGCAGGAATATACTTTGTGCCAGTCATAGTTAATTTTGCACTAGAAATCCACATGGGACTGCCAGCTGGAAGCAGGGGGAATGAAAACTATGCATGTAAGTGCTTCAAACTGCTGGAAATACGATGCTTGGCATTTAGATGTCAAAAAAATTGCTACTTGTTTATTGTCAAATTAAATGTCCTTGGACTAAGAGCTCATCTATAATTGAACTTTATTTTAAAAGCAAACTTCAGCAACATCTCTTTCTGCCCTTGCCACCCAGTTTTATTGTCATTGAGATGGAAGTCTCACCAAAGAGATTTCAAGCTTATGTGTTTTCAAGGAGCCATAGATTATGCTTAGACACTTTACCTCTTGGGATGAGGTTGAGATCAGCAAGTTTAGTAGTTTTCTATTTTCATCAAAAAAAGGGAGGGGAAAAAAAGGCTATTCTAGAATTGTGGATTAATTCAGGTTGTAGAGGACCTCTGAAGGTCATTTGGCCCAAGTTGTGCTGAGAGCAGAGATTTATATTGTTAGTTGAATTTATGCAAACAAAATTAGCTCAACATGGCTGAAGGACGGGAGATTTTTTTCGGGTTTTTCCCCCTCCTCTATCTAGAGTGGGTCTGAAGGCTTACAGGACAGTTTTGAAACAGAGACATCTAGATTTGGAGACTGAAGCTGGTGATGCTTATGTAAACCAGTGTTTTTGCAAGAAAATAAATTTTTTATTTCTTATCTACTGTCCGTGCAAAATTCATGTCTCTTTTTTCCTGTATTTCTCTAATAGTGCACAGAGCACAAATTCATGAAGGTTTCTGGTGAGTGGAAGTCTATTAGGCTCTTGTTTCCACTTTACCGGTGGTGATGGATCACAGTAGAATCCCAATAGAATAGCATTAGGTAGCTCACCTAATTAGATCATCAGATTAAGAAAGAGGCATGTGATCTTGTTGATCATTCAGTGAGAGCTTGTATCTGTTGAATGGACTAGCCCTGTCCTTCATGGGGAATTCCTTTGACCTTAGGGATTATATTGACAGAATCTGGCCCTTCTTTCCAGCTTTTATTTCATGGTGCGACGGTCCTTTTCAGCTCTTAGCTCATATGCATTCTTAGTGCATCGTTTTAACATTCAGATTCAAGGGCTAGGACTCTCAGTAACTCCCAAGCATGCTACAGAAATTTCAACCATAACTCTATGAAATTAAGTTTTAAAACTTCCCAGGCTTTAAAGCCTGCCTCCCAGACACCTCTGGCTCTTTGGCTGCTTCTTGTAGCAAAGCACTGACTTTACGTGCACAGCAGCATGGCACGAGCACAGCTTTTTGGGATCCAGCCATCTCCACCAGGTTTTGGGTGATAGAAAGAGATGGGAAATGAGAAATGTAGTACAAAATAAAGAGGAAAGGGCAAACAATCCAACTAGTTTCTAAAAAAAATAATGGTAACTGTTAAATAAGCTAGAACTATTTTTATTTCAATTAGGCAATCATATAAGGATAAAACGTATGTTACTTTAAATCAAGGTGTTTTAAAAAGGCTGAAGTGACAGATTTAGCATCTACTTAATTTTCTTTAAAGAAAACAAATGAAAAAATTACAAATTTCTGCTATAACTTCCGAACTGTAACACTGCAATAAATGAATTAATTTTTTCACTACTTGCAATTTTATGGTGCTATAAGGCAAAGGCAGCCTGCCTGGTCTAGCCTATGATATTGAACCTCAGCAAAAAAAGAAACCCTGGAAACTTTAGGCAAGGCAAAGACAGTGAATGAGAGAGGTAAAAAATAACTCTATAAAAGCATGATTTATTAGTAATGGGGGTGGGAGAGTAGGTGAAATAGACAGGGTGTAGGTAAAAGGAAGCAAATGAAGGAGTTGAAACTAGTAAAGAAACAACAGAAATTAAGAAGCAGGGAGAGACAGAGATTTGAATGATTTCTGAACTATTTTTTCTCAGGGAACATAGTATTATCTTGCAATCATGCTAAGGATTAGGTCTGATGATGTTACCAGAGCATTACAAAAAATATTTGACTTTACCAGGATGTTTGATTTTAAATTAAAGACTTTCAGTCTGCCATACAGTTCTTCTGAAGGTCCTTCATAGTTTGAATATTATCAAGGATTTTTGAAACAATATGAATAATTTCAAGGGTAATTACAAATTTGTTTTCAGTGCACCTGGAGACAACTCTATTGTGTGAAATCTCTCCCCAAAGAAAAGGAGTATTCACTCATAGAAAGCATTCTTAGGAAAAAAAGAAAAAATCTAATTGAAAATCCTACCAGAACAGTTTTAAGAATATATTCCTAAAATCTGTCTCATGAGTACCTGGATAAATTATATGGAGTAAATCAAAATTTTTGTAAATTACTGAGTATGTAAATATATTTTCTATAAATTTTGTATCTAGTCCACTTTCATGGTAACTTGCAGTAACATTTTGCTTTCCATTGCAACAGACCAGAGATTTGCATTAGCTGATTTTTTTTAAAAGCTCTGCGAATGAGACTGCATCTGCTAAGCACTGTTACATGGCAATTTTTAATCATGTGACTATCCATCATCATTTTGTTTTGCTTTATGATGATGACAGCTTGACATTATTCAACATCCTCACCTTCTCAAAAGAAGGATTTCCTCAGAATGCAGAAGAGTGTTCACCTGTTTCTTCCAAGAAAAGAAAACCTTTACATGAACACCAAGGTTTGGCTGAGGAGCAAAAAGCAGTAGAAAACTGTCATCAGGCTTAATTTTTGTTTCTATGGTCTGAAAGTGAAAGCCAGCCTCTTCCAACCCAGAAGAGAGAGGTCATTTTTTTTTTTTTTTCGGTTTGGGGAATACCTGCATCCAGAAATCTGGTATTTAACTTTAAACCCATTATTAAAAGAGTAGGACAAAGTTTCCTTCTTTCTTCATCTTTCCTACCAGACACAGGTCTGACAGAGCACCTTCCTTTTTGTCAGTATTTAATTTCATGCCCAATGTAAAGTTACAACTTATTAAATATTATGTACTTAGCATTCATCACAACAAAGATCAAAGAAATCATTAAAGAAATGTCTTTCTTTGCACTACTAATAAAATGAAAAAGCACAACTCCAAAATGCAGATGAATTGGAATAGACATTATTTGTAACATACAAAGTGACGTGTGTTTCATAAAAAATGCACAAAGTGCTAGATATTTTGTTACTGATTTTTGCTGATATATAATGAATTCTATGAATTTACTCAATTCAAAATAGGTTGATTTCATTCACTCAATTAAAATTTTCCTTGTTGCAGCTTCTCTGTCACTTATTTCCTTTTATCTTTTTGTATGTCCTTCTATGTCCTACTAATGAAGAAATATTACCCCTTGGGGTCTGTTTTTGTGTGGTTGTTTTTTTTTCCCCGAGTCACCTCCTTTTCTTTTAGAGTTCCTTTGAGCTGATAATGTCAGTATAAGAATTTTATTGAAAATAATTTCCTATATATTTTAGGGTTTTTGATACACTTGCCAAGGCTTGTCTAAATCTGTCACAAGAACAATCACTTAATGCTTCTTCTGCATTCTTCTTGACTCTCATTCAATTCCTGTTCCAAATTCTTAGCTAGAAGTCACTCAGTTATTTTGTTATTGTGGAATATTTTGACTGTTTTCCTCTATAGTAAGTTTTTTTTTAGTCCCCTCACCGAGGGGAGTAGTTATTCTGTTCCCTAAGCCTGAGTACTAAAGTGATGACAATGATTTAAGAAGTTAGTCAATTTCTTCGTTCAGTAGGTATGCCTGACTGACTTTTCTTACTTTTTTCCTATTTTTCTAGAAAGTTTATTCTGGAAAAGAGGAGACCTGACTTTCTGTGTGTGCTTCTTTGTAATAATACTCAAAAGTTACTAGAGCTGTCTACTGCCATAGATTTCTTTCTCTTTACAGGCAAGATATTTTTGGTGTGTGTACAGTGCAAACTTCAATATCAGAAGCCCCAGCTAGCTTGGCTAGTGGAACAGAAAGCAATTTAAATGATTTATCATGATGAAGCTGTATGGTGCCATGTATTTTATTGTGCATATGCGTACATCACTGCGGGCTAGAACCCCTGACAGGCCTATGAGTGAAATTTATGCATCACTTGAGATCCTCAGATCTCTCACTTGCTGCCTAACTTAATAAAATATCTAAATTGCCTCAGAGTACAGGCACAGGTACTGCCTAACTGTAGAAATGCTAATCCAGTCTGTCAAATTGTTGAAAGCATATCCATATGCCAATGTGCTAGCTGAACTCTCTGAGTAGTCTCTTTGCTCCGTTTATGAGATCTCAGGCCATGACCTCAAAAGAAGACCAGGACTAGAAGGGAGTTTGTAGATCTCTCTGAATGATGACTGCAATAGCAGAGGGCTGGAATATGTTTTCATAAGTATATAAAACCCCATCTCAATAGTACTTTTATGCTCTTCCCTTGCCATTCCTTTCTGCCCCATCCTATAGAAAAACTGCTCGAGGGCTTCTTCTGACTTTTCCTTGAAAGTTTATTCATAGCTGTATTTGTACTAACAATGTTCCTCCCTTGAAATCACCGTTCTTCCTCTTTAGTGTAAATCTCCTGAAGTATTTTATAAAGAAGAGTTAAATTGTCCCTCAGTCTTCATCTTGGTCTGTGAAAAAATCTAGAGGTGTTTTAGTCTTCTTTCCTACAACAGACTTTTCTTTGTCCTTACCAACTTAATAGCTCTTACCTAATTCTCTTCCTTTTTATTTAATGTCCTAAGATTGACAGTCACCATATTCTGAATGATGATGTGCCAGTATTGCATTTGCCTTTTAGGTAGCTGTATCACATTCATATCCCAGTATCCCATTAACCTATGATCAACAAATACAATTGGGTCCTTCTGCTTTCTTATGATAGAAATAAATTTGAAATTAAAAATAAGTTTGAATATTTTCAGTTATTATTGTACAGATGTGTATTTAGTATTGCTGAATATGCCCTGACATGGTCCTTCAGGTCATTTACCCCTGTGTTTTGCTAACATTGTTTCCTATCTTTGTGATGAGACCTCCTTTTCTAGCAATGGAAATTTGTAAAGAGATCAGGCCAAAAGCTAATTTTTTCTTCCCTAATCAATCTCGCGCAGGAGTTTCCTGTTTAATTCTCTTTGGTGTTGTCTCCTGTTAGACCAATTCCTTATTCAGGTTAGATTTCTATTAATCTTTATCTGCTTAGCTAGACGACTAGATTTCAGTGTGTCAGAGTGTTAGAGCCCAGATGGATGAGCTCTTAATTCATTACCCTACTGTGGAAAATAATTTCATATTTTAAAAGCTACTGTTACAGTTTTACATTTTTTTACTGAACAAAATTGAGTCTATAGATGGATGGAAAATGTGTCCAGTTTCAGTAATATGAAAAACCCTATCTGGTTATTCTTTTCTCCTGAATACAAGTATTTTTCTGTTTTTCAGGTTTGTTCTCTTCTTATGGAAGCGATCTTAAAATACATGCTGTCTGACCTGCAACTTCATTTTTCTGTTCTTCCACAATTCTGGGCTGGAGTTCAGCTTGTGATTATGAGCAATTCATATATGTTTAGTTCCTTGAGATCTGTTTTCACTTCTGTTACAGTATTTTTAGTTTTTTGTTAATATACACTTTTATTTGCCCTGCTGTTATCTGGAAGGTCAATGTCATGCTCTGTTAAAAATGGAAGAAAGCTGTTTATTTAATTATTATTCATTATTATTAATATTCATTCTACTTCATCTCCAGCTCTTTATGGTGTCTTCTTCTAGCTCTCATAAAAACATATTCACTACCCAAGGTCGTTTATGGCTGCCTCGCTGAGAAGGAGCCACTGCCTCTCAGTGTTGCTTACAGAACCAAGGTTGGGTTGAGGTTGGAAGGGACCTATGGACATCATCTGGTCCAACTCCTCTGCTCAAGCAGAGACACCGAGTCAGCTGCTCAGGGCCATGTCCAGATGGCTTTCGAGCATTTCCAAGAATGGGGATTCTACTACCTCTCTGGCCAACCTGCACAGGTGCTTGGTTATCCTCACAGTGAAAAAGTGTTTCCGGATGTTCAGACGGAGTATCTGGATCTTCATTTTGGGCCTGTTGCCTCTGGTTCTGTCACCGGGCACCACTGAAAGGAGCCTGCCTCTGTCGACTTTGCACCCTCCCTTTTGATGTTTATATACACAGATGAGATGCCCCTGTGTCTTCTCTTTTACCTTTCAGCCTTAGAACTTCCCCATGTATTTTGTGTGATGCCTGGCCTCCCAGCTCATAGCTCTAACCCAGCTGGAGAGAAGGGCGCCTAAAAGTTGAATTTGGCAATTTCTTTAATAGCTCGGTCCCAGCAAGATTTTAGTCTCAGGTTTGAATGTGTCACTTGATCATACATGCAATTTAGCTATACAGCTGGACCCTTAAAAATTTGCAATGCATATTTACTCATATAACTGGCCAAACCAAAATTAGTGCTAAATTCAGGTATTGCTCCAGTGAATTTTTATTTATCTTTTTCCCCCCATACTTTCGGTAAACTTGCAAGTTCAAGTTCCTGTTATTTCCCGATATCCTAAACCAAAAGGCTTAGTGCTGAGAACACCAAAATGTTTGCAGAAAGTAGCTATTTGTAGACGCAAGAAAGAACAAGCAACAGCATAGATTTGACCTCATGAGAAATGTCACCTAACCGTCTCCTTGACAGAGCTTAAGAGAAAATTGTTACATTATTAATTGATATTTTGATTAGAAGCTTCTATTTAATTTGCGGGGTAGGGTGGGGTGGTGAGAAGAAAAGAAAAGGCCATTTCGGGGAATTTTTCCACTCTATTACTTTTCTCGTTCATATGCCTGGGTCACTTCTGCTTTTAGCAATGGACATTTTGCCCTCTAGTGGTTTCTTTCGGTTACAAAATATCTGGGGAAAATCTGTGTGCACTCAAATTCATCCGCTTAGATTCTGGTGTGGACGTGCAAAGCAAAAACTTTTAAGATTATTTAAAAAATGATGGTGTTCTTTTTTCTTTTGTCTGTATCCATCAATACACCTTTATGACTTTACCTTTAATTACACTGTCCTCAGAATATATTTTATTCACATGGATTGTTAAGGGGAAGCTAAAAGGCACTGCATTTTAATTTCAAAGTAGTGGTAAGGAAATTAACTGCCAAAGATTTGGATTTTGCTTCAAAGCAGTGACGCTGTACTGACATTACGGATAGCCTCATTTGTTGCTTTGTTTAACGAAACAAAGGAATGAAAGCTATGTAATAACCGAAGCTGTAATATACTTGCTAGAGCAGCACGTATGTGCTGCAAAGTTTTTGTTTAAGTCCATAACAATGATCCAACTATGATTATTTGGGACATGACTTGTGGATAGACAGAATGTATTTAGCTTTATTCTAGAGTCTTAGTCACTGCTTTAGTGCTCTGGGAGTATGAAAATGAAGTGGTACCATTTATATTTTAATTCTTGTGACTCCAGCATACTGGTTTTCTGTTGCAGTATTTCCATGCATTTTTTGTTATGTGAAGTTTTGCTGTAGTGAATGGCATGTTGGCACCCTCAATGTATTTGGAGCTGTTCCAAGGAGAAGTAATACTGCATAAAATATGTAATATTCTTATGAAAGATAGGCAAAATCTTAATTAACATGCTTGATGCAGCACCAATTGAGATTAAATATGCATGCTACTAAGGGTTGCTCTCTTCAAGGCAACCTAAAAATAAATATTTAGGGGATATTACAAAATGCCAACTTCAATACAAAGTTTCATTGCATCTATGAATTCAAGTGTTTCCTAATTAGAATAAGACAGGCTAATAGATTAATGCTCTTTATTTCTCTGCATCATGGTTCCCAAAATATTCAGTTTAACTAGTCCCTGAAAAGAACCACTGATGGATTGATGATACTCAATGGTTTTAGAATGACTGGATTACAATAAACCTGAGTTAGATGAGGCTATAAACCAACAACTGTAACAAGACTGCAACCACACTCTTCCGTACATCATAATCAAAAAAGGTCCATAGATGAAAATATCCTGAAGAAAAAATGTATTTCCATTGTGCTTTAAGACTTTGCAATAAATGAAAATGCCATGCTATCCCTTCCATAGCTCTATTTTTACTTGCAAAATGTTTGTTTATAAATACATTTTTTAAACCCTTTCCCTCCACTTTAAATTAGTAAGACTGTATCATCCAAAACATTTCTACTTTATGAAACAAGAGTATTTTTTTTCATAGAAATTCCCAATTTTATGAGAATAATGAGATTTTTAGAGAAAAGTAATAGAGAGGTCTTTCCATGAATAATGTAATTTTGAGGTCTACAGGTATAGGACAAAAGGGCCGCCAAGTAAAGAAAGTTGTTCTTGAGGCTTTTAGGTGCTTCAGCCCTTAAGAATAAGGGCTGTGGGTCTGCTAAAGTGGAATAAGCAGCTATGGCATTGGGAGAAAAGTCGATTAAGAGTTTGTATGGTTCAAGGGTAATCATCTCATGAAGCTGAGAGAAATATATTAAGATCAGAGAAAATATCTCTATTTCTTATTTTAAAAAGCAAATTTTCAGAACCAAAATGTTTTAAAAAGGAGCAGAATATTAAAATAAGGACAAGGAGAAGAATAGGGATAGAAGCGATGTGTGTCAGGATCAAAGAGAAAGTAATGTAGTATTCTCCTAATTAGTTGTGACTGTTCATAGAATCTTAGAACACGCTGAGTTGGAAAAGACCCATCAAGATCACTGAGTCCAACTTCTGGCCCTGCACAGGACACCCCAAGAGTCACACCATGTGCCTGAGCATGTTGTCCAAACACTTCTTGAACTATGTCAGGTTTGGTGCCTTCCCTGGGAAGCCTCTCCCAGTGCTCAGCCACCCTCTGTGTGAAAAACCTTTTCCTGATATCCAGTCTAAACCTCCCCTGACTCAGCTTCACGCTGCTTCCTCAAGTCCTGTCACTGGTCAAGAGAGTGAGGAAATCAGTAGGGATGTTTTTTTTGTCTGTATCTGCTTCTCTGCTTTCCTGCTGCTTTCTTTTCTTGTTTTGTTAATTTGGGGGGTTAGGGGAGGGCAAGGGGCCGCCTTTTATATGTATTCAAGGCCACCTCGTTTCCCATGGATCTTGTGATCTTAACTACCATTGCTGCTGACGTTTCAGATCATCTGTGGTGGACATTTCTGGTAGTCAGGTGGACTCTGCAGTTCAACACCATCATGTCTCATTGTCGCCGTGGGCCCTCGGACAGCGGCCGCTAAAGCGGCGTCCGACCCGATCCCGGCCGGGCTCGGCGACAGTGTCTGCGGACACTGCCCTGTGACGTCTGCCTCTCGGCAGCGCGCGGTCAGCCGCCTCCGTGCAGGTTGTCGCAGGCAGCGGGGTGAGACCGGCTAATCGGTCTCCCGAGACCCGTCGTCCGGGATGCTCAGGCTGCAGGTGGTGTGCGGTGGTGAGGCAAGGCGACCCCGGAGGCGAAGAAAGAAAGGGAAGGAGAGCTCTCTCTCTTACCAACGACAGCGTTTATTGCAGCATGGCAAGAGTGGGGGGAGAACGCCAAAGGATTTTGGGTGTGTCCAGGGTTTTTAAGGGAAGAAAAATGAGGGAGGGGTTCACAACTTGGACCAATAGGGAAGAGGTACAGGGGAGGAACCAGGGTACAAAATCCAATGGGGTAAAATCAGGGGTGTTAACTTGGGAGGAGTCAGGGAGGAGCCAACTTGACAGGCATTTAACAGGGGAACATTCTGGAAGGGGAAAACTGGGCATGTGCCCAGGGGTGGAGACTGGAGCTGTGACTGACAGAATGGAAGGGAGGAGACTGGGCGGAGACTCTAAACCACAGAGTCTTCAGAGGATGACTGATCGGCTTCCGACCCTTCCATCCACCTCAGTGCACTCAATGGTGTTGGGGGAGGCGGCCTCTGGAGGAACCAGGAGGTTGCCCGACTGGATGCAGGTAGGGAACCCTCACCCACATCTCATATGTGACCAAAGCCTCTGCCTAGAGCTGCAAGAAGACTTGGCTGCTCCAACGTAGCCATTACTGCCCAGAACTACGTTCTGTCTTCCTGTGGAAGGCATCTGCCCGTGTAGCTGGAATGAACGAAACAGTTCTGTGCCCAGCACTTCAGGGCACTGATTTGTGGATTCCTTCTGAAGAATTACCACCGAAAACATGTGCTAATAGGAGGGGCTGTTTAATCATAGTGGCCGTGAAATGAACAGTACTCTCACAACTTCAGAAGCACGGCCCAAGAGCAGGGGATGTTTTTAGGTATTATCACTTCAGTACCACTGTTTGGTCTCCCTGGAGTCAGAAGGAATCAGAACTGCAAGTCTCCGAAGCTGGACCTGGAGAAAATCCAATGAACCACAGATCAGAACAAATTCAAGGTCCCTGTGGATGCTGCACTGAAGTCAAGGTTAGTATAAAAGAAGTTTATTTTGGACAGGCTGCCATCATTCTTATGTGAATAAAAGCAATTTTTCTGAACATTACGTGAGATGAACTATGGCGAGGATTTATAGTTTTTCCACTATAATTGCTACCCTTATCCCTAATTCCTACTTGTAATTTTTAACATTACAATTTTCTGCTTTCTTTGGGAATATTTTAGAAGCACAAAATATTGTCATTTTTCTTCCTTAACACATAGTACAAAAATAAACACTGAATCAGAAATGAAAATTGTATGTCAGTTTTGTTCTTCTCTCTTCATGAGAGCACCGTAGATCTTATGAGTTGTAGTCCTGTGCTTTAATATGCGCAGCAGTTGGCGGTTGTTAAGTAGATTAATCAGATGATGTTAATGTTCAAAAATCCTATTGCAAATAGTATAAATCACATATTGAATATTGAAAATTATGTAATTATGGCCATTTAAGCTGCAATTAAAAATAATTAAATTATCCCATGCAAAGCAGGTTTAGTAAAGAGAAGAACACATTAAACTTGATTTTATTTTAGTTTTTCGTTCTTTAATAAATTATGCTAGAGCATTAAAATGTCCCCTGGGGAGCAAGTACTGTAGGTTATTAAAGAATAAAATTATATTTCAAAGTTTTATATCCATGTCATAGGAATATCTAGATGGAAGATAAACAGCTTTTGAAAAATTGCCTGAAAACAGCAATCCATCATGTTTAGGGAGAGTTTTCTTCCAGTTTGCTATGCTAGCACTTCTGCTATAGTGTCAGTTGTCTTAGGAAAAATGGGATTGCCTAGAGATATTCTTTCATCATAGTAGAAATTTCAGCCATTCTAAGTGCTTTTGGAATAAGAGTGGAGTGCAGTTAATTCTGAAGAAAATCTTTTCTCTTCATTGCACCTGCATCTATTATGGTGCTCTCTGGTTGCAGTGCTAATATCCTTCTCACCTCTACCTAAGGCTGACTGAAAAAATGGGGCCTTCAAAAGTTTTAATTCATTAAATTAGCTAAATTAAATAGGAGTTTCTTCCCTGTTTTGTGAGTCTTTAGTCCTTTCAGAACTATGCAATGCTTTTGTGCTTTCGTGCGGCGCCCATCATCTCCCCGCTCCTCGGAGGTTTAATGACTGTTCGAGATATCGGGACACTATAGTTCTTGCTTTAATCAGTCTCAGCGACTTTAGATTCAATAAAGATTACTGCAAGTGATACTCAACAAAGCTTAGTGGACATTGTTTGATCTCCAGAGAGAACTTGAGTCCTAGCTCCTCATGGTGAGGTGTGCCTGTGAAGAAGGGAAATGCCAAGCTGACTATTTCTGACTCCCTTCCCCGCTCTGGAGGTTACGTACTTAGGTACAAGACAAGCCTGCACATCTTCTCCTACCCAAGCCATGGCCCCAAAGCTGGCGCCCTGGGAAATACTGGACTGTTGTGGGTTGCTTCCCTCATTAATTATTAGAGGACAATTAAAAGATTTTCCCAGGGAGTTGAAAATCCCATTGAATGTGCTTCTCAGCCACAAAGGATTCAGACCTTGCTGCCCATCATTTTAAGCATTAACTTTAAAATACATTTGAAGGATTTGAGATGAAAAGTTGTACAACAGAGTGTGAGGTGATGCACTTTAGCATTAATAACAACATTTCTGCAGTAAGCCACTCAAAGGAAAATAAGAGTGTAAAGAGTAGATCAAACTCACAGATTTGATACTGAGAGTATCTGCAGTGATTCAACCATGAAAATAGCCAACTAAAATATAAATTGTGTCAGAAGAGGTATTTAGATTAAAGAAGGAAAAAGTTACTATAATGATATGGTATCGTCTAGTCAGTTATTTTCAAGATAAATTGAACATCTGAGTTCAAGACAGGATTGACAAATCTCCCATTAGAGTAGATAACCTACAAGAGGGAGCAGAAATTAAATTATTTTCAGTTTTTTTTTTTAGATCAGCACGATGCAGGCTGAGGTAGGATATATTTGTTGCCTGCAAATATCTTGGAACAGTATGACAAAAGGATAGAGCATTTGTTGCAGTAAGGACAATATTTTCATGAAAACAGACATGTACATATTTTATTTAATTAAGCTTGAATCTGTGGTTCCTTGAAAGCAGGAGATTTGCAGCTAGCTCAGGTTATAGATTGTATACTGGATGACCTGTCAAGCTCTGGCTTCAACCTCTCACTAGTCATCCACAGGGGAAAAAAATGTGAAGCTTCTAAATGGTAAGAACTCACATTTTCTGATGTCTCTTACTGAGAAAGTGATCTACAGAATTAACCACCTCACTCTTTCTACTATGTGTTTCCAAAAGATTTTGCAGTTCAGTTAGAGGCTGTGCATCTTGTTCTTGCTCATCTCATTATGGTCTGAGAAACAGCATTTCAAGTTAGATGTTTCAAGCTCTTTCAGATCACTAAGAAGGTTTCTGGGACTATGTACTAAGGGATGTCAACTTGGCAACTTCAAGCCCAGGTTTTCCTGATGCCCGTCTACTGGAGACCAGCCCAGGAGCTTAGACTTCTAGGGGCTCAGTCCGAGGCTGAACTGTTTGAGACCAAACTGCAGGAAAGACAAGTGCATATTCCAGAGATATGGGCATGATGATAACACTTTTTTGTATGAGTCACAGGTTTGGGAGACTTTTTCTCATCACTAGAGAGTAAAATGCTAAGATTCCATGGACACCTATGGATGGAGTCCCTAAAGGTATTTCTCTCCCCACCTGCCTGCTTTAGAAATACAGTAGATGAATAGATCAGAAGTACGTAATAAACATCATTCCTGGGCATTGAAGTATGATCACCCACATTATTAAATGCTCTGAGTGATCCTTGCATGCTTTTAGCCTGTCTCAGTACCTTCCCAAAGCATACTGAGACAAAGCCAACCACTGGCTTTGTGACAGCCCTAGTTTTGTGCGCCAGGATAGTTAGATACTGGTATAAATGCATTCCATGCCTTTTAACATTCATACCCAGGACTCTTCCTGGCCAAATTTAATTTACTAGAGCAAGCTTTAGAGAGCTTCTAGTAGCACCTGACACTCAAGATTAGTTAAAGGAGTGTCATTTAGCTCTCAGTTTCCTGAAGACAGTAATTTGCTGTCATGTTAGTTGCTCTTAGCTGTCTGAGCCAGCTCCATGGTGCTGGTAGACATGATGCAGAACCAGCAGAAGATCTGCAATTATCTGGAGTAGCAGTGGGAACCTGGGCAAGCTATGCTGGGACAACTTGCAGGATGGTGTTTTGTTTACTTAACTCAATCTCACCCTTATCACATCTGTTTCCAGTCATACCTAGGATGTAACTGTGTGAAGTTTAATATTGCTGATTATGTCAGGGAAAGGACACTTCGGTAATGTCCAGGTAAATCAGAGTGGTCTAGGCAGTGGTACGCATGCCAGACATCATATATGGGAAGGGTTCCAGGACTGTATATATAATTTCTATAGCATGTGGGCAAGCTGAAACATTTGTCTGCATGGGATGTCACTAACAGCATTACTCCATGTTGTGATCATGCTCATATGTGATGTAAAACAGAAAAGTCATTGGGTCGCTCTAGGACAGGGGTTGGGAAATGTGGATTTATCTGAGAGAGACAATACTTTCTTGTTCACCACCCTCACAGTGATTTAATCAGTGCCTCTGTCATTATCCCCAGAAACCCTGTAAGACAACATACCAGTGAGAATGCTCAAGGGTTAAACGTCATATGTTTAAACTTATTTTTATAGTTACATAAGCTTTTATTTACATAAACCCTGTTGCTTTGAGATTTATGGTAGGATGGGTGAGACATGTATTAATTTGTATTTCTGTCCTTTTTCATGTTGTCATTGATGATGCAATTCCTAATCTGTGTTTTTCTAAGCAGTACAGTTGCATTGACTATAGCAGCGACACCAGCTGGTGTGCCAGGTTGAAAAATATGTTTTCCTTTCTTGGCTTTGTCAGAGTAAGGCTATATAAGCAATTGTATTCTTGAAGCAGATTTCATAACAGCTGCTTCCAACTCTAATTCTTTCTTTTTCCATCTGTCTTCTCCTAATTCTTCTATTAGAATGGCTAACAGAATCCCAAGGGTGCTGTGAGTTTCTGTAAAAAGTGGGCAATCTCTAGCAGCATCTGAACAATGAAGGCACAATGTTGCATTTGAATTTAACTCTACTTTCCTGCTCTAAATAATGACCTGAGGGAAATGAGAGCTGCACAGATGCTTTGTGTGAAAAACACAGACTTAAAAGAAGTCTAAAGTTGGATTAAAAAGTGAAATGAAAGTTTATGTAACTCTTTTAAATGAAATTAACACCACCAGGCACCTGCATCTGACTACTCTAAAAAAAAAAAAAAAAAATTATTCTACTAAATTCTGTCTTCAAAAGTTCTGTTTCAACTAAATTAAAAAAAAAAGTAAAAGAAATCCTATACATATTTAAATCAGGTCACCACACCATCTCTACTGTAGCACTTCTTAGTGCTACAATAAGGAAAAAGTGCTACATGGTCAGAAAATGCTCAACATACCCTGCAGACATTTTAAAGTTGGAGGTTCTCGTAAATTAACCTTTCATGTAATGTGCTATGTAACCTACAGATTTACAGCTATTTTCAGCTTTTAATAGAGTAATATTTCTTGGTGATTTCATAGTGATCAATGTTTTTTACTGAGGCTGGCAGTCTGTCACAAGTGAGATGTGCCCCCCAGGATGGATACCTAGCTCCACGCTGTTCAGCACCTTCATAAATGATCTGGAGGATGGGAATGAAGCACAGCAACTTTACTGATGGCACTAAGCTGAGCAGTGAGGTGGACAAGCCAGAAGGGAGATCCATCTTAAAGAGAGACCTGGGCTGGCTGGAATGGTTACGGTGTCGCCGCGGACCCTCGGACAGCGCGGCCGCTAAAGCGGCGTCCGGTCCGATCCCGGCCGGGCTCGGCGACAGTGTCTGCGGACACTGGCCTGTGACGTCTGCCTCTCGGCAGCGCGCGGTCAGCCGCCTCCGCGCAGGTTGTCGCAGGCAGCGGGGTGAGACCGGCTAATCGGTCTCCCGAGACCCGTCATCCGGGATGCTCAGGCTGCAGGTGGTGTGCGGTGGTAAGGCAAGGCGACCCCGGAGGCAAAGAGAGGAAGAGAAGGAGAGCGCTCTCTCTTACCAACGACAGCGTTTATTGCAGCGTGGCAAGAGTGGGGGGAGAACTCCGAGAACTCTGAGGATTTTAGGGGTGTCCGAGGGTTTTTAAGGGAGGAAAGTGAGGGAGGGGTTTACAACTTGGACTAATAGGATAAAGGTGCAGGGGAGGAACAAGGGTACAAAGTCCAATGGGGTAAAACCAGGGGTGTTAACTTGGGGGGAGTCAGGGAGGAGCCAACATGACAGACAATTAACTGGGGAACATTCTGGAAAGGGAGAACTGGGTGTGTGTACAGGGGTGGAGACTGAGGCTGTGACTGGCAGCAGGTAGGGAACCCTCACCCACATTACGGTAATGGTACAAAGTTTAACAAAGACAAGTGTAGTCACACACCCAGGATGACGTAACCAAACAGCTCAGTACAGGCCAGGATCTCTGTGACTGCAGAGGAGTCTTGCTGAAGGCGACCTGGAAGACAAATATGCCAGCGGTGAGTTGCTATAGCAGCAATGGCATATTGGAAACTGGGCTTACAAGAGCATCCCACTGTACTCAGCACTTGTCAGGCTGCACCTGGAGCGCTGTGCCTGGTTATGGTCCCCACAATTCAAGAAACACACCGACTGGAGAGGGTTCAAAGGAGGCCCATGAAGATGACCAAAAGGCTGGAGAACCTGCCCTATAAGAAGAGACTGAAGAAATTAGGGTTTTTTTCCCCTGGAGAAGGCTTAGAAGAGGACTTCATTCATGGCATTTCAGCCCTTAAAGGGCAGCTGCAAAGAGGACAGATGCTCTCTTTTCACAAGGAGCCACCTGGAGAAGATACGGGGAAATAGATGCAACTTGTACTGGAGAGGTTTTATCATGATATAAGAAAGGAATTTTTTACAGCAAACCAATCATTCGATGGAACAACCTCCCCAGGGATGTGGTAGAGACTCCAGCACTGGAGGTTTTCAAGG
Source organism: Struthidea cinerea (assembly GCA_013397865.1). NCBI lineage: Eukaryota > Metazoa > Chordata > Aves > Passeriformes > Corcoracidae > Struthidea > Struthidea cinerea. Next base: position 715,443 of record VZTI01001286.1, read on the forward strand.
TGCAATTGGATAGGGTGCTAGATAATCTCATCTAGTTTCCCTTTCCCCCAAAAGCCGGACCAGAACGTCTTTTGAGGTCCCCCTTTCAGCTAGGGGTGTTCTGTCACATCTATCAAATGGAAGGGCAAGGAAAAAGCAGGTTTTTAGGAGGCAGCCTCAGTGCTTATTTCAGTAATACTAATTGTTTAACAATTAGTTACAATCAGTTTCTACTGAATTATCTGACTAACTACCCAATATCATCTTTATTCAGGGTAAGCAGCAAGGTACTGACAAAAGGCAACCATACACTAGCACCACTACTGACTTACTCTTCCAGCAGAAGCTTTGATTTTTTTTTCACTGATACCTGAAAGGCAGCGAACATCTCTCAAAAGGACGTACCCCATACATGTATATTTTGTTCTCTTTCTGCCTCCTAACTGATTGTTAGTATTTTTTGCTGAAGAAAAGAAGTAGCAACTGGAAAAGTTTGCAGTCTGAATTTAACATAAAAATAGCTTTTTTTTCAGCCATGTAAAATGTGAGATTGACAGAGTGATCTGCTCAGATCTGTTGCCTATTTACAGTGCATGCATCTTATCTATTTGCATCAAAGTCACTGAAGTATGAGAACAGTTATCTCTCAACATCTTCAATTATTTTGTGTTAGGCTTGTCTCCTTTCTAAGTTGTACGTCCAAGTCACCCAAGCTTCATTTGTCACATACTTGGCTCTTCATAAAAAAAATCCCATTGTATGCATTTTTAAAGCTCAGTATAACAACAAATATTTTTTTCTTTTTAATTATTTTTCCAAATGTCAGCCAACAAATATATACACACTTTGCTGCAAATATGATAACTAAGACCTTTATTTATTATACTATTTCATATTAATTCTCCTCCAGATATTAAGAACATTTGATACTGTATAATAAGAAATCTTAAACATTTGGTCCCATTCTTTTCTGCAAAAGACTGCCTCTTTTTTTATAAGTACAACAGTATAATAATGAGGATTATTTTTGGCTCGAAAATTGGGAAGGAAATATTTTTTTCATATGATGTTAAACACAAGGAATATAAATCACCTCGTAGTAGTGAGAATAAGGAAGATCAGTCATGCTTCCTGAGGAGAAAGGAAACAAGGGAGTTGCATTTTAGTCTATTCTCAATGGAATATTTAATATCAGACTTCAATACTTCTTGGAACTGAAATTCAGTGCATCATTTTAATTGTTTAATTGACAGTGTTGGGCAAAAACTGATTAATAAATTAGATAGTACTTAATTTTCTCACAATGAAAATTCATTCTTGTATATAAAGTGTTGACATAAATTGCATTGGGGTATTTTTTACAGAGTAATTATTCTGTTGGCTTTTAGTAAACTGACATCCGATTTAATCTTTTAGGGTGACATTCATCTTGTCTAATTTTATTAATCTAAAAACTAGATAAATTGTCTAAAGAAAAAGTCTGGGATTCTTGAACAGCCAGTTGACAAAGAGACATATAGTCTCCAAAGCAGATTTACACCTGTACTTTAAGTTTGTTTAAACTGTAATTTGGAAAAAAACCATCAATTTTTCTATTAAGATAGCTGTTTATAGCACTGGAAAAGTCTAAATTAAAGATATGATCTAATCAAAGTTTGTTGATGGCTGAGGTTGCATACAAGTCCATCTTTTATCTTCATACAAGTGATCATTTGATCAGTAAGAAGAAAAAGACTGCATTTAGTTTATGTGACTTTCCTGATATTCTCAGCACAATGAGATAATTTTACAGGCATTACATCTTCTGTAATTTTCAAGGCAGAACCCAATTTCACTCGAAAACAAAGCTTAGCATGTCTGTGACTGATCTGATGTTAGATGGCTGTGTGAGGATCTTGTTATCACAGGAATATCTTTAAATGTTTTTCTGTAAATTGGAGCCAAGGTGATGGGTTGATTTACAAGAACTATTGTCATATATTTTCAATGATTTAAAAATGTCTAAAGAGGGATTATTTACACTTGCAATACATGCTATTCTAATATGACAACAATAGAGGCCACTATGGTTCCAGAATTCAAAATCTAAAGAAGTCTATAAATTACTGTTTCCTAGAGAATAAAAACAACAATAGTGGTTTTCAGGTAATGTTTGCCTTTTAAATTCTAGTAAAACATTAAATAAATATGTCTTGATGATTGTAAATACTGCATGCTTGAAAGTAGACTAAATTCAGTGGGAATAAGATTTTGTTTGAACTGGATTAGAAGTTTAGGAAATGCTATCTAGGAGGATTGGGAGACTAGTATAAGAATAAATCTTTGCATTTGGAGGTGCTGGGGTGTCTCTACAAAGGTAGAGAAGTTTGCATCCTTGCCTCTACCTCTATGCTGTATTGAAGAATGTATTTTGACATTTATTCTTGTTAATACTGGTTCAGAGCCTGCTGGTAGATATGTGGTAGTGGAGTGGTTATTTTATTTTGTTTTGTGTTCTAGCATTATTATTAAGTCTTGCAAAGTAGCAAGGAGTCATTATTATAGTTTAAGCTACTAAATGCATAGGTAGATACATACTTTCATGTTTACACTGAGATTTTTGTTGTCACTTACATGAAAATGCTGAAGTGCTAGCTGTGAGTTATTCTAAGCACTAGACACTGGTAAAATTAAAGACCTCTCAGGGATTTCATTAGGCTTTGCTTATTTTCTGTTGGTTACTGTGATTCAGTATTACAACTCCCAGTTTCTGAGCACAGCCACGGGAAACAAGTAGAGGAATGGAAAGTTGTTCAATATATGGCAGACTGCCCAGTAATTAAATATGCTTCTTTTAAAATGCATCATCGCCACTTGAACAGTCATTTCTTTCGGAATTTGTCTGGAAACCGGGTGTGTTAGACTTGACCTAAAATACAAACTGATGCTTGTCCACTTAACATGCTCCTTGTGGGAAAGGCTTAAATTTTCTCAGAGCTCCAATAAAGGCAGTGATGCTTGATACGTCTACAAGCACAGAGAGTAATGGGGACATAGTTGAATTGCTATAACTTTGATACCTATCAACTTCACCAGGCAAAAGGCCAATTACTGGAGGAGCTGTCTAAGGAAATACAAGATTTAATGGTGATGCTATCAGTAAAAGTGTCGCTCATCGAGTTGGGGAAGATGTATATTTTTATTTGGTTATTGTCCAACACTGAATTAAAGTAATTTTACTCCATGAATTGAACAGTCATCAGATGGCTGTTGGCTGCTTTCATGTTGAGCTGGATTTAACTGTCGGCTTAAAGAAGGGAGATTTAAAACCTTGAAAACTAATTCTGATATCGTGTCTGTGTGGTAGCTAGTGAATACCTTTAATTTCAGTGAAATTCTCGCTCTGCATTGAAGTCATCATGTTGTTTCACAGTTGCAATAGCAGAATCTAGGAAGAAAGTAATAGCAAGCTTATCTTGCTTTCTTTCATTGTACAATTACAGGTGCTAGGATGATATCAGAGATCATGAAAATAAATATGGGACAGGTCTTAGAGTAGTTGGAAGGCTCCTCTTAATCTTCTATGTTTTCTTTCCAGTGCCTAATGAATTTTGTATTTTTTTTCATTCTCTCTATGTGTGTCTTCTCTGTGATTGTTGGTAGGCTTTTTTAACATACTCATACCTACATCTCAGATTTTTCTCACTATATTCTATGTCCACACATGCTGACAGAAGTCTATCGGAGATACTTCACATATGTCAAAAGGAGAGCTTTGTCAAAAAAGCCACGTTACCTTTGTCAGGTCACAGGCTAAGTTGAGAAAAACCTCTTGATTGATGTATCCATTGTAGAGATTTTGCCAACTTGTACCAGTCAACCAATGTGATTTTATGTCCACAGACTTTTTTTCCAACATGATTACATTGGCAGAACATGGTAGTTTCACCTACAGAGTGCATCTGTTCTGCCGTGTTGCAGCTGATTCAGACAGCTCGTGCTCATATCTCATGAGTTTATTCAAATAATCAAGGTTTTGAGGATTTTGCATTTTTTTCTTTCTTTTATTTCTTTCTATCTCTTGGATAACCTCTGGTACAAAAAGTTACCTAATCCTTACTCAACAGTCATGATGATAATGAAAGAAAAAAAAACCAACCAAAAAACAACCCAGCAGAATCTGAACCTTTAACCTCCATGCAGATCAAATAGAGCTGAAAATTCCCGTTAGGGACAAGGATTGCATTTCTATGGAATAATATATCTGTTATTTATTTTCCCTTAGGATACCTCAGTCCAATCTAATCTTCATCCTGGCATTTATCAGAACTAAATTCTCTACCACTGTGGATTGTTTCGGTTTGTTGAAAACCTGCCACAGTGTAGCAACAGCTTTTTCCCAAAACAGAGAAGTTGCAGTGTGAGGCTACTAACATTAAGACAATTAATCTTCCACCCCTGTGGACTGATTCTTCACCTGCCCAGGCTAAAGCATGATGCTAAAGCATCATCTGTAGGGCCAGGTTTGACCAAAATCACATCCATCAGTGAGTACTCTTTTAATGATTGTCAGCATGGGGAAAAATGACAGAGAAAAGGCAATTACAGTAAGAAAAGTGTTGTTTGAAAAATTACTTTTCTATAGTGTGCTTCTGTGAATGTGAAAAGTACAGTCTGTAATCTGTTAGGTTTAAGAATGGCCAGAAGTGGAAAGATGTTTCTCAAAGTCAGCACAAACTTAATAAGGAGGCGGGTATGAATATTCTATGCTTTCTATTAGAGACAGAAATGAGGGGGACAGAGGAAGAAGGGTTAAACAAAATTAGATGTAGTCACAGGTGAGTAAAAAACAGATATCTAAAGTATTTTTGTAGTCCTGCCACGTGTCAGTTGCTAATGCTTATAGTGAGGCACATGCTTATGAAAACAAGGACTAGTGTGGGATGGCTGTGCTATGTGACATTACATTACAGAAAAACACACCAGCCAGTTTCTCTATCAGCAGGGATGTAACTCTTCAGTAGCTCAAATTAATGAGGGAAAATTCAAAATTCCAAAGAACCAAGAAGAGAGGCTTTTCTGGTGGCACTGCAGGAGGAGGAGGCCTTACTTTTTCCTAGTGATTTATTTTGAGTGTGGTTCTGCCATATTTGTAGTTATTTCAGCCCATATCACTGCAGGGATGCCACTAATTACTTGAGGTAGAACTCCTACCAGGGAGCACAACTGGCTTGTAAATCTAGGACTTTATGGCAAGGCTCTTTCATCCCTGAATGATATTAACAGAACTGACCAGAGTGCCACTCAAGAAGAGTGATAAACCCTCTCCTGGACCGTTATGGCTAAAAGCGTGGTTTGCAGGAAGCAAGGGAACTCAGAAGGAAAACAAGGAATAGGAAACTGAGAATGAATTAAAAAATATACAGTCCAAAAATAAGGTTATTTGTGCCAGATATCCTGGTTTTGTTAGGCAGGTTAGGCTGTGTTCGCAATTCTACTGCAGTCTTCAGAGTGCTGTGAATACAGTAGCAGAGTTAAACCTTGTCACCTTTGAATGACATAGTTCTGTTGAATGCTTGTAAGGTGAACAGTTCATTGCGGCTCTAATGCAACATTCTGATGCTCTTGAGGCAAAGATCAATAATTAATGTTCCACTAGAGACCTTAATGGCACACTTTCCATCACACATTATTGTGTTTTATAATGAAATCTCGCACAACACTAATTACTTATAAAAGCATAATAGTGATAATACTTGAAGGAAGCAAGTTAACAAAACCCCCCTCGGTGTCCTCCCTGCTGTCTCCTTCTTCCCAACACTGGATGCTTGTATCTATGATGGGGATCCTAAGGCAAAGTAAATATTAGATACTTCTTGCTACAGAACATTGGGTAAAATAGCGCATTGAGCAGGAAAAAACCAAGTGTACATCATGCCATGTAAATACAGTGCAATCTCACATAGACAACATGCACAGTGTGCTGTCAGGTACGTTTGCATCATGAAGACCTAACAGACTGGTGGATATGTCCTCAAATCATAGGCAGGACCTTGAAAACTCAGTCATTGAGCACGCAGAAAGTAATAAACCAGCCAACTCCTTTCTGGCACTCTTTATTTTTTAGGAAGCATTTCGTTCTTGTTGTTTCCTTGACAACGAGTTTCCTTTGTATCAGATGTAGGACAGTATGGACCATTCATCTTTAAAATGTTACCTTTACACTGAAACTCCAGTCAAATATCAGTAAGAGAATCATAGCGCTTGGTATTCGCAAACGGTCAGTTTAGCCCAGGGAATCAAGTACCTTCAGGCTTTCTCTACAGTTGGTGATGAGGGAGACCATGATGCAAGGAGCAGTTTTGAGTGTGTAGATATAGGATACTGCTCTGAATCCTTTTAAAACAGGTCCTCTAGCAATGATTCAAAGTAGGAATCTAATTTTCGCTTTTTCGTATATCCAACATTATTTTTTTCCATTAGGATGCAAACCAAAATTTTTTAAGCCTCATCCTATCAGCATGTTCTGAGGAGATACAATTTCAGTGGAATTTTGAACCATCCCCAGGCATTCAGCAGAAATATCTGAACTGGACGATCAGACATCAGTTTCCTGCTCTGAGGCCTTGATATGCTCCATCCTTCCCTATGAACCCCTTTTCTTAAAGGGAATATGTGTGTGTGTACAGGAGGGCATCTGCAGTGCACTGTGTGAGAGATTCTGCCTGGCATGAGGGGTAAGGACTGTGAAACACACCTTTTTCCTAGTTTGGATACTGTCAATACATCCAGTGCCTTCTGCTTCCTCCCTTTTCTCTTGTGCATCCAGCCACCAATAGGAATGGTTTTGCCTTTGGGGAAGCATGAAAAACATTTTTCTTATGCCAATGTACTTCTGCAAGAAATTATTTAATTAGTGTACAATTAAACCAAAGTAACCAATGAAACTATTCTTCATTGGTTAATCCCATCAGATTTATTGTGTCATACCAACCACTTTTTATGATGGGTTAACATATTATTTCATCAGACAATAAATGTAGTGAAAACCATTCCATGCTATTTTTCCTCACTGTGTTTCTCAGAAGAGGAAAATTAATAAGGTAGATTTTAATTGAGCTATTAATGACGAACTTATACATGAAAGGAGTCACCCTAATATTGAAGTTCACAAATCAAAGGAAAAGCATGGATAGTAAGTTTTAATGCATGTTGTAATTCTTCACAAGTTTGTTTCATTTTAAGACATTTTATTTTTTTCTTTTTGTACAAGTAGTACAGAATTTAAAGTCCCATCAAAATAATTTCAAGTCCTGTAAGCCTTGACTCCCACAGTTCTGAAATATTTGGATGATGAAACATGAAATTGCCCAGGCATTCAGCATTAAGATTTAAGTTGTCTTTTTCATAGCATATTGACAACGGACCAAAGTGGAATCCCTGCAAGTCTGGGATTTCATGTACTGAAAACATAAGTATATTGTTGCAGAACAATGTGATCAGTGTACCTTATGTTACAGCAGCTGTGTTGGCCCAAAGATAGTCAGAAGATCTGGATTTTTGTTCTATCTTTACACAACTTCATGGCAGTATAAACAGTGCAGGCTTTTGTCTGAGACACTCAGTGTACAGTTCTTATTGAAATTTCTCTGAAACTTGATATTATATTTAGAATTATCATTGTAGATTATATTCTTGCCATTTTTTTATACATATAATTATATCTATACATATAATCTTCTAACTGTGAGGGTAGAGAAGACTACTCAGGTGATATCCTGGCAAAACACATTCATATTCACTATCAGCCCATTCAGATTACATCTATATTTATGTCAGAATCTAAACTGTTCTTAAAAATATCTCTCTGTATAAAGAAATAGAGAAAAAAATTACTTTTATGAAAGGAAATGCATAAAAAAATCTCTAAAAGCTATTTTCAGCCATGTATGTATATGATAGGATTTTCTGTTTTTTTTTTCCTAGGATTGTCCTTAGAAAATCTATCCCATTCTAACTTAATTTTACAAAGTAACGCCATAGGTCAGTATCTTTAAGGTAATAAATATTTCATTTAATTCTTTGGACGGACAACAAGTGGATTTTCTATGCCCTGTTTAACTCAATCTTGTTTACTTTTGACCCTATTTAATTAGCAAAACATTTCTTTCAAATCTAACATATAGACTAAACTTTCTCTTAGATTTTAAAAATATTGTCACTGCTGCCAGATTTATGGTCCAGTGCCACCCTAGCTGACACAGAATAATTTAGTACACAGAAGATTTTGAATAGGAAACCAAAGAAAGAGCTTGTTTTCTTTAATTATTGAATTGATATAAATTATAATTAACATAGTGCTTGGAACCTAATTAGACTGCTATACAATGATTTATCTTGTGTTTATGTACCATGTCCAATTTGCTTGTGTTAACCCCTAACCTGCACATTATGACTTGGCATTATGCATTTGTAATAACAGATGTTCATTTTATTTTTGTAATTACCTGAATATGAGATTTAGGGTAATTATTTGTGCAACTTCATTAATAACACAAGATTTCAAAACATGGCTAAAGAAAAAAAAATCAATTTACGAACACTTCCTATACTAAACGTATCTGTTTTCAGATTTATTTTAATCAACTGTAACCTGCTGTTTGAAAACAACGATGGAAACATAATGAAATTAGAAATAAACAGGAATTCCAGCAGAGCTATTTTATGCAAAGAAAACTAGAAATATTAAATAAATTGCCAAGAGCACTGATGCGATCAGTATAAATGGATGAATGGAGGAGAAGGAGAAATTAAAGCTGCAGTGACAGTATGGAAGGGGGAGACGGAAATAAATTCAGAGAGCTCGCATGCTTGGGTCAAGCGACCTGACTTAGTTTACTAATTACTTATTGATGTGTTTCCCTCACCAGGCCTGTATGTAGATTCACAGTTTTACCATCAAGATCATTTGTTAACACAGCGAAATCTCAGACAGGGTCAAAACCAAGGTCCAGAAGTTCAAGCTAGGGAAGAGGTCTTTCATGCTGCAGCAGACGGTGCAGTAGCTGTTGGGTGATTGGTGATTTGTTTACCGTGCATGCTGACCTGGGATTCTCAGCGGCATGCTTGGAGATTTAGAAAAAGAAACAGTTCAGTTACACAGTACAGCAAGGCTGCCACAGGTCATGGCTATTAGTGGCCTGCCACGCTTTTTATTTGACACAAACTCATAGAGGAAAATCTTTTTGCCTATGGCAGCAAAAAAATAACATTTTATCTACTGCATTTCTTTAATTTAGAGACCCTGCTTTTCAGAAGGAGTCAGCTAATAACTAAGAAAAATAAGAACATTACTTAGGTAATTTTAAAAATATTTGAGGCTTGGCTGGGATCTCACGATATCATCAAAATATCTGCAGTAATTAAATATTGCTCTCAGAGGATGTTTTGTACACTAATTGGCAAATGCATCAACTAAGAAGCACTGGAATGTCTTACAGCATCTCCCTCATTTCTTCTATGTAGAAGAGAAAGAGGCTGTGGGTTGGAGGAGGGATGGAAAAAGCTGCAACACTGACTGCTTTTAAAACATTCCCAAAAAGTTATGAGAAGTTTGAAAAAAGTTGTGGAAAGAAGTATATTTTGAAAGGTTATTTGCATTTTAAGGGATGCACATGGGAAATTAATACAAGTAATTGTTTACTGTGATACACTCAGGTTTTAAAATGAAACAACTCAAAAGACCTGTTAGTGTGTACTTATCTATATACACAAATACATATAAAATAGCTGATTTTTGAACAGTTCAGGCGTTGGACTTATTTGAAATACTTCTTTAACCAAAAAAAAATCTCATTGGCCAAATGGGAGATCATTTTGTTCTATGCTTTTCAGTCATGGAAACCGATTTGTTTTTTATTGTTGTTATTTTTTGCAGCCTAGAAAATTTTAGAAAAGCATCTAGCTGAATTTTTAGTCAAAAATAACCTACTAGCATTGTTCTGAGTTCCATCTACAGACCACAGTGAGCCACATCTCTGTTCTTTCCATACTTTGCTACAATATCAGCATTTTCCATTCATGTGAGAAAGATAACAAGAATAGAACCTTACAGGAAAAATTCTTATTTTATCACCATTATGCCAAACCTCTGCAGGGGTTTTGAAATAAGGTCTGCATAAGCCAATGAGAGTTATGTGCTACTATCTAGTTTAGCATTTCCTGGGTGACGAAGGTGCTTACTCTTTAGCTGTAACTGTCCTTAAATAAAAATAATATTTGTAAACAAATAAATATGTATATACTAAGGGGTTTTTGTTCATTTGTTTGTTTCTATTTTTGGTTTTCTGTTTGTTTGGTAAGTTTGGTTTTTGATTAATTGGGTGTTTTTAAAAAAAGTAATTTTAAAGATATGGGTCAAATTTACGATACAGGCAGAATTTTTTTGCAGATTTTCTTATTTTGCAAACCTGGGCTTAATCCTGGGGTCTCTTACTAAGTCTTACTATAACTTAATAACTCACAGCATGAAGTTGGTAATTTATTCAAAATAGATTAGGCCTTCACTGTGTAAGTTGTTTTGTCTCATAGGAAATGTTCAGTGCTTTATAACTCACAGTAGATGATTGTAATACAAGTTGAATGACATTTATGGCTGTGTGACTTTTAAATTGTTTGAAAAGATGAGCTATTGATAGATAGCTATTAAAAGTCACGGTAAACAGCATAGATTGTCAAACTAGGGAACTGTTTATTGAAAAGAGTAGAGCAAAAATTCCCTAATGATTGTACTAAATCAAGAAAAACTATTTCAAACCAGTATAAGACTGCAGCAATGCTTTCCATCTTGGGATTTCATTTCAAGGCTCATATTTTTTAGCGCATTGTCACAAACCCTTCACTCACAGAATCAAGAGGCTGCATGAGAATCTGCCTGTCATATTGAGAGAAGAATGCTTGGAAATGCTAAGTAAATGAACTATTAAAACTGAAGAACTAAAAGAAGATAGGTAAATGTAAAATTTTCTGTAAACTTTGTGATTGTTAAACCAGTCTATGAGTTTTTAAAACATGAGTCATGCTTTTATGATTGCCTGTGGCTGCCAATAGACAGAATTGTGTTTCAGGCCACACAGGTTTGTCAGTGAAAACAAAATATAACCAGTGTTTCTGACAGAAGGCTTCCCATTATCCATCACTTCTTTTATCAGTTTGGTTTTAATTAAGAGGATCTTCCATATAGTCAGAATTTTAGATTAGACTGTGACACAGTGCTGTCTGTCAATTTGCTTCCTCTTCTTTCATGATTAGCCAAGGCTCAATTTGAATAAGAGCACAGGAATAAAATAGTGTTGTAGGAATAGCATTGTGTGCTACATTGACCACTCAATAGTTAGGAAATTCAGAAATATTTGTACCTCTGCATTTCTAAGTTCTTTCTCTCATATCTATAATGCAGCCCTTAATTATGCTGTTGTACTGTGATTTCTTTCCCCCATTAATATTTACTTTGTTTATCACACTAGAGGGACCTCCTCTAACTGAGGCTTTACAGTTAAGAAAGCTATTGAAGTTTAGAAACATGAAGTGGATGTATCATAGGAGAGTACCCTAGGATCAGGAATGTGATACCAGATGTGAAGGCTGGGGTCAAAATCGTCTGGAGGAAGATCCTAGTTTGTGAGCTTCTGCTCATATTGTGTATATGAAGCAGAACACAGCTTGCAGGAGGGATTTCAAATGCCTTTCACACCATCTGCTTCTAAATAATCCAGGGTCTTTTAGGATTTTGTAAATTTGTTTTTAGCTTTGCCAAATTACCCATATTAAAAAAAAAATGCAACATATTTTTCTCAATTTGTGGGTGACTTGCTTCCAGAATAACAGAAGGCTCATCCACACCCATTCATCTCTCCTCAAGTTTGTAACTGCAAATTGTCTGCAACTGCAAATTTGCTCTGAAGTGTCAAGTCTATAGCATTTCAAAGTACAGATTTGTTTGCTTGTAAGTGAGAATAAGCATTTTTTTCTTATTCCATCTCAGCATGCCCATGACTAATATTAGTAAATATTGGCCCAAGACAGTAAAAAAGAACTTTGACTTCCATGTTTCATATTAAATGCCAAGTGTGCTTTGAGACAGAAACATCATCAAACAGGTGGCAGAAAAGGGAGAATTGAAATGTGTGTAGAGATCACAAGGGATGTGGTACATTTTCCATCTAATCTATTTAGTTCTGCATATATCGCCCAGTTCCAGGGTATCTAAGCACAGCATGATCTATAGGTTTGCACATTGCTCAAGATGCATGATCAGATCTCAGAAAACAGCAAATGCTATCAATAAAACATGAAGCAAAGTTAATTACAGGCTTCCATTCAGAGTCACCCCGCCGCTCATGGTCCATTATAATGATTCATTCCTAACATGTGGGAGAGATTGACAGACATTTTATAAACTTTTTATTCTCCAAGTTTTCCCCGTGTAGTAAGTGCCTGCTGTACACTAGGAAAGAGAGTAACTATCAGTTTCAAGTAGAATAAGGAATAGATGTTTAAAAGACTAATGAGACACTATTTTTACTGCTTAGAGTACTGTGACTAACCAATGAGTCAGATGAATGCTTCTGTCATTTTAATTAGTCATTGGATTAACCTCTATTTTATCCTTAAACTCTAATATTTTTTTTAACTTTTCAGGAATGAACTTTTTGAGTGGTGAGACCAGCAACTTCTTTTTCAAAGGTCCTGCCGGAGTAAACATGTATTACATGTTTGTCTGAAAGTAAAATAACTTTATTTTACCGATTCCTTTCAGGTCTGTGTTTGTATGTCACTGTCACATCTAGGATGCAAATGTTTACAAGTCAAAGTCATCTATTTCTGTTATTTAGTGTCTTAAAGACCCAAATATCTGAAAAGGGTTTTTCCTCCTGCAGTCTGTCTTTGGTCCAATGTGGAAAGTGCTGGTTATCTTTTCTTCCATTTCCATAACCCATTGATTCAATTAAAGTGAATGCTAACTCATTTTTCAGCACACATTCTTGCAAATTGTTTGAATCTGGCACGTTAAATGCATGAGGGCATATGCACATTCATCTTCTGAAGATAATCTCATTTAATGAGTTTTCTAAAAATTCACTACTGTATTGAGACCAAAATGGTGAAAGTCTGTTCAAATTGTTGCTTTTTGCACAAAGTTCTACAGGTAAGTCATCATCTTGAGAAAATTATCCCTTGTTCTTTCATTTTCATTTTTTTCCTTTTATAATTTTGATTTCACTGTGCCAAAATGCATTAGCCTTTTATGAAACTAATGAAAAGTGTGCTGTTTCATCTGTGTTAAACGATGTTAATATATTACCAAATTGTAGAATCACAGAATATGCTGAATTGGAATTATTAATATATTAATAATTAATATCAAACTATAGTAGTAAATCCATTGTTAAAATTTCAAGCACTTGAACAGTTATGTCAAGGGGTTTTGGTTTATTTTCTGTAATACTAGCACTCATATTTATTTTATTTAATATGCCTGAGTCGATTTAACATCTTGCATCTTCTGTATTTCTTACACGCACTTTTTTTTTTTAATCAAATTGTTGAATTTGAGAAAGGTAGTTGATATTGATGCCAAACTGGTTGTAAGAGTAAGACTGTCAGTCAGATTTACTGTGAACCTAGCAAGTGATGCAGCTTTGGCTTTTTCTGGATTAATGTGGTGAATCTAGATTGAGAATTGTAATTCTAATGTGGGTATGCACAGAGAGAAATGAGGGCTCCTCTCCGCACCTGCCAGTTCTCCATTACCCACTGGCTACCTACCCATCAGTGTTGCTAAAGAAGGGGAAGTAGCCCACTGCCTGTAAAATCATGTAACTGTGGGGGCTTTGTGGTCCTTTTTGTGTTTTATTGACACAGATGGGTGTCTGATGCAGCTACTAGCTCAAACCCTCCTGTTCAAGCTAAAATGGTGTCTTCAGTTTTGGCATTCTGAATTTGCATTTTGAAAGGCTATGAATCATCATAATGGCAGGTAGGTTCCCCCCTGTGGTGCTCTTGGAGATTTCATCTGTTTGTATGTATTTTCATTGTCCATTGCTTTGAGCTACACCTCAGTGGCCCAAGTTCTTTCCCTTTTAAGTTAAAAGCAGAAGTGAAGATTTGGGAACAACATAATGACAAAACTTAGATTTCTCTAGGAGGTGTCTTCACCCCAGTAATTGACACAAAACAGTATAGACTTTTACAGTCTAGAGAAATGCATCTAATCAAATGACTGTCTTGAAATTCTGATGTGACATTAACACAATTTGGTATCTCTAAAGAGAAAATAAAGTGTCATCTTTTCTTCTGGTTGAAGTCCATGTGCATGTGGACATTCGTATTTGCAGACACACGGATTTCAAGTCCCCATGTCCCAGACTCAAAGTTTATAATATCCATCTTGTAGAAGTCCAGCCTCTCTATAATAAAAAGATAATCTAAATAAATGCTTCCATTATTTTAATGTCATATTTCTAAAGAGATAATAAGAGAAATTTTGACATTTGTAGTTTGTTAGTAGAAAGGCAATTGATATGTGTGGTGTTTGACAAACTAAGATTAATAGATATGCTGATTTCATAGTCACGTTGGAGAAAAATAATTCTGTGCTTTTCTTTGCTGCATTGCATTTCAGAAGCCAGTTTGATTCAGAAGGGTAGTTTTCTGCTGCCTTTAAAAATCGCTGTTAAGCTACAAAATAAGGTACATTAGACTGTATAAATTAGATTTATTTTAGAAGACTAGAAACTAGTTAGACCTCAAATAGTGTTTCTTGTCACAAATTCTAGGAGGCTGTATGTGAGACAATGTGGTATGCTTAAAGAACTTAATACTTACTGGCCTGGGGGCCTTTATTTTTTATTACCGAGGAGTGCAAATAAACCTGCTTGTTAGGGTGGAAATTTAAAGGTCAGTCCTCAGATGTCATAAATCATAAATCTAGGAAGAAACAGATTAAGGAAACTTAAAATACTCGGTCACTATCAACAACACAGCAGTGTTGCTTTAATTCTGCAACAAAGAACTGATTCCAGTTATTATTCTGTTCCTCAGGAAGTAATTTATTCCTAGTTCAGGTCTTAAGAAAAATATTGCATAAGTTATATTTCCTGAATTTTAACCAGGTTTAGTTTTTTCTCTTAAGGATCCATAATAATTTTAGTCCTTCCTCTGGTTAACAATGTTTCATTTCATTTTTGTCAAGAGATAAATTGATGTTTCTTAATTTATTTTTAAATCAGTACAAACTAGCTTTATTTAAATGCATGTATAATTAATAAGGGCATGTTTATTCAATTTTAATATTGTGGGCTCATAATACTATGTGAATTTTGAGAGGTCATTTAGACTGTGATCACCAGGGATCCATATTAATGTCATTCCTAATACATATTTCCACGTTTCCAGTTCTGGAGATTGATGCTTTCCAGAGCAATCTAATACAGTGCACCATTACCTTTGCAAAAGATACATTTTGTCTAATATCTAATCTGAATCTTCCTTGCTGCAATGCAAGAGTGTTATTCCTAGTCCAGTCTGCCACAAGCATGAAGACCAAATATCTTTTGGAAAAAAAAAAATATATTTATGCATTGGGTATATAATGAATATCATCTTGTAGTTGTCTCTTTTGCTGGTAGCCTTCTCTACCTCAGGCTAAGTAACAGAGATCATTCAATTGTTCCTGAAAGGGCCTGCCAATAGACCTCTCATTGTTCTTTTTTTCCTCATGGTTTGTTTCAACTGATAGGGACTTGAAGTATGGTGCCCACAGTTTGAGACAAGGCTACAACTGTGGCCTGACAAGGACTCGACAAAGAAGAATCTGCTGTATAGACTGTGAAGCAGACTAGGTAAGCTAGCACTGTTCTTGGGCTAATTCCATCTATCAGTGTTGTTTTATCCTCACTCCCTATAAAGGTTACCTTTATCATTCTAATTCTGTCCAAGAAGTGTACTTTGTATCTTTCTCTTCCCACTGAGAAAATTATTGTTATTTTCACTAATAGACTCTCACCAGTAGTGCCTAGTCAATTAGAGACTAGAAAAACAGAGCACAAATTGAAACACAAAAAGTTCTGTCTGAATATGAAACCTTTTTCCATTTTTTTTTTTTTCTGTGAGGGTGATTGAACTGGAACAGGTTTCCCCGGGAGGCTGTGGAGTCTCCATCCCTGCAGAGAGTTAAAACCCAACTGTACCCAGCTCCAAGTAGCCTCTTCTAGCTGATCCAGCTTTGAGCAGGTCGGTTGGACTAGACAATCTCCAGATGTCCCTTGAAACTATTTTGTGTTTCTATGAAACTCATACCTAAGTAAAGGTTATACATACAGGATCGTCCTTAGCAGAATTAGAAGAAACAAAATTTTCTGTCATGACGATAGTGTAAATTCTGTTGCTTTCCTTTGTTTTCTAAATCTAAAAAGATTTACATGTATAAAATCACAGAACCACTGAGGTTGGAATAGACCTTCAGGAACATCAAGTCCAATCCTTGACTGAACACCATCCTGTCAACTAAATCATGGCGCTAAATGCCGTGTCCAGGGGTTTCTTGAACATTTCAGATGGCAACTCTACCACTTCCCTGGGCAGCCCTTTCCAATGCTTAACAACCCTTTTAATCAAGCAATTCTTCCTGATATCCAACTTGAACCTCGCCTGGTGTGGCTTAAGGCCATTTCCTCTTTTCCTGTCGCTATGATGATCTTTGTGGGTGCCTTCCAACTCAGAATATTCTGTGATTCCATGATTCCGTGGTACTTGCCTGGGAGAAGAGTCCGACCCCCACTTTGCTACAATCTCCATTCAGGCAGTTGTAGAGAGCAATAAGGTCCCCCCAGGCCTCTTCTTCTCCAGGCTAAACACCCCCAACCCCCTCAGCCACTACTCCTATGTTCTCTAGACACTTCAACAGCTCCATTGCTCTTCTCTGGACACGCTCCAGAACTTCAAAGTTTCTCTTGATGTGGGAGCCCAGAACTGCACACAGGAGTATCTAAGTCCCTAAAAGGTTAAAATATCTAGAGGTTAAAGTAGGTCCTTATGAATAATTAGTGTGAACCACTGTGTAAAAATGATTAGCAGACTCCAATATGTTTAATTAAATGGTATGCATTTTTCATACGAAGCAGGAAAGCTAAGTTTGTATTTGGAAATGTGCAGGCTTATCGTTGTTCAATGAGGAAGAAAGGCATGTTGCTTCTCAGTGCTTTAACTAACAGTAGTTGACAGTCATCTTGCCAAGCATAAACCTTTTACTCACTTTTAAATAGGCACTCAGAACATACTTTTGCATTTTGTTGTATGATCCATATCTATTGTCCATCAGAATAAGTGACAAAAAATGCTAATTTCTGAAGAAAAATTAATCACTGACACACATATTCTCCCTTGAATATTATTCTTTACATGAAATTATTCTTATTCTCTTTTAATGAGAGAGCATTATACACTTATTACAATACCCTGTTAATGTGCTCTATTCAGAAAAAAGCCATGACTGTTGTTGGATGTGTGGTCGCATGTGACTGTGAGTTAGAGTGAAGCTTAGAGAAAGACTTTTTTCCCTAATGTAGACCATTAAGATTTCCAGTCTTCTGGACTGGCAACTGTTCACTGCACTTCCATCACTACTTTGATAATTTTGGATTTGCTATGGTTTAATTTCAAGAGCCGTTACCCCATTTGGGTTGAAAACCAAATCAAAGAGAACAAGGTTTTCCTGACCTTCAAAGGTTTTGTTGTTGGACTGATTTCTAAGGTAGGATCTTATTTTTCAATGATAATATGTTACAGGTATGGTGTGACTTGAACCTGATCAGAGAAAAGAGTTTGGGAAAACTCAGTCGAGGAGTACTACTGCAACTGTAAGTAGACAGGCTATTTACAATAGTTTCACAATAATATTTGCTGGAAATATCTTGAGTTATTAATATATAAAAAATAATTACAAAATATTTTCTGATTTTGTCCCTACTGGTGTTTAGAGTATGAGGTTATTTTAGCTTTTTTCTTTTTTTTTTTTTCCTCCTTGAACGTATTTACTTAGTCATAGTCAAAAATTTTCAAAATACCGCTTCTGTTGACAGCTGGCAGCCTGTTACAAGTTGTGTTCCCCAGGGCTCTGTATTGGGTACAGTTCTGTTTAATATCTTTATCAATGATCTGGATGAGGGTATTGAGTGCACCCTCAGTCAGTTCACACATGACACCAATTTGAGCACGAGTGTTCAGCTGCTAGAGGGTAGGAAGGCTCTGCAGAGGGATCTGGATAGGCTGCCCAGGGGACTGGTTGCGTCACCATCCCTGGAGGTATTTAAAGGACAAGTACATATTGCTTAGGGATGTGGTTTAGTGGTGGACTTGGCAGTGCTGGGTAAACTCTTTGTCTTGATGACCTTAAAGGTCTTTTCCATTATTCTATGGCTCTACCCCCTTGGTCAATCATTCTGTACATTCAGATCCTCTCTTGTGCCCTCAAGCTTTTGTCAGTTTTGATGTCTGTAAATTTGATGTCTGCCTTCACTTCTGTTCCAGCTTATTTTTCCTAATAAGGAATTATTTTATCCACACTTGTTCACAGGTATATTGCATTTTTCTCATCTATATCTCCCACAAAAAGGATGCCTGCAGAAACAGGCATATAGGAATATATACCTAGGTGGGAATGAACAATATTGAATTAGCCATGTTGTATTATAGAATAGAAAGATTTGTCAAGGTATGCATGTCGTAAAGTGTAAGATCATGTCATCCATTTTTTAGGTGCTGGAGTACTACATATTTGTTTGCTTTCATTATTAATGGTTTTATTAAGGAAAACATTAGAGTATTTTGGACTTAATTGTAGTTACCCATTGCTGTTAATATTATATTTTTATTTCACAGATTTACAGTTACATCTAAACTGGTCTGAGTGACTAGAATACAAATGTATTTTGCAAAATGCAAAGTTGTTTAATTTCTATAAGTTTCAGTTAGTATTCCATGCTGTCTTCTAAGGCATTTCATTTGCTGATGGAAAGTTGTATGTATTTTTGGTTTTGAGATGTATTTCAAGAAGTGCAAATCCTTCTGATTTTTCTGAAACAGATGTTTCAACATATAATTGAATTTCTCATAAAGATAATTCAGATCAAATTCTAAGACAAAGAATGCTTAGTTAAAGTAGTTTTTCTGCTGATTGCATAAAAATTGTATGATTGAAAGAATTATTTTTAAAAGTATTACATTTACATTTTATCCCTTTCTGCCTTTGGCACTGGTTGCAATTTAACATATGATACCAGAGTGTTTTTGTCTTGTTTTAGATGAATGAATACTTTATGTCATAGAATGTTAAACTGGATTAAATTTTCTTTTGCAGAACTATCCATAATGGCATCAAATGAAAATTCAATTATGGAAATGGGAAATTTCCCACTCTTAGGGATAGCATTTTAAAAGGAATAACTTTTGAGAAACTTAATTTTCTGTTGATGGCCTGCTACTGAGCTGCTTGAAAATCACATTCCCTAATTTTCTCATTAGAGGGCACACCAAATCCAAGCCTATTCTGCAGTCTGATATTATTAAACATATTGATATACTGGAATTGTACTGCTATGGACACTGAACAAAGCTTGATGTGTGAAGTTCAGCTAAATTACTAACCAGGAACAAATTAACCATATCTAGTTTTTTTGTTTGGATGCTTATTTATCTTAGCTGCAGGTGGTTTTTGTTTTGTTCTCAAGAGCAATAGAGCATGAAAAAATTAATCTTAGATTAAAAATCTCTTTTACAACAGCTTTTGAGCTGGACAGTTGAAACAATTTTTTCATATTACAGCTCAATTTGTTTTTATACAATTTGCTGGTTTTTGGTGGGCAGAGACACCTCTTCCAACAAAGGTGGGATTGGTAAATCAATGTGTACTAATACTAACCAAAGCTGACAGTGACTAGGATGACTGTGTATGACATGTCTTTTTATTGCATTCACATTTCATTGCATAGAAATTCCAGAGCCCACTTACCATGTCTGTTTTCCTCCAGTTCTTGTTTCATGGAAACATGGAACTCAGCTTGTAACCCCTGGCTCATTTTCTTATAACTGATCTCTATCTTCCACCATTTGCTCCAAAGCAGAAAGTGCTTCTGGTGCCTCTTTTGGCTGTATTTATGGTAGATTTTTGTAAAAATAGCTGTCTTCTTTCTTCATAGGAAATCATTCTTGCTTCTTTCAGCTTTTTCTCTTCACTGCTTTCAGTCATCATCAAAGCTTTTAATTTCCAGAGATGTCAAAACAATTATCAGTTAGATATTCTGATTCAGTTTTTTTATCTTTCTGTGTATTATACAAAAACTTCTAATATATGCACTTTTTTTTACTTACTACTAGATTCCTTGTTTATTAATTAATTTCCTTTCTGCCTCCTATTTTATCATGTTTTAATAAAACAAAATTGTTTTAAACAATTATATAGCTGCCATACTTCACAGTTACTTATGTTTGCCTGCAATTTTCTTCCACATGTGAGCATTTTACTCTACGGTTTGGAGAAGTCTGTTTTTCATAAAACCAATGTTTTTCAAGCTCAACAAATAATTGATGGTGTCTTCTTATTGGCTGGCACAATTAATTTGTGTGAAGTCCCCACAATCAATATATCCTTCTTTGTATTTCAAGCATGCAGATTGTTCTTCTCTGGCTATTGATATTCTCCTGCTCCCAGGGGTTACAGCACTCAGTGTTTTCAGATTATTTTCCAATAATAAAGATGAAGTAGAGTGCATTGTAGGACTTTAGCCAGTGTAGGAACATTCCCAGACATATAAAATGTCATAAGGAAAAACATGGATGAGTGTGATTCATTGTTACCCTGTTCCACAGTACTAATTTAAGAGATTTTATTTACCTATTTTAATGCTTAAATGGATGCATTTGGTAAAACAGCTGAGGTAAGTAGAAGTCATATACGCTGGGGTTTTTCTACATTACATACATGAAATTATCCACTTTCATATCTCACAGCACAACTGATAGGACATTTGTGCTATCTCTAGCACAAGCCAGGTAGCTTAATTTCTTCACTGAGTTCATTAAGAAAGATTTGGTTTTCCTTAAAACATAAAAAAACCCCAGTGTAGATTAAGAATTATTTTAGACTGAACAGATTAGGTAGGGTTAAGCCACTAATATCCATGAAAAATAAAATGCTGTATATGTAAAGAAGGAAATACCTTCTCTTTGATACCATACACGAGACAGTGAAGTACTTATTCTTGCTATGAGAGAAATAGTTTCAAATCACTTCAGGACTCTGAGCTCTGCTAAAAGGTACTCCAGAGTGAACTTCTGTTAACCTTACTTTATGGAATATTGAAATATTTATTCATGAAGGGGTATAGTACAGATTCTTCAGGATCAAGAACAGGCCAACCTTCCAGACTCAGGAGATTGTTCCCATCAGCCACTTCCCAAGCATTTGTGGGAAAAACCAGATGCTCATCTTTATTAATGATGACAGAGAACATATTATGAAATGTGTTCTTGCGTGTGTATCTGTGTGTTTGTGTAATACCTATTTAAGAGAATAAAACTACAAGATATCATACGTATGTAGTTGCAGACTTAGAAAAAAGAATATACAATGTTGTGAAATCTCATAATATGCAAATTCTTTGACCTCACACCTATGAAAAACTGATCAAAGCCTTGCACTTCTAAAGGAGAGAAGAGGGGATAACAACATTAAACACCTCCCTTCAGATCTTCTGCCAGAAATCCTTGTGTTTGTTATCTTACTGAACCCAGTTACTTTTTCTAGTCAGCTAATTATTATCATGCTTCCCTGCCATGAGCTCCTATGCTTGATGCCATATGTTAAAAGCCAAGACCTACAAAACTAGCTGAAATTCACTACCTACTTATTTAATTTCGCTGTCTTTGTTGTAGTAGTTCCCATCAGCCCCTGTGTATCTTTGCTGCCTTGATGATTCACTTTGCTGCAGCTTTGAGAACAGCTGCCGTAATAAAAAACTAAAGCAGGGTACTAGGAATATTTGTTGATTCCAGTTTATGAAAATTGCAGCTGGGACTGTAATTTTTTCAACCGAGAGAATTAGACACCTAAAATATTTCTAGAAGGATCAATACTCAAGTAGGTACAGCTTGTGAAGTTACTGAAGCAATTTTCAGAATTCACATTTTAGTAGGTGTAAAAAGTGGGAGAGGAAATAGAAATTTATCCTTTCCAAGTGAAATGGTAAGTTGGTTATTGCTATTAGAACACTAGAATACCACACAAGTCTCTTTATAAATGTGTAGCTCACAAACTCATCATATTCTGCTAATTTTGAGAACGTTTTCAAGTAAAAAAAATTTTCATCACATACAAGGTTTCTTTACACTTACTTTTCAGTCTTGCAATGGCATTCAAAGGAGTAGCTGAAAAAACATATGCCTTTGAAAGAGTAAAAGCTCCTTTCGATGTAGAGAAAAGGGATCTGAATAGTTTTTAACTGTTCTTCCTGACATTACTTTTCACAGTACATTAGATACCATCTCTTTCCTGTTATAATACTTCTTTATACCTCACCTATAAAATAGATTAAATTTGTTGTAGTGTGATGCTTTTCATTTCTTTGCTGCCAGAAATTATGTGAAAATTCTTTGTCTACTTCCTCTAGCACCTATGACTACAGAAGAGATAAAACACTGGGGCAAAGATGAAAATAATCCACAAAATAACCAAAAAAATCTTAAGAAGCTCAGAGTGAAAAAATAAAGCACTAAACAAATTGGAGACTTACAAAATGCTTGTGCAGCCTTCTGGCATGCCCAAGTGTGGGTTTTGTGATATGGAGTGACTTCAGAATTGCCAAACAATATAGGTGGGAAAATATATTGATGTCTTCTGCAATAAGTATTATTGGCCTCTAAAGAGTCAAGAACAGAAATTCTGGTTCTGTTCTTTGTTTGAAATCTCCTTTCAAATGAAGTACTATGTGCCTAGTACTTGTCGAGTCATTCTTCCGTCTGGTGCCATAGATGCTGTAACCTCTGCCTCCTTCCTTGAGTTACTGTTATTTCATCAAACATCCAGCAGTTTTCCACTGCCTGCTGCATGCCTGTCCTCCTTAGCTCCCCAGAAAACCACTATCTTCCAGTTATTTTCAGGATCTCCAAGATTTTCAGTACCTTTCAAAACTCTTTCTGTGGTCTCTTGTGATACTTCCCTATCAAAACTGAGACTGTCAAGAGTATGTGGCCTTCCAGCCCAAAGTTATACTACCACTAAGCAAAAGCAAATGGAGGTAGCTACAGAAAGTTCATTATCACTTATAAAGAAACTGTTTTACTTTAGCTGTACTAATAATAGTCTTTTAAATGATTTTGCAGGGACAGAAAACATATATTGTATCTAGATGAAGTATGTATAGAAGCTATTTAGAAACAGTCAGCAACATTTTTTTTGGCAAGGAGAACAGGAAGAATCCCAAGAGCATGGGGATGAAGCAACCTCAGAAAGGATGTAAGTCTATAGTATGAATATGCTTACATTCACTAGAAAATTCAGTCTATCCTAGGTATCTAACCTGTATCACAGCTCCAGATTGGACCCTATGTACCGAAACATTTGCATAATATATAAATAAATATCTATAACTATAATTAACAATTATGAGTTACTGTTTCTATTTTTGTTTTTTAGAAGCTTATACTTTTTAATAAAAGGATCATTTGTCCTGAATCTGTGCAGAGAAGCTTACCAACATCCTCATGAAGACTATTCATTTTAGAGTTAAGTAAAATTTAAAATACTCTGGGCTTGAATCAAAGAGTCATAACTCCTAAACTCAGCTCCTTCAATTCTCATTTGGTGGAAGTTCATATAGCTGTCCATGTAGCTGCACTGTGCAAGTCTACATCAGCTGATGATCTGGCCTAATGTTCTCTACTTCGGATTAAAACGATAACAATTCTGGCACCATCTAGAATTCTTTATTATTCTAATTACATAACTTGCTTTCAATTAACCAGAGCAACTTATCTTGGAGCAACAGAATTGAACCTTAAACTCAGGGAAAATGTGTGATTTGGTCCCCAGCTCCCCTTTCTGGGATGGCACTGTGGTCTGTAGGCTGTGTTGACAGGGCATGCCTGTCTCTTGCTGTCTCTCTTTATTATGGTCTCAGCAGCACCACTGTTCACTGCTGCTCGCTCAATTACTTGTACAGACAAAACTAGGTAACAAAGAGGCCTGCTGCCACAGTGTAATTAATCCTCTGGAGTCCCATAGGCAACAAGCAACTGCACAAACAGCTGACCAATCTGCCAAAGTACACAGGTATCCTGATTTGCAGCACGATCACTTGTCTGCTGGTATTTCTATACTTAATTGTCATTTGTCATATAGCAGAAGTGAACTCTTCTGAGCTTTCAAGTACTTGGAAGCCACTATTTGCTGCCTTCATATTTTTATAGCCAATTGTCTATTTCTAGCCTTTTTGACATACCTCCTCGTCCCTTTAAACATTATAGGGTACCACGGTGCTGAGCCGGCTCCACGCTATTCCAGCTCTGGGCAATGTTCTACCTGCCCCAGGTCGGGGGGACGGAGGCCGACCGCAGCGCTGGAGGGCAGGCAAAACATCAGCTCAGGTTCGCCTTGCCTCCTGATGGCAAGGTGTGTGAAGGAGGGAGGAAAAAGCGGAGGGACTTCCTCGTGGGACAGGGAAGGGTTTTATTCCAGGGAGAATCCATGAGGAGAGCCGATAAAATTAGGCGGGCGTGGGATTTTATACCCCTACATAATAGGCATGAAGAACATACAGTAACCAATAAAATATAAGTTATGAGGTCTTACAAAAAGGGGGGAGAAGGGATCAGGCAAATGGGAGAAGATGTGGGGGGTAGAGGATTAACATGGGCCAATCACCAACCGAGGAACATAGAACTTTCCAGAGAAATACCCAAATATGAACTATAATGAGATGGGGTGGCAGCAGCCAGTGGTCAGTGTGCTCCACACAGCCTTTTGGGTGCTCACTGTCCTTGTGCTGTGGAGGCATCAAACCACTGGACTTGCTGGTCTGCTTGGTCCTGCTGACCATGGCTCTGGCCATGGCTCACCGCAACAATAGGGCAATACCCTCACCTCATGTAAGCATGGAGAGAGCACTTTTTTATCAACTACCCTCTAGAGTTTGGTGTTCATTATCCTTTGTGTATTACCTTCAGCAAACTTTTAAAAGTAAATTCTCTAACATGAATAATTACATTGTAAAAGTCCACATTGAACACTTTGGATTGAAGCAAGTCAAGTGCTAAAAAATATGATGCACAGAAAATGAATTTTCCATTTTCCTGATATAGATCTGACCTTTGGTGTATAATAACCACATATGATGACAGATGACCTAAGCTGTAATCCTCTACATGTAATAATGATTGATGTGCTTAGATTTTTTCTGACATTAGGCAAACTATGTAATGATAAACATATTGTTAATACAGAGGGCACATTTTTACATTTTCTTGAGAAAGAATATTTTTTTTCCTCCTTTCATTTTCCTAACAAAAACAAATGGTTGTTTTGTGCCTATACTCATGATTCATAAATGGGTAGTACTCATTCAAAATACACTACTATTTTTCTCAATTAAAAAGCAATAATGTTTGTTGAATTTTGTAGAATTTAGTGCGAAAAGAAAAATATATACTTCAGGTCATAAGAGAATTCATCCTCCAGAAAAATATAGGAGCACAAAAATGTTTTATTCTTAATTGGCATAACAATATTGTAAAAATTTAAATTACAATTTTCAATTACAGTTACAACTCCTGAGCCCACTGAAGTCAGTCAACCAATGCTGCATATTTAAGGAGGAAAAACAGTTTTTGGAATATAAATGTGGAATATATTTTTGGAAAGACCAAATCAGCAAGAGCTTGTCTTTGGAGCAGAAAGAAAGGAGATAAAATCTGAACACTAAACCAAATTGCATTTTCTTAAGGATATGAAAAAGAATGTCATGAAAGAAAAGGAAAAGAAAAATATAGTTGGAGTATTGATGGTAACGGTAGAAAGAGATCATCGAATCATTTAGGTTGAAAAAGATCTTTTAGACTGTAGTCCAACCTTTAAACCCAGTACTGCCAAGTCCACTGCTAAACCACGTCCCCAGGTGCCACATCCACATGTCTTTTGAACACCTCCAGGGATGGTGACTCAACCACTTCCCTGGGCAACATGTTCCAACACTTGACAAATCTTTTGGTGAAGAATTTTTTCCTTATATCCAAACTAAATGTCCACTGAAGCCACTTATGTATGGATCATCATCGTTAGGTTGTCATGTCGAACTAACGCATAGATAATTTAGTAAAAGTGATTATCCATTCAGATCACTAATAGAACTTGGAGGGTTTAACTAGTCTTTCTGGCATCAGTAAAGCCTTGAAACAGCACAGCTGGAGGTGTCTCCAAGGTGAGTGTCTTTCAGCTCTTTCATATTAACTATTTCCTTTTGAGACAAAATATCGTGCTGATTAAATACTTACACAAAAATTGGAAGCTATTATCAAAGCAGAATATTGCGGACTTCATAAAATAAATTAAAAAACTAAACGAGCAAACAAAAAAAAACCCAAACCCAAATAAATTTTGAAAGTGAAGTAATAAAAAAGGAATCAAACTAAAAAGAATAAAATGCCAGGTCTGGCCCTTGATGATCCATAGTAGAACGTTTTGTTGTAACTTCAGTGAGCATCACCCACATATGGGTTGTATTCAGGTGTTCTACCTGATTGACAGGCTGAGTTAGAGCTGACCAGGGCACTCACTTCTAAAAATGCAAAATTTGATTATGAATTGAATCAAAAAACTAGAAAAAATGGGAAGTGGTAGTGCTGCTGCTATGTAAGACCCCTCCTGTACAAAACCTCCATCAGACATATTCCAGAAAGCTAAACTGGGAATGGAACAGAGCATGAGAAGGACTGCAAAGATGCTTAGGAGACCCTACCTTTTAATGGAAGAGATTAGCTTGATTAGCCAAACAAAGATGAGAAATAATGGCTGTGTTTACAAATATCTGAAGAATGAAGAAATGTCCTTTAAACTAAAGAATCATTTTGGCACAAAAGCAATTTTTCTGAACTAAATATGAATAAATCCAGGCTGAAAATTATATTAATGTTTCTGACCAGTGGAGCACTCAGGTTTTGGATCTGTTTTCTGAGAGTACTAGGATGAAAAAATTTAGCTGTTTTTAAACTGAAGATTATAAAATGTGGTATCTGTGATAGCAGGGCATGATGCTTGCTATCAACTAAGGCTTTTATATTCCCTTTTTCTCAGTACTTAGAATTTATTTCATACATCTTATATTCAAGACACAAAGAATCACCTACAATTTCAAACAGAGCAAATTTTCATTCTGGAGACCTTTTTTCAGTTTTAGTGTAAATAATAACAGTTTATTTTAGAATGAAAGTGTCATTAAGGTTCAGATCTGCAAAAATACTTAGATATAGAAAAGGATAATTTTAAAATTTCCTGTTCTGCGCTTGTAATTTACAAACCTGATGTAGTTATCTAAGTAATTATACTCAAATAGTGAGCCAACTCCTACACTGCAGTGCTTAAAGCACTACAATTCCACTGAAGATAGAACTCAGGCTGATTCCTGAGTATATTTCTTAGGGCATTATAAGCAGACTTGACTGTTCCTTTTAAAACCAGATGCTAGAAATTGTGGCTATCTTGAGTTTTCTCTTTAATTTACACACATGATATTTTTATCCAGTTCTCAGTGTGATTGGAAGCTGTCTCTTCCAACACCTCACTCAAATCAAGGTCAGCTTCTAGGCTGCAAAATGGGCTTGTCCTTTGCTCAGAGGTTTGTCCATTTGAGCTCTGAAACATCTCTGAACATGGAATTTATACAGGCTCTGCAGAGGAACCCTGCCGTGATGTTCAACCACCTTCTTGCCAAAGAATTTTTTCTTGTCTCTAATTGCCAGTGTGACTCATGGGTCAGGATTTCCCTGCAGCTGGGACACCAGGGCCTTCCTGGGGTCCATCAGGGCAGCACCTGGCAGCCAGCACTTGGTCCACTGGGCAGGTGGGCACCAGGGGCAGCACTGATTTCATACAGAGTCTTGGGTCTTGTGCCTACTATTCGTTAAAAAACCAGGGACATATTTTTCTAGGGAAATTTCTTTCTATTCAATAAACCAAATTAGAATTTTAATTTGAAGCTCTAAATTTTGACAGCTGACTCAATTGGGAAGTACGCTGTGGAAAAGAAAAAATAGATTGCAATTATTTGGTTATAAGATGTCATTGGGATAAAGAGACTAGTAAATTTAAGAAGCTATGAGACCTGTGAGTACAACTCAAGAGGCTCATGATAAACATTTGTTTAGATCTTTGTTTAGAAATGTCTCACAGTTCATTAACTGCTGTATATCTTTTGGCTTCTTTTTTCTCTGTCATTGAGATTCTTTGGTTGGTTATGTTCTGTCAATCTGCCACTTTGAACCTAGTCATTCATTTGTATGTCACTTAAAGCATTGCCTTAGTGGTTAAACAATTCTTTTATGATGCATATTAACCTGTAAAATTTCCATGCTTCAGGACATGGACCATCGACAACAGTTTATACCGCTACTAAAACAAGTCACTTGTATTGTTATTTATGTTTGTTATCGATTATTTACACAGCAAGCTATAACCATGATTTGCAGTGATCACATTAATTGACTACGTTTCACTGTGCACCTCAGCTGCCAGTAATTTGGCCATAATTTTTACAGAATTTGTTCTTGTTTTACAGTGTGGGAAGCCTGTTGGCGTTCTGTGAAACTACACAATCAGTGGTGTTCCACTAATTGGCCGGCAGAAATGCAGAAACAGTAAAACAATTGTTCTCTACTGTAAGGACAAAGAATGAGATTCCAGCTCTGTGCAAACTTTATATCAGGCACAGAAATCAAAGCTTTGTCTGGTGAAGCTGTGACCCACATATCCTTCAAGGTAGCATATGAGGCTGCAGTCTTCTGCACCACCAGTCTCTGGTAAATACATTAAATAAAGTAAAGATTCAACACACAAGCATTAAGTAAGTCCACTGAGTTGTGCATTATTCTGAAAGTTGCTGAACAGCAGAAGGCAATCATTCAGTAGAGTCAAGATGAATAAAATAAAAGGCTATCTCATGTTACAATTTATTTCAATCTGCTGAAATATGCACTGCACATTTTGATTAGCTGGGTAATGCAGTGTATGCTTCTGCTAGGAAGGAGAAATCCAACACTTTATTGTACTTCTTTTGGCTGCCTATCCATTCATCAAAGCTTTCCTAATTTGCATTCTATTTCCTTTGATGCAATCAATATGAACAATAGAGGGTGTTACCTTGCATTTCTACACTTTGATCTGATTTGGCATTTGTGATCAACACAGTCTAGCAATGTTGCAGCTTAGAAAACATTTTGCTACTGCCATCAATTACATTGTTCAGTGACCTTCCTTCTCCCTGCTGTGCTTTGAAAATACATGTATATATTTCAAGATGTCTTTTTTGCCTACACTATTTGTTTTACAGAGCAACACACTGTGAAAATGAGAGATGGTAAACAACATCCTTAATGTTTAAGATGAAGAAGCCAATGGCTACTTATCCACTATTATATTGATGTACAGTAACTCTTACAGTGAATATAAATAATAATGCCATTAATCCTCCACGTCATAAAGAGCTACATGCATAGCCTACAGCACTGTGGTATGCATTACCAATTCCTGGACTGGAGTTTTGCACTCCCCTGGGAAGATGTGTTTGTTGATGTGATCTCAGGTCTTGAAAATACAGAAATGTAATAAACCCAATAGTGCATTATGAAATGACAGCAGTGGTTTTTTCGTTGTTGGGGTTTTTTTGTTGTTTGTCTTGGTTTGTTTTTTTTTAGTTCTAACTGGTGAAAATGAGGAATATATGGTCATTTATTATTATTTTTATAATTATACCTAGTAAATTTATGACTCATTGTGTGATTATTCTACAGCACATCTTTGGATGCATCACTCCCATGCTGTATAAATGAATTCTTTCACTGGCAGAAAGGGATAATAAAATTAATTTGTCATTACTTTAAAATTCCCCCCTATAAAAGGAGCATTGTGTGCATTATATTAGCTCACAGGCCAAAAGAAATATTGATGATAATTAAAGTCATAGGCAACTTCTTCTCCATAAAGACCTGAGAGAGAAAAAATAGTTCAATTAAGTCACTATTCTCTCTACAAACATTAGAACTTCTTAAATCTAATTATGACACGACTGTTTTTATCATTAAGCAGCCCAAAATACCTTTTTCAAATCTGGGATCAGAAGTAAGAGTGGTGCTCCAGGCTTCCCAGTCAAACTCCATCTGTAAGCCATTTCATCTTTCGAATTGTAACTTTGCATGTATACTCCTGCCTGCTGATCTAAAACAGCTCTATAATATTGTTCTCACTAACTTCATATTCCTGTCTGATTTTCTACCCAAGAAACACTTACCTCTGAGGATCTGGGAAGATCAACTAGTCCTGAAAACATCTTCTGAGCCTGGAACCTCTGTTAATCCTGTTTCAGGTTGCCTACACAAAGAATCAAGGGGTGGATAGCTGTCAGAGAGAAAGTCTTGTTTGAATGGAGGGTAGCAAGCAGAGCAGAAAGAAATGCAGGACTTGTAAAGAAGAATAAATAAAATAAAAAAAAAGGAACTGTTGAAAATGCTTATGGAAAATGGAAGTATCATGCCTGGGTGTTTTAATACAGTTTTCTATATAGCTTACACATTATTTGCCCAGAGAACACCCCCCAGAGATGAATTTGTCTTATTTGAAAGGAATACCTGGGTGTCCACGAGCATATGGGCATGCTAATATGAATGATACTAGCAAAGTACATTTACTTTTATCTTTAAAAGAGAACAAACAGGTAAAATTTAATAAAGTGCCTGTTTTTATGTGTAGGCTAAATATACTTGAAAATCTAAAGGGACCATCTATCAACTGTGATGGAGAGCAGCAGGGAAAACATAAATTTCTGTAATGTGGGTTATTTATTCTACTTATTACAGCAAACACTTGCTCATAGGTGATCTATTTAAGAATGCATACCAGTTTTCTTTGCCACCTCCTGCCTTTTCTAGCAGTCAGACCTGGGGCTGAAGTTTTCCATTCTATTCCTAAAGAAGGTGGATATACCATTCCTTTTACCAATTAACATTTTTCTCTAAATCCTTTCTGCTCAGAGCATCACAAGCTCTCCATTAAATTGTCCTTTTTCTTTTCACTTCTTTTACTTTCTTTTCTCCTTTGCCCTTTTTTTTTTGACTGCTCTTCCTATTTCTAGTGTGTATAATATTTTTATTTAAAAAATCCTACAACCTAGGCACTAATATTTTACTCATTGTCACTATGCTGTTCATATTTTTAGCCTGTCTCTGGTTCTTCATGTATTGGGTGTTGTCCCACTTTAGTCACCCCAAGACAGGTGTTTGTGCTCAGGTATTGGCAGTGGGGGCTGCAGGGCAGCCTCTGTCAGGAATGGCCAGGACCGTCCTGTGCCAGTAATGGCTGATTCCAGCCAGCTCCAAGTGACCCACCATGGCTGAGCTCTGCAGTCAAAGTTGTGGCACTTCTGGGAAAGCATATTTAAGAAAGGGACAGGCAGCGAGGAACGAGGGGAAAAAATATGCAGGAAAAAACCCGTCTAAAAAATAAGGAGATCTAAATATTTTTAAAACCATAGTGAAGTTGGATGAAAGATATGGCTTTCTGAAAAATTCAGTCCCTTCATACACGAAGGAATTTATCTGAATTACAATATTCTAGACGAAGGATACAGTTGAAAAGGGTGAATAGTAAGAGAGACCTTGGGGTGATTGTGGACAGTAAATTGTAGATGAACTCATTCAGTGCATCTCAAGGGGGAATGGCAAGTGGGATTTTTTGTCTGCTTGCACTAAAGAATGAAGTCATGCAGAAATGAAGTGTTAATCTCTGCACAGCTCTTACCAGGTCATGGCAGGAATTCCGTGCTAACTTCAGGCATCTCGATACCAGAAATATATGGACAGCTCTAAGAATATTTCTAGGCAGATAGTTCAGAGAGAGAAGTACTGAAATGATTGCAAACCAGGCAGATTGATTTCTGAGAAGGAAAGAAAAAACAGTATAAAAGCTAAATGCACAGCATACATAAAACAGCCACAATATAGTTGTATAGAGGAAAGTGTGATTCACCTTGGGTTATTCATTTTGCTTTTACTCAAGCAAAGTGTGATATATCTTTCTATGATATAAAAAGAGAGAAAAGCTAAACCTACCTGGACAAATGCTGGACAGTGACTTGACTTTTGGAATAACTCCAAATACAGGGATGTACATTTATATATTTTGGAATTTTCACTCTAAGAAGTACTGCTAATCTCTGAATGAGGGCAGAATCCTTGTAGTCAATGGAGACTTTCTTCCATTAGGTAATTATTCCTTGTAATTTTTCCTCATCTATCTCACGTGCATAAAGTCAGAGAACCAAGTAGCAGAAATTAATTAGCCTCAGAAGGAAGACCTGTTTCCTTAATGAACAAGGCTAAAGAGGGAAATGCACAGAAAACCTTTAAAATAGAAATGCTAATATATCTTCATACCTCTGTTGGTTTATACCTTAAAATTATCTTCTTTGTAGTTCCCTATTCATACTTTAGACCTCACTCACAAGTAACAGAGAACTTGACTCCAAGAGCAGTCCCAGCTATCAAACCAGGAGAAAAAGATGAGCTCCTTGATTCCTCATACAATCATTTCCTCACTGTAATTTATCTGTAGGAGTACAAAAAGGTGTGTTTTGTGAAGCAGCATTGCAAAAGTTGAATGACAGGCATCTAAGGTTTCATTACACTGAAAGTAGGCCACCTTCAGTACATTCATCAGTTTGCCTGCTATTTCTCTTGATGGCAGGTGAAACAATAATAAATAATGCACAAAGGAAGTTAATCTGTTTCCAGAGTATTTTAATAAAAAAAGGTACAAAGCCATTCAGGTCTTAGGCTTCTTGCCAGAGCCTGATGTGAGAGAAATATCAAAAGCACATGAAACACCTCCAAAATCTGTTAAGCTGCTTGTTTCAATTTCAAATTTGTATTTATTTTTTCTTCTCACACAGTGTGATTTGATTTCATACAGGAATCACACTAATAATATAATGCCTTTATAAGAAAAGATAAAGTGGAACATCTCTACCAAGGGAAATTATTGTTGCATCAATTTCTAATTATTCCTCATATTCACCTTTTAATTTTTTGTGTACAGAGAAAAAAACTCTAGAAAATCAGCTATGCCTTTTGTCGAGGGCTCATGTTGGAATGAACTGCACATGGAGAGGAAACTGAAGTTGCACACATTAAGAGCTGTAAAGTCATGTTCTGCTGCTCAAGGAGAAGATACTGAGAAGGGATACAAAATGTTTCCCTTCACCTGCATGGAGTTTCTTTGGGTGACTGCTTTCACCAGACTTGTGCATTTCCTAGCCAACTGCTCTCCTATGTCACCATGGGCCTCTGCAGCCACCTTTATTCATTTAGTATCACAAGAGAAAAATATGTGCTTGTGTAAGGACTATAAGAAATACAGTTCTAGGAAGATTCATACTTTGCACCTCAATAGAAGAGGTAGAATATGCCACCACCTGCAACTAAGTTAGATACTCTCTGTTTAGGTATACACAAATAAGAGCATGAATCACATTGTTCAGGGATTGATTAATTAAAAAAAAAATCTGTGTATTTTTCTGCTGTTAATCAAATGCATTTCATAGAATCAAAACAAGCAGTAACATCGTCTGTAGACTACTAATCAGTGTAAACAAAAGTAAACACAAGTTAACATGCAATTGTTTCGAAACACAATACTGTATAGCATCGTTGGTTCAGCCTCAGAATATTCCACTTTTCACTTCCAACAGGTATTTTATCCATTATCTTGAATGACTTTTTTCTTAAAGAACTGTGGATAAATGGACACATCTGTCCCAGTTTTTGTGTTTTGGTCCAGGCTATTAGAAAAATAGTACTTACATTTATTTAAATTTAGTGGCTCACTCGCCCAAAAATATCTTGGTTAGCTAATAAATGTTATCAATAGAGAGTAAGATTTGTTAATAATCAGGAAAAAGCAAGAATAAAAACTAATTCCAGTGATTGAAAAAAAACTTAAAAATATGCCAGGTAATGGAAAAACCCCACAGAAACTCTATGATATCACACAATGTTTTAGAAATTGTTCAGTTTTCCCAAAAATATAAAGTAGCAATGCTTAATTATAGTCTCAGAGCCATGACTAAATACTAATACATGCTGGAGACATTATTATGGGTAAATATGCTTTTACAAAGATGGAAGAAGCAATTATTAAAAATTCTGAAAGTATTCACAGCAAGGGATTTAATATATTCCCTATACCTTATATTTTTTACTGGAAGAGGTAGGGTGGGGATCATTGTGAAGTTGAGAGCTCTATTGCCGCAAAGTATGAATTGTAGAAATATCACAGTCTATTTAAATCTAAATGTGCTTAAATGCGTCTAACGGAATTGCATTCTTTATAAAAATGTTATAAAATGGACACAGTCAATTGCTGTTCACTATCTTCAACAGTTGCTTCTGGTTGTGCATTAATATATCCATATTTTATAAAATTTTTTGTCCCACCCTGTTGGATCCACTGTGTGAAAAGTCCTGGAATCGGGAACATAATCCTCTTGTCACAGATGAATGTATGAGCTCCCTAACTGTTTCCTACAAAAAGGGAGAGAAAAACATTTGTGTTGGGTTTCTGTTTCTTTGTTATGTTTGTCACTGTCACTCGGTTTGGTGAATGTTTTTTACTCCTATTTGGCATGTTTTAGGATTGCTCTGACAACAGCTGTAGGTTCATGGGTATTGAAGAGAGTTATGTACTGGTTTGGGATAGCAGTTCTACTTCCATTGTGCACAGAAGTGGAGCAGCTTATAAGTGGTTCTACATGAGAGAGCTGATGACTGGGTCCTGAGGCTGAGCAGTGAAGGGCAGCATGAATTCAAGCACTTTCACATTCAGGCAACAGTGGCCTGAAAGCCAGCTTAAGCCTTCTTAAAATGCTTGCAAGTTTAAAAAACAGCAACAACAAAAATGTCTCCCCAAATGATAAAATCATGCGAAATATATAGTAAGGATGTTTCTAGTGGAAAATACAGAAAGCATCAGGAAAGGCCTATGTAGCTGTAGTTCCAATGAATGTCAGAAGGATCTGAAATCATTCTCTCTTTCAGATGATGCCACAACTGTTGTTCTTGGTATTTTTAATTAAAATGTTGGTTATATATATCTTCATTTCTTCTCCTGTATCCCCCCTCACACTGTGTTTAGCCTCCTTCTTTCGTTAAATCTTTCTTTTCATGTTATGTACTGCTTTCCCACTAATCTTTTAAACTGAATGACTTACAAATAATGCCAAGTTCTCCTGGAGCCCTTCTGTGTTCAGTTGAACTGGATGCATGTATACCACATCAGTTTTCTTTTAATTTCTGCACCATGAAACCGAAATACAGGTTTTTTTTCCCTAGCATATCATACAGGTTGTTAACTCAGGAATATGCCTGCTCAATTCATTCTGACCACTCCTTGCCTTCTGAAAAATAGGGTCAGCACTTGCAGTTATGTTGATATCATAATTCCAGCTGTTTTGGCATTCCTTCAAGTTCAAACTTACATATTCTGCAGGTCCCATGAAAAGGACTCTTCAGAAAATCCTGCACCTAAGAATTTGTCCAAGAGTACTTATAGGCATGAGATTAACTAGGTTTTAATACATATATGAGGTTCTAAAATGTTGATGTTAACAACAACAGTTGAGGTCAGATCCACACTCTTTTCTGAATATTAGAAATTATTAAATTTTTGTTTCAGTAGTTCAGTCAGCTCCAATAACAGTCAAATTTTACTCTTAGAGCTTGGAAGATGAGTGGCATAGGAAAGATCAGCATTTAGAAGTAGAAAAGTCAAAATCTGTAGTGGAAGAAAATGTCTCTTGCCTTCTGCAGGACGTTGTAAGCAACGGAGAGGAAACAAAACAAGACATGACATGGTACTTGACTGCAATTTTAATGAGTTCCACTACGGGATCTTTTAGGTTTTTTGACTAACACAATGCTTTACAAAAATACATCTAATTGAAGGGCAGTTTTCCAACCATCTTTGTTTTAGCAACCATGAAGCTCTAGGGATAAGTGAGGAAATAGTTCCCTCTAACAAATACTTTCAAAGATTAATTACAAACAATTCAAATTAAAAATATAATACTTTTTTATTAAGTGTGGTTTACAAATAGATCACAATTTACTTTCAATCTATTATTCCATTTTCACTCTGCAATTTGCAAAAATAATTTTTCAGCTGTGGACCCCAAATGAAATTCTTTTTACTCAGTAGTGGACAGCTAGTTACTGTCATCATATTGCATTATGTCTGCTTTCAGTGATAAACATTCTTAGTGCAGCAGAGCAAGTATCAGCTAATGAATATCATTGATGAATAATTTATACAGACCTTTTTGGAAACATTCTCACCTACATCTATCACCGTTTAGCTAACAAAACCAAGCACTATGTTCCTGTGGATAATGCAAATTGAACCTAATCTTTTGTTTTACAAACAGCAAAATCCAAGGGCCTTCAGTAATGAAAAGAAACATACTTTAGTTCAA
The DNA here is from genome assembly GCA_013397865.1 of Struthidea cinerea. NCBI lineage: Eukaryota > Metazoa > Chordata > Aves > Passeriformes > Corcoracidae > Struthidea > Struthidea cinerea. Next base: position 752,240 of record VZTI01001286.1, read on the forward strand.
ATACTCATAAAATTCCCTGTAACAATATTCTTCTAAAACCAGATTTGTCTTGAACCAAGGTTTCAAGGCTAAATGTTCTGTTTTGACATTTCTAATACAAAAATATAGAATTTTTTTTGGTGAATAGTTACGTTTCTATGTGTATATATATATATATATGTAAGTTCATGGCCACTAAGATACTGAATAGCTGTAGCTCTATTTTAGGATACAAGGTGGTGCTGTTTCTTTTTAAAACTGAAAATAATGCGTTGATGTGATCCTGCAGAAAGCAGTAGTAGGGACAAAAAATCTTATCAAGTGTAGCTCTTTTAAGAAGCCAACTTCTCTACCTCCAGTTTATTTAATTGCTATGCAGTTAAATAAGACATACATGCATATGTATGTTCATATCTACATAGGTTCATACCTTTCAATAAGCAGGTTTAAAGCAATAGCAGGCTTTAACTTTGTACATAGTGCTGAATTTGAGCATTTTCATGCCGGGTCAGTGTCTTACATTAGAATTAATTTAACATTGTATTGTAGAACTAAGGTATTGACAACTTCTTAAAGAGTGATTCTTTTCTCTATACTGTACATGAATGAAGGATACTGGAACATTTGAAACTCCAATTTTACATAAATGTTAAATTTATCTGGCCTGTTTACTGCTGCTTTTTATAGTTATGTCAATTAAGTCCCCGTAAAACAATGTCAGAACTTATATTTTTAATTAAAGTTTAGAACTGTGATACCTCACTTCTCCCCAGTACTGTTACCAATACAAATGTTATACCAGAAATTGCAAGACTCATTTTAGATCTTCTTTTTTTTTTTTTTNTTTTTAGTTTTTTTTTTTTTTTTTTTTTTTTTTTTTTTCAGAAAGGCAGCCACGTGTTGATAATCTTTTTGAGTAGCAGAATATATTTGGTACCTAGCAGAGTCAGGCCCTTGCACAGGGTGCATTTGGCCCTTTCATGGCCCTTCTGAAAGCTCACATTTTGAGAAAGAATTCAAGGAACTTTAGGCCATGGGTTAATGAAATATCATGCTCAATGAACAAAGAGAAACTATTAAAATACAGTAACGTCATCATACTGCTTCCATTAACATAGATTTTTCAAAATGTCCATCATGTTAAGATTCATGATCCTGAAAACTTGTGTTATGATCATACTGTGCACATATACAGTTCCGCTGAAACTGATTTGATTACATAAAAGACATTCATGGCTAATTCTTTGCTGAACTGCAGACCTTAACTTCTATAGATAGTGTTAAAATACATTGCTCATCTTGACAACAGATTCTTCTTATATAATCAGGACAAAAATAAGTATTTTCAGACACCTCCACAACATGCCCAAGTTCTTACATCCTGAGTATCCTAGACAGCATCTTCTGGGACTAAAATACTTTGTATTAAGCAGACTGTTAAAATATACTACTAACATCAATGGGTTTGTTTGTTGTTTGGTTTTTTTCATTTGTGGCTTCTGCGTAACTGTAGACCAGGTAAAAGTTTTATTGGTCTGCCTGTGCAGTTACATAAAGTTATTTTGAGCACAGATGTACATAGCCACAGAGTCCTGATATTTGATTGCAGTTCACCTCTTTTGCTTTGTATGGTTAGTTCTTTGGCACTTCTCTCCAACAACTACTTTTAACCTGTAATGTATATATACGTGTGAGCAAAATATTTAAATCCTTTTACAAAATAGTCTTAGTGAATCACAGTTACCTAAGCAGGCAACTAAATCACTTCCACAATTATCAGGAAACACAAAGAAGTACACAGATTTCAAGATCAATAGCTACTATCATAAGCTGTTTAATGAATGACTATCTAATTCATTAAGCCTGATAAAAAACCTGTGTGGTTATGCCTAAATAGAGTGCAAGCGATTCTATATTACACAATCATAATGAGGGGAACAGATCGTTCAGACACACTCAGAATATGGTCTAATAAAAACCTGCAGCGAGACATAAATTCCTCTGCCTTCTGATGCCGTGACTGATACTTCCCAATATTTAGAGTTGATAACAATTTTTGGGCTTGAGAAATTTTTGAACTTAGAGGTCAATCAGGGTAAAAAAAAAAAAAAAAAAAAAAAAAGGCAAAAACAAATTTAAAAAAAAAGCACAAAAACAAATTCTAAAAAAAAAAGCAGAAAACAGAATTGCAGCATACCTAGATAATTCTCTGTAAAGGATCTCTCTGTCTGAAGCTGATCACAGCCTCTAAGATGGGAACAGCTCCTTCTGGGTTTTGCTGTTGGCTACTGTACATTCATCTCTCAGTTTTGCTACAAATTAGCGAAAGCTATTGTAATCAACTACTAATTTGAGAACATTAAAGCAAACATGATAGAATTTACCTTATTTACCTTTTGTGACATATCTCTCTTTTCTAATACTTTCTTTTAGGCTGACTTTTTCTTTCCATTTTATCAGGTTATCTAAATGGGGATATCTATTTAAACAGCAGGGTACAATGTCCAAAATTATGACAAAAGGTATAATTTTCTAGCAAGTGAAGGTCAATAAAGCTAAGTCAGAAAGCTAGATGACTAAAGTAAGGTTAATTTAACTGGGTCTAGTAAATCTCTACTCAATAAAAGGTGCAGCAACCTAAGAGGAAAAGAAGAAATAATTGCATGAGAAATGTGTACTACAATATTATCATATCTTACATAAAAATGTAGCAGTAGGGATAACACTAGTTATGGGAAAAATTACCTTACTGGCATGGATAAAGTTGTCTCTAGATAATGATGGAGACTAGACAAAACCATGAATCTGACAGCTTCTGAGTCCCAAGGGAAGAGTTTGAGGTAATGGAAAAGGTTTTGTCTTTATCAGGACAGAATCACAATTGAAATCTCCACTGAGTATTGTACACATTTAGAGTGCAGAGGGGAAGGGATAGATTTGCAACTACCAGAAGTTATTATTTAGAGGATGGATATCTATTTTAAGGTAAAACTCACAGATTTTAAATACATATGGAGTCACATACTAGCACATTATCTATGAGACATTGCTCCTTTCCCCATATGAACTAATGATTGATGGACAAAGGGGAAATTTGAGCTTTTGCACTATACACTAGAATGCATAATGCATTATATTTTCCAATTATGCTTATCACCTAGTGGAAGGTCACCAGCAAGCATAAAATTGAAATGCTCTGATTGAGCATGCTGTTCAGGATTTCCCATTTGTGTTTTTCTTTTTCCCCTACCTGCAATTTCCCATTATGCATGGTAGTTTTCACCCTGTATTCATAAGATACAGGTTTATTTTTGTTCTCTTACTGATTATTTATGATTATTCCTCATATCAGGCAGTCTGACCCAAATATCAATGAGGACAATAGACCTAAGTTTGCAGCTTTGTTGAATTTTGTGATGATTATAGTAATCATTAGAAGATCTTACACATTAAAAGTAACTTTCATTCAAATGAGAGTGATGTTAGGTATTGTTATATTTTTATGACTGTTAGGGAAAGGTTGGCAAATTTTATTTTGCTTTATGACGATTTCTTTAATAAATTAATTTGGAAAACACTTAGTTGTTCAATCACTAAGAATTAACTTGAAATCTTTGGGATATATGCTGGCCACCCAGGAGAAAATTAATTACATTAAGTCAATAGATTTGGGGCATATTGAAGTATGTAAAAAACTGGCATCCAATGCTGACATAAGTGACCACATGAAATAAGGTTTGTTATCTAGAAACTCCTTCTTGGTTTCCCTGAATCAGTCAAAAACATTAGTATAGACAGATGTCAGTTGTTGTTTATCACCAGACCATGGAAGAGACAGAAGCCATTGTTAGTGTGACATGCAAGTATAATATAATTGGTAAGAGAGGCTTGATTTAAGTCTACCACTAATAGCAGAGGTTCCAAATGTCCAGTTTTCATTCTCCAAGCAGATGCCTTAAACTATATAGCAACCATATGGCCCTGGCACTCCTGTTAGACTCCTGAGCCATGAAGAATTATCCTTATCACCAGAGTTGAAAGAGAAGAAAATACAAATAAGCACTAGTCTATATTACCTAGTGAATGCTGGCATCCAGTTGGGTGTCTAGTTTGTTTGTTTATGTTTATGTTTTTTGTTGTGGGTTTTGTTTTTTTTTGTTTAGTTTTTTTTTTTGTTTCTCTTGTGCTGGGAAAAGTTATGGAGACAAGGAGAAGTGTTGTGTCCCGCACTTGGATCACAACTATCCCATGCAATGCTACAGACTGGGGAAGAGTGGCTGGAAAGTGGCCTGGTGGAAAAGGACCCTGGGGTGCTGGTCGACAGCTGTCTGGACATGAGCCAGCTGTGCCCAGGTGGCCAAGAGGTCCAATGGCATCCTGGCCTGTATCAGCAATAGTGTGGCCAGCAGGACCAGGGCAGTGATTGTCCCCCTGTACTCAGCACTGGTGAGGCTGCACCTCAAATCCCGTGTTCAGTTTTGGGCCCCTCACTGAAAGAAGGACATTGAGGCACTGGAGCAAGTAAATAAATAGGACAACAAAGCTGGTGAAGGGTCCAGGTCATGAGCCTTACAAGGAGCAGCTGAGGGAGTTGGGGATGTTTATCCTGGAGAAAAGGAGGCTCAGGGGAGACCTTACCGCTCTCTGCAACAGAAAAGAGGTTGTAGACATGTGAGGGCCAGTATCTTCCCCCAAGTAACAACTGATAGGACAAGAGGACATGGCCCCAAGTTTCACCAGGAAAGGTTTATATTGGATGTTAGGGAAAGTTTCTTCACTGAAAGGGTTGTCAAACATTGGAACAGGCTGCCCAGGGAAGCGGTGGAGTCATCATCCAAGGAAGTATTTAAAAGATGTGTAGACATGGCACTGAGGGACATGGTTTAGCAGTGGCTTAAAGGTTGGGTTTAATGACCATACAGGCCTTTTCCAACCTGAATGATTTCATGACTCTATGTAAGCAGTTTTGGTTGATATATATTCATTTTACTGAGTTTCAGAAAAAAAGAGGATTATCTTTGTGGCTGCAAGCTTATTTGTCTTCGTTGAGTTCTATGGTTCAACCACAATTAAGGACTGAGGCATACACCTGCTCCTTATCTGTTGACCAGTGCAACCTGCCTTTTTCCATTGAATGAATTGTGATCAGCACCATGCTGTGGTGTTTTTGATAACACATCAATTATTGTGACAAGTAGAACTATTTACAATTTCACAATGAGTTTTCAAGTCCTGCTCTCTTCAAATCTTGTTTTTTTGCATTAAAATACTTAAAAAGGTGTGGTCTAGATTATTGAAACCTCTTTCTGCTTTTATTTATGAGATATTTTGTTGCAAAGTTTATTTTTTGCTTTTAAAAGAAGATTTAAAAATTCATTCTAATTACAAAGATATTTCATTTTTGGTTGATCAAGATGCTTTTCTTCAGGTCATACAAAAATCTTTCATTTGGGTTCAATTTGATGAGAGAAAAATCAAAGCTTTTCCATCTTTAAATGGAAATAAAAATTTTTCTCATTACATCTTGCATCCATCATCAAGTCTAAACTCATGTGTGTTATCCATGTTACAAATATAACATAAATTTGAATTCAAGGCAAAGGCAAACAGTTGTTTGATTGTTTATTTTGGTTTTTTGTAGGATAAAAATTATTGGGATGATCTCGTAATGTGAAATGATTGTTTTGGGAACTAAGATCCCTCTTTCGGCTTAGTCTTTTAATAACTTGTCTCTGCTCACCTTTTAAATTTGATGAAGTTAGGGACTTAACAAAGTTCCAGAAGTATTTTGCTAATACTGTTACCTTTCTTGTCTCTTACTGAAGCCTGTGAAGATTCTTTCACATAGCCCTTATGCACACTGCTGCATCTTTGAACACTAAATATGGTGGAATCAGCATGGGATTACATATAACCTGTGGTGGAATCCAGCCTGAAGTTTCTCCTTTATTGAAAGGAGCCAATTCCCCTCTTTATTAAATTGAATTACATTGTCCTCCCTGTAAAACTGACTATTATAAATATTAATCCAGGTACTAGATATAAGTTAAGTGAATCTTGAGATGTGCACAGTATGGAAGTTTAATGGCTTTTATTTGTAAACAAGTGACATAACTTATTGTTACACTTAATTATATCTGGCATCTGCAATACTCAATTATGTTGGCACTCATTTACCCAAGTAAATACTCATTAAAACAAATATCTATGCTACAAATAGGAATTTATCTTACTCTTGCTATTGCGAAAAGCTAAGACTGGAAAAATCTCAAGGCAAAGGAGCATCAAGAGCCACCTTGTAGACTAAGATCAATTTGAGAAACCATATGATGCAAATAGACAGTGAGAATATTTGTATGCACAAGTTTTAAAGGGCTTATAAGGGAAGGACCACAGACTTTGGAAATGGAGATGCGTTATTTTAGTCCAGCTGAAATACAAACAGTAAAAGGTGAAAGAAACAATTGTTAGCTGGATAAGTAACAATAAGTAGCAAATATGTCCTCTGGGTTGCCTAATTCTAGAGCAAGTATCAGAGTCCTTATATCTAATTAGGTACTTCAAAGGCATCATCAACTTTTTCTATTTCACCTAACCTGGCTTGCAAGAAAGCAATATTAATATCAAATATCAAATTCAAAGAATTCACTTTGAAACTTAATAACATATTATTTGCTAAAGTAAACATTTTGGTCACAGTGGTGACAGATGTGCCCATATAATTGTGTGTTTTTTAAAGTACCCCAGCACTCTCAAAGGTTAGCTACTATAATATATGGTGCTAGAATAATTGCTTTAAAAGACACATGTGTCAGCAGTGGATGTAGATATACATTTTTACATATACACAAAATTCTTCACATAAGACATCTTTCTTAGGTATGTCATTGCATTCTATATTATGTTGAAATTTGTATGAGGTTGCACTTTTCCTTAGTTGAAAAGGGAATTAGAAGAAGCTACTACTTTTCTAGTGTTTGATCTCATGAAGAGTCAAACCCCTTTACATTCATTCAGCAAAGCACTTAAACACATACTTCAGTTTAAATGGTAAAACACAACAAGCCAGGAGTATGAACATATTTAGAATCACCCAAGTACAACTCTGGACATTTAGTGCTTTGCGGCACCCAACCCTTATGCTCTACAAGTAGCAGACATGAATGCATTGTTTAGCCTCTATGTGAGGAAGAAAAAAGATGCATGGGTCTGTCAGTGACATTCAGTGTATATTGTAAACATCTGCAGCTGCACTATTTTTAAAGCTTGGCTTATTTTTGCAGCTGAGTGAAAGGTACTGCTTGGTTACAATGCACAGAAAATCCAATTAAGGGAACGGAGCTGCTGGAATTCTTTTTACATTGAGATCAAAACTAGCTTTGCTAAACCATGTAATTTTTTCCAGTAAGCATAGAACAGAGACATTTACATGCATTAAAAGGAGTTTCTCCATTCAATAAATGTTAGACATTAGCCATTATCTTCTTTTAGTGGTGTATCTGTCATTCATATGAAAGATTTGAATAATTGTAGAGTGAATGAATTTCAAGAAGAACATAAATTACAGGTGCTGAGGAAAACATTAGAATTCTGAATAACGTCCTTTTTTATTTATTGTCATTGTACACAGCATTTGTATTGTCTCTGAATGTGTCCTTAAACATTTCCACTTATCCATACTCTGTAACGACAACAGTTGCAATTAGTTCTTTCACAGTGAATGTGGTCTCTCTTCAGTGAGAGGAAAAAAGAAAAATGAGGGGTGTACCTTTAGGCATGGAAAAGGAAGCATAGCAAATGCGACAAGTTTCTTGCATGCCTGAGAATTTTGCCGTGGCATTTGGATGAGGTGACATGGAAAGGTAGGCAGAATGAGAGATAACATATCTAAACTGGCTTGTACAATGTGAGTTCCCCTCTTCGTTCCAACTGTCTCCAAGCAACAGCAGCAAAATCTCTTGAGTTAATGTACCAAAAAATAAACCAAAGCAGAATCTTTCCTCTTTTTTTAAAAAAATAACCTTTAAAAGAGAAATGCAGAAGGCAAGAAAGGAAAGATAAAGAGATCTCCTTCTGATAGTTTAATACATTTGTGATTCTCTTAGGTATCCCAGGGACAATCTTGATTTAGAAGTGTAGATGATAGGGAGCAGATGCTAAACAAGGTATGCTTTCCTCAGATGAACCAAGGTGAATTTTCTGCTGTGGAATCCAGCATAAATCAAAGATATTAGATTAGTAATAATTCATGTTTCTTTAGGAATATTGCTGCTAGCAAAGAGGACAGGGAGACCATTGTGTGCTTTTAATGAGTTTCAGTTTAGTTTCAAAACTTCTGAAAACTCTTTGAAGTGGACTGGAGATTAGGAGAGTGAAGATAGCTTTGAAATACTTATTTAGTTCTATCTTTTTTTCCCCAAGTCCTCTTATCTACAAACAAACAAACAAATAAGTCAATTTTATTGTATGGATACACAGCACTTCAGATCCATAAATGCTGCTGTATTTATGGGTTTAGCCATTCACTTAGATGAAATCTATCAAAGTATTTTAGGAAAATATTAATATTGTTACCTTTCAAAAAGCAGTGAGGACTACTTTAAAATATATTCACAAGTCCTTGCTGCTCTAGTAGTTTTATTATGATCCTTACATAATTTCAGTTAAATTAATAACTTAATATCATGTTGTAGTAGTTAAGTGATAAGAAGCACACATGAAGAAAGAACAGAGAAACAATGGCAGGAGGACTAAATAATCTTCCTAAATAATCTGTTTCCAGGCCATCTGCAACAAAAGACCCTCCATCTCAACCCAACCAGAGAAGCATAGGGGCACAATGAAAGTCAAGAACCCAAATAAAGGGTTCTGGAGGAATGTCCGCCTTGCCCAGGACCCTCCTGGGACTGTCCCAGCAGTCACTGGATCTGCTCTTCTGGCATGAGACCCATCATAATGATGGGGAGCAGGTCTCTGGACCACTTTCAGACTAAGGGGAGATCACTCTCTAGGAATGTGTAATATATTATTGCATGCATGGAAAGAGCATGTTTGGTATTGCACAGGGCTTATTTTAGCTTCCTTTAGGGGAGGAACCAGAGGAAGAAAAAGGGTGGTATTTAGTTGTGCATAGGAACAAGTGTGGGAAATAGAGGGATTGTCATGTAAATAGTTTATTGGTCAATACATTTGTCTGTCCATGCGCTGCCCTGTGCCTGATCACTTCAGTTTTTCATATATCCTTATTATCATTTCACCAACTATTTTCAATAAGGGGTTCTTCAGTCTGTGTCTATAAGGGAGTCAGTGCAGATGTTTGAGTGAATGTGCAAACAACAGCAAAGATCAAGCTGGACTAGCCAGTTAGTAGGCCCGAGAAGTGTCCCGAGAACCAGGAGGGTGGGCTGTGTGGTCCTCAAAGGGACAGCTCTGGATGGGGAAGTACTCCTGTCTCCAAGGTCAAGAGCACAGAGAGGTTGGTTGTGGGGGTGTGTGTGTGTGAGTGAGTGGGTCTGTACCAGCCACTGGAGTGGGACTGAGGCCTTGGGGGCTTGTACATCAGAAGCCAGCAACTGGAGAGAGACTGCCATTAAAGAACAGCTACTGGGCAGAATGGATGTCTGAGCCCAGGTGCTGGGCTGGATGGACCCACCTTTTACATACCCACATAAACATTTTTGCACAGTCAGAACCCCATCCTGCTCAGTCAAAGGGGGTAGAAGAATGAGAGCATTGGTGCTCTAAGTGTTCATGTGAGTGCTCTGTGTGTGTCTGCTGTGGTCTGTGGCCAGACTTTTGTATATGCATATATATTGTGGATAGCATAAACTACTTGTCAGGTATTCATACTCAGACTCACTCCTGGGGAGACTGGGTGACTAAATCAGACTAGAGGGAAGCCAGACCCTAGAGACTGCCACAGGAGGTCTGGGCAATGCAGGAGGGATTCTCTAGATTTCCAAACTTGTCTAATTGTGCAATCTCTACATCACTCAAGATAGCATACCACCTGCAATTCAGAGAATTGCTTTTTTTTTTTTTTTTTTTTTTTTTTTTTTTTTTTTTTTTTTTTTTTTTTTTTTAAATTTTCTGACCTTCTGTCACCCAGGGCACTTTATTCATGTTAGCTGCATGACTGCAAAGTCAATGTAAAGTTGGTTTGCCTTTTTATAAATGCGAAAGGTATCCAGAAGTGACTTTTTTCCAAAGCTTAACAACATTAAAATTCTTTTTAGCTGGCTGAAAATGTTAAGATTTTATGGGTTTGTCAGTTTTTGCAAGAACAGACAAAACAGATAATGATGAAAAAGAAGCAGAAGTATAGATCTTCTTGCTATTTTGGCAGTCTTTCTTCTTTAGGTTTTTGTTTAAGGTATGTTTTCAAATCAAATCCTTTTTTCATGCTACTTTTGTTAAATAAGTTCATTATGCCCAACACAAATCCTCAAGAAATAAGAAAACATAATCACCTGCATTTTACAAATGGGGTCAGATCAATAAGGGAGTTCCAAAGCCTGAAATTAGGTGTCCTGCTTCACAAATAAGTTCTACTTTATTTTCAATAATTTATGACCTTTGCAGTGGGACAGTGTGCTTCACAGTAGTAAGGTTCAGCATAAAGGAGGCAGCACCTCTCTGTCAGCTTACAAATTCTTCTGTCATATCTTTGAGGCTGCTCTGTTTGTTCTAGAGAGATGTTCATAACCGAACCTACCATACCCACCAAAGAACATTGAGGATTGTACTGTGTGAACAGCAGACTCCACAGCAGGCACTTGTGAGGGAGTGACCATAGGAAAATTGAAGTGTTTGGTGTTAAATTTAATTTCATGTAGCTCCTCCCTCAAGTCAGTAAGAACTGCCTGTATTCCATTACTGACAGACCTTCACCTTCTCTGTTTTTAAAGCCCACCAGTGGCAGTGATAGCCCTGCTTCCTCTGGCCCTTTCTCATCTGTTGTCCACGGGTCTGACTTTCTGTTCCAAAACACTGTTGCATTTCTCCAAGAGTTTCCATGAATGTTTTGTGCTGCAGTTTTCTAGTTCTCATATCCACAATGGTAAAAGGAAAAAGACAGCTCCTTCACCTGCAATAGCTTCTTTTGTACTTCAAGAGAATTGTTCTTCTTCCTTTTTCTTAGACTAAACAACACACAACTTTTAAATAAATTATATATAATATTTTCCTCCTCCTGTATTAGTGCATTGTGCCTCTGGAGGATCTTATACTTGTTCCAGAGCCTTTTTTCCCTACCTTGCTTACAATATTGTCATATTAATCAGTGTGAAACTCCATCCTATAGTCAAGATGCGTGTATATCCATACAACTTCTTTCCTACCCACAAGAGCTGTTAGTCAGTTGTAGTAAGAAATGTACTTTGCTGAACACGATTTGGTCTGACATATATACATCAGTTGCTTGTTATCTTCCCCATATTTACAAACTAGTTATTTGGTTATTGGTTTTGGAGTTCTTTTGAAACTGGGATCTATAATCCTTGAAATGTTCTCCTTTGGTGTGCTGAAGATCAGCACAGCATTTTTCATCTTTCCGGTCTTTTGATCCATTTCCATTCTCCACAAATTCTCAGGAATAACTGATGTCATTTCAGAGATTATTTCAGCTATCTTTACATTGGCCTAATGTGAAAATCATGAGACTCAGACAATCTGGAAAAACTAAATTTTGTCTTTTAATTTTAATTTTCTGTTTGAAGAACTCAGCATTTGTTATTTGTACTAATTGGAGTTCTTTTTAATTTGGCAAATGTGTCCTAAATTATACTTAGGCCACTTGTTTTTTATCAAGTGTTCCCCCTTGTGGAACAGTGACCAATTACTGCCTTGATTCCATTTTTTTTGCTCTTATTACTGTGGACTTGATTCTTGATACTTTGGATGTCTTTCCTACCTGGGTCCCATTTCATGTCTGTCAAATCAAATTTCAGTTGATGCCAAGGAGATTGGTTAGTTTGGTTTTTAATTCACTCTTTGCATGCTTTCCCTTTGCTTTTGAATCAGTGAAAAGTACCAGATTTATCCAAGTAGGTCTCTTGCTGCATCTCTTAGTTGTCATAGTTTACATGAGTGCCCTAGAAGTAATTTGTTTTGGAAAATATCAAAAGAATACCATGACGTTTTTTTCTCTTTTTGACTTTCTTCATGGGCAGTGTCTCATATGAATTGGATTTATTTATTGAGAACAATTTTCCTGAATTTTTTTTCAAGAATCGTAACATCTTTTGAAGATCACTCCCTAACTATCTTTCACCTCTTAAACAACCCGTCCCTACTGATTGGGAATAAAACCACAGAAATTTTCCCCCTATTGCCCTGTTTCTTTCTATAGCTTCTCTGTTGCTTTCTGTAGTATTGGACATTAGCCTTAATTGACCTAGAGTATATTTTTGAATTCTAAATCTACATATCTTAAAATAAACAGCGCCTTGAAATGTTCAATTGCACTGAAATGTGATTGTTCATAACAATAAACTGCTAGAATGGATCCTGTCAAATTTATTCGAAATTGTTACTCAAAAATCAGAGCATTCTAGGAGTCATTCCCATTAAGCAGTTTCATGCAGTCACCCTGTTCTGGAGAAAAAGAGAAATAACTGATGGTTTTGTGCCAGCTGGTCTTAGTAACTGAATCCATTTGCTATTATAAATGCATTCACTGAATCACCACGCTGAATGATACCTACACTTGGAATTGTACTTGATTAGTTCTTGGAAACTGCTTACTTGGTCATTCTTGCCATCACTTTCATGAATACTGAAAATTCCTTCTTTTCATAATGTAGAAATATTAGATGCATCAATGTCCAGGGATGGCTCAGATTGCAATCCATGGCAAAACAACCCTGGTCCCATTGTTGTACAGTACTCAATTCCTTTACACAGAACTTGCACAGAAGCTCACTGAGATTTATGCTCTTTGCACCAGACGAACTCCTCGTCTACCATCCAAATTTTTTATCTTTACACAGAACTTGCACAGAAGCTCACTGAGATTTGTGCTTTTTGCACCAGACGAACTCCTCGTTTACCATCCAGATTTTTTATCTTTTCTATAATCACAATAATCCACAATAAAATTTCTGTTACAGGTTACCTCTCGCTTTTACTGCTTTATAGCTAAAATTTTGACATATTATTTTCTCTAGACAATACCTTTGTCACTTTACCATGGTATATAATTAATCATACATTAGAAAACAGCATCAATAAGAAATGCTTCCTCACTTCTAGTCAGGAAATAAAATAGCAAAATAATTTTAGGTCCAAAAATTGATCTGCCCCAGGGTCTTGAGTGCAGTTTGCTTTATAGACTCTATTTGCTGAGAGAGAAAAGTAAAACTTTGGAGTAACTTTTTAATATATATACCGTATAATGTATTTCCACAGTATTAAACATGTTTCAGTATTTGTTCAAGCCACTTGTGGTGACTGGACGATTCAAGTACCCATTATTTTTTTGTGTAGAACAACAGAAGAATAAAAAATACCCTCATAGACCTGCTAAGCCAAAAGTCCTGATTCAGCAGAGTATGTAAGTCAAAAATAGTAACAGGAGTTGTATGATTAAGGAATGCTATGTTCTCTAGCCAATGTGTGGAATAAAACAAGATAATTACTAATATATCTAGTAGTTTTCTAGACTTCGTCTAGTATCTCCAGACAAAATGGCTGAAACATATTTATAGTTGTTTCAACTGGGGGAAGCTCTCACATGGTACCTGAGGGAAATTCAGACTCAAGTCTTCAGAAATATAGTAAGATACTAGAATCTTTCCACTATTATAACATTCCTAGAAAAGCATTTGGTAACTACATTAATTAATGTTTACATCAAGCATTTTTTGAAATACCTTGGTGATAAAGGATTCAAGTAGCTATAAATTAGAATTATCAGCAGCCCTTTTCCTCTCTGACCGCAAATTAGTCCAACATGATTGAGAGTTTGAATTAGGGGAATTATTTCAACAATACATGGCACCTGTGGCAAGTTACACTCACGGTAGTGTAGCTTAATACTGGGGTTGCATTTCAAACATGAGAGTTGTTTCAGGTTACTGGAAAGTGTTACCAGCTTTTTCACAGAATCACAGAATCATCAAGGTTGGAAGACACCTTCGAGATCATCTAGTCCAACCATCAACACAGAACCACCATAATCACCCCTAAACTGTATCATCAAGTGCTATGAACAGATGCTTTTTGAACAGTTCAGAGATGGTAACCCCACCATCTCCCTGTGCAACTTATTCCAATCCCTAGCCACTGTTTCAGTGAAGAAAAAATTTCTAATATCTAATTTGAACCTCCCCTGTTGCAATTTAAGGCCACTTCCTCTTGCCCTTTCTCTTGAGAAATGGCAGAAGAGACCAATCCCCACTTGGCTACAACCTCCTTTCAGGTAGTTGTAAAGAGCAGTAAGGTCCCCCTGAGCTTCCTCTTTTCAAGGCTAAACAACCACAGCTCCCTCAGCCACTCCTCATATGACTTATTGTCCCAGACCCTTCACCAGCTCCATTGCTCTTCTCTGGACTCTGCAGCACCTCTGTCCTTCTTGTAGTGAGGATGCAGGACTTGAGGTGCGACCAGGGGAAGAATCACTTCCCTATTCTTGATAAAGGCCAAGATACCATTGGCCTTCTATTACTATGAAGCAATTAAGTTTGCTGAAAAAAAAGCAAAAAGTGTTGAATCAGGTAGTTTTTTAATTCTGATAGGATTTAGACAAAGAGTGCTGAGACCTAAATGTCTCCTCAATGACATGCATTTCTTAAACTCAGAAAATATCTGAATCATGAACACAATGTTACTAGATGCCCTTGATAGAAGAAGGGGTAATGAGACAGTGAAATCTGGTGCTGATACAAAGGCGTTTCAACACAGGGGATGATCAAAATGTTATACAGGAAAAGCTGACTACTTTCAAGCTTTAACAAAGAGAAATTGGAAGCAATATAATAATAAAAGCAAGCTCAAGGTCACTTACTCAGGAGTTAATAGGAAAATCCACAATAAACTTGGGCAGAGTAGATGAAAATGACGGAGGAGGAAAAAGATCTGTCCATTTTGATTAGTCAAAGAACATCTCTGACATTCAATATGATGAAAACTGAAGTTTAATAATTATGTATGTCATATGACCATAGAGAAAGAAATGGTTATCCCTGAGCATAACATAAAAGGTGTTACTGAAAGATTAGAGAGAAAAAGGATGTATGTACTCACCATGAGTAAATTTAGACTAGAAGTTAGAAGAAATTCCTATGTTACAAAGCAATCAGGATCATCCTTTGATATGCCAGTGGTTGTAAAAAATTAAATGTGTTCCTAGATGGAATTAATACAGCTAATGACAAAAATAAGATGCAATATCTGATGATGCAAGAGGTTATTTCTAGTCCTATGCTGTGTCAGTGCTATTGTTTCCAAAGAATAAATTTATTTGACATAAAAATAAAAACATGTTATAAAGTTCCTCTTATTATAGTGGTTGCTCTGTCATAATTTTGATTTTTCTATTTTTCCACCCAAACTATCTTCAAAAGACTCTTAGATGCAGCAATTAAACAAATAACTACACTTCATGTCCCTGATGTCCTCCACAAAGGAAAATATCTCACTTTTTATCAGTGGTGAACCCACTCTAGTGTGTGTCCACTGCTTACAGAGTAACCAAGTGGCTGGTAGGTTGACAGCAGTGATGTTACCAGATGTCTTCTGCACCTGGTCACAGTGTCCACCCTGTCATTTAAGGAACCCTTCTTGCCTGTAGTCACTGAGATCTTTGTAAACTTCCAGGGTTTTCAATTATATTTCTGGTGTATATCAAAGCTGACTGGATACCTTCATGCAGTGAAGCCATGTCTGGCATACTTAACTTGTCACTATGCTGTGTGAAATCACTGGCCTGGATACCCTTAAGACTTTTTCCATGGTGTTTTATTGGCAGACACCTCTCAAAATACTGTTTTCCAACAATAATTTTTTTTCTGTCACAGACTGTCAAAGAAAATTAAAAGTTCCTTTATGAAACCTGGTTTTCTGTATTCTGAAATGCTTATGAGGACCTAGGTTGTTTCTGGGCTGAAAGAAATGTTAAACTAATAACACTGAAACTGGGAAACTGGGAGATGGGAAATGATGATAAGGCTGAATTAGCGATGCTTGGAAGTAAGCTGCAAGATGGGAGAAAAAGAGCAGGATTAAAAGTAGGAAACAAAAGAATGAATAGTAAAGGCACCAAAATGGTTTTCTTCTGCCTGGTGCTTTAATTTGTACTATTTTGGAATGAGAAATTCTAGCCTGCCTCTGAAAGAGAAATGGTATAAAATAATTTTTTCAGTTTTCACTTCTGTAATCATCATCACTTCATAAAAAAGATAACTATTTCTAATCTAAACCAGTTTTCCAGATTTTCTCTTAAAAATATCAGGAATTTGTAAAAACTACTTGGAGGCCTGAAATAAAGATTTTGTTTTGTTTTATAGAGGTTCCACTCATTTTGAAATTTAAATGAATAGGGGAGATCTCTGCATATCCCAGAGGATGTAAAAGTACAAAGTGAAAGAGCAGAGGGGAAAGAAGGGGTCAAGGACACTTTCAAACTTTTATAAATCTAAGGACTCTTTGTGTTTATAAAAACGTTGGGTTTCAGCAGAGTCATTTATGTATACCCTCATTTAGCTGTCAAAGAAATGATTGCTGTGCGTGCATATTTAATCCTAAAGAATGACGGTTTCTGATCTTGCATGCAAAAATTCATAAATGATCACTGTAATAATTTATTTTTGAATATTAATATTTACCATTCCATGCACTTGCTGATTTTTAAGCTTATTTTTAATATGCAGAGTGTTTGGTACATTTATACATTCCACAAAGCTTCTTCCTGATGATTTGAGGAATGTAATTCCCTTTCTTATCATGTACTAAAGTCCTAAAGAAACATCTCGGGCATTTAAAACCTGAGTTCTAGCACCAAAACCCAGGTGCTGCCTCTGGGAAAGCGTTTTTAAGAAAGGGTAGTGAATAATGAGAAGAGAGAGGAGGAGGGGGAAAAAGTGAGAAACAGAACTATGAACACCAAAGCGAGAGAAGTAGGGTAGGCGGTGGTCCAGGCACCAGAGCAGAGTTTTCCCTGCAGCCCATGGGAAAGACCACAGTGAAGCAGATAACCATAATGCAGCCTAGGGAGGACCATGCTGCAGCAGCTGACACATTGCCAGAAAGAAGTATGTCCCAGAGAAGGTATGTGGGAGCAGGGGAAAAGTGTAAGGGAGGGGATTGTCCCGCTCTGCTCTGCACTGGGGCAACCTCACCACCTCTCTGTGGTGACCAGTGACAGGACCCGAGGGAATGGCCTGAAATTGTGTCGGAGGAGATTTAGGTTGGATATTAGAAAAATCTTCACTCACAGTGTGGCTGAGCACTAGAACAGGCTCCCCAGGGACGTGGTCACAGCCCCAGTCTGACAGTTCAAGTTCAATCAAGTGTTAGGACAATGCTCTCAGGCTCATGGTGTGACTCGGGGATGGTCCTGTGCAGGGCCAGGAGCCGGACTCGATGGTCCTTGTGGAGCCCTTCCAACTCAGCATGTTTTGTGACTCTGTGATATGGAAATCTTTCTTTGAATACTTACCTCTGACTGTTTAAAAGGCACTGTTTATGTAGTCCTGACAGTGTTCTGCTCTTTGATGGTCCATCAATATGTCACTTAAGAATGTGTTTAAAAACCACAGAAATAAATGTTGGTTTTCCCAAATGCTTAGCTGAACTGCAATATGGTATTGCAGAAAAGTGTCATACATTACAAAAAAATAAAGTATTAAAATCTTTTCTTTATTCCTCTTGAATCACCACTGCATTCAATAGAAGTTGCAGTTTTTTGTATGCTCCAGTGTTTATTCCAGAGTGAACTGAACCAATGTTCAGAATACACAGTTACACAGGCTACTGCAATGGATTTCAGTGTGGCATTTCACCACTGTATTTGATATACACAATCTAATTTTTATAGGTCTCTCTTAAGTTAACTCAATTTTACAACCATGAAAACTACTACCTACATAACATAAAATTTGAAAAATAACTTGCATGAAATATGATCCTTATGCACGGTACTTACCACAGTAAATACAATTTTCTTTGTTGCAGGCTGATTGTCACAGTGAAATGGAACTGGGAAGTTTATAGGTAAGGATGGTACAAATATTAAGCACAAACTAGTCTTATGTTCTTTTTATTTACTACGAAGAGCAAAATTGAGACAATGTAATTTCTTGTTTAGTGTGAATATTTCTTACACAATACCATGTTTTGTCTTTGTTCGTATAAATTTTGGCAGTTAAGAAGAGGGTTTTTTTCATACAGGAAATATTCAAAAGGAAATTAGTATATATTGTCAGACCACGTTGTCCTGTGCCTGACTTGCACAATCACCAGTACCAGAGCTTTCAAAAAAAGGGGAAATTCGTTAACATAAACAGAACTGTATGTCTTTGGTTCTTCTTTTAAATGTTCCACAGTAACTTTTATATAATCCTATATGACGCCTCAGCTGTCCCACAATTAATCTGCATTTTCCCATGAGACTAACAATAATCTTGCATCCCCCTTCTTACCAGTTGGGAAGTTCCATTTGAACTTCCTCAAGGCTTTGTGCGATTCCTTCAATGGCCTATCAATCAGGAACCTGAGTCCTCATCTCTGGTGTTGTCTCTGTTATCTCTTGTGCCTTAGAGGTTGTACACCTGGGTGTTTAATTTTTTCCTTTTCTCCCTTCCAGTGTCTCACACTAGACTCTCATGCTGAGTATGCAGTAACCAGATACTCTCATAAATCACATACCATTCCAAAAAAGTGATCTCCCATAGTAAGTGTCCAGCTTACATCTTGAGGCAAAGTACTTAAGCAGTCATTCTCAATTTCCTCATTAGTATTCTTAAGATGCTGGAAATGAATCCCAGAGTTTAATTACACATCATGCAAGGAAATATTTTCTCCTACTGTTTCTTAAAATCCCTGATTCTTTTATTACCTTTTTAATTGTGGTACAAGACCGGAAAAACAGACATCCTCCGTAGGCCATGTTATTTGATATGCTTACATCATAGCTCTTTCTGTGAATGTTTTTTGTAAAAAAAACCCCAGTCTTTTCAATCTGTTTTCAAATTATTGTCTTCCTTGATCTTGGCCATTCTCTCCAGGCCTCCCTTTTCCATATAGTTTTTTGAGGTAAATAACCAAGAAAAAAATGGACCTTATTGGGACAGGAAACAGCACATTTAGGCAGCATTCACCTTCATCCCCAGCTGCCTTATTTTGGTGTTGGCAACCTATTCCCTTCATCTGTGCACAGAGTCTTCCTTAATCTTTCAAAGTCTGGTAAAAGCTGGAATAATAGATAAAGGCTGGGATCTTGTACTAATCTATCTCCTAGAACCATGCTGTAGTGTGTATGTGTAGTGTTCCAGATGATGCCAAGATATTGATTTATACAAAAGAACTTTGAAACTATGCTATTCATCATCTTACTTTTTATGCAGCTTAATGCTTTGTTTGCTTTCTGACTGCAGTTGTAAATTAAGCAAATATCTCTCAATTACTGCAATGACTAATGGTTCCTTTCTTGAGATAGAGGTAAGCAAGCAGTTTAAGATTTTCTTCATGTATAAATTATTTTGCACTTACTTATTCTGAATATCATCTCTCCATTTGTTTACTTCTCTAACATTTTACTTAATCCTCTAGTTTGGGAAAATAGAGAATTAAATAAAGTAATTTTGTAAACTTCAGATTTTGCTTCTACCTTGCTTGTCAGTTACAAAAAATAATAAGCACTGTGGGATTTCAAATGAAAATGAATGACTTGATAGCAGCCAGCACATTAATACTCTATTTAGCTGTGCATATGAAAATTTAGGGAACAAGTTTGCCTATTAGTGTAAATTTGTAACTGCATGAAATACGTGTAAAAGAATTGCAAATACTAATTATCATTATTGTGATGTCATTTGAATTCCTGAGTTTTCCAGTGTAGCGAGTACACAGTTTTTCAGGGTTTTGTTACTAAAAAAAGTTATTAAATTCTGCTGACCTGCTTTGCAGACATCACTCTCTTTAAAAAGAAATCTGGTTTTGCAGCCTGGTTTAGGTTAAAATGTATTTTTCCAAATGTCATGACATGTCATCCAACTGTAAATTATAGCATAGTATGGCATTCAATCTGTCCCCATTTTCCTAACTATTCTCCTGTCCTTTTCCTCTACTAAAATCTTCCATGGTATGGAACTGACTTTGATAAAATAACCTTGGAAGCAGCTCCTGGTGTGAGAAGCCCTGACACTGAGCCTCTAGAGAATTACAATCAGTCAAAGATATATAAATCAAATCAGTACTTTCAGCTGACTTCATTAGGGATGAGACTTGGCTTGTTTTTGGAAAATAGTCAATACTTTCTAATATTACTCTACAATTAAATTCCATCCTACACTATATAATTAATATAGGTGTCTGACACGTATTCTGAATGCATTTGTTCTTTCCCTTTAACCAGAGAGAGAGCCTCTTACTTGAATTAACTCTGATTGACAGTAGAGGTGAGACTAATCTTATTTTTTATCACCCATTTATATACAGGAAAAAACCATAATTATATAATGATTAAATATGGTATTAAAATGCCCAATTTAGAAAACAGCTCACAATATTTTTGCAGGAAAACACAAACAAACATATTTTTGGAAAAAGTATGAACATTATTGAAATTACAAGCATCTTAGCAATAAGTGACTAACAGTCTTTTTTCTGTTTATACGATAGAGCAATGACAGATGCTCTGACATATATTCAATCTGTTTCAGTAGACCATCACAGGAAAAAAATGAATTTCTTTTTCAAATTAAAAGAAGACAGAAAAATCCCTTTTCCTCAGACCTTCAAATACTTCAAGCCACATTTTCACTTAAAAACTTACTTCTTCTTCTACTGCCTTGTTTCAATGCTGAATTGTTCTATAATACAGCAGAGTGTAAACATCTGCATGTATTTTGGAAAAGAGCATATTTTAACCAGCACAAAAAGAAAGAACTCAAATACTGTTTCTTGAGAAAGAGCTTTAAAACAATGTGTAAAATAGATAGATTTTTGCTTCCATGTCCTCTGCTTGCACAGATAACAATCATGTCTCTCAAGACAAACCCAAGGACACTGTCCTTCACAAGGCACTAACATTCAGAGACTACATAGCAGAGATGCCTGGTAAAATACAAACAGGGTAATGCACAATTGTCCCTAGACCTGTCATTACTGCTTTTTTATTTTGTCATAATGGCAACAAATCAGTAAATTTTGCCAGAAAATTTCTCCAACCAGGTATCTCAGAGCAAAGTAAGAGTCCTGGAAAATGTCTTTAATTCAGTTTGGTAGGTCTTAAGCTAATATTAAAAAAAGTACTGATGTTTTCTTCTTCTAAAATGCTTTCTCAGCTTTCAGAGGGCATTACACTACCCTGAGAGGAGGATAATGGTACAGTACTCTCAGGCTGTTAATAGATGTCGTTCTGCTGTGGGATAGCTCTCTTGTTCTTTCTCTTCCTGCTTGGTAACATAAAGAAGAGTGGACTGAGTGTCCTTTCCTATTTTTCTCATCCCAAAGATCTGTCTCTTTAGCCTGGCTGATGGGTTTTATGTTTGGAGTCCAGAGCAGATGTACCCTTGTCTGAAGCACTAGTTGTTTTACACATCCAGAGAGTGGATTCTAGATTTGTTGCACTACTAAATTTGATATTCTAAAGTTTGTAAGCTTTAATTGCATAAAATCATACAACAGGATAGCGCTACACATTTCATTGGGTCCGTCTCTTATATACATATATATATATATATATATATATCAGTGTACGTGATCTTCAAAATCATATTAATTTGCCATATTGAGTAGAGTACAGGAAAATAATGAATAGTTCTTTTTTAAAGGAAAAATAACAGTTATTTGAAAACATTGCCATTTCAGTGTAAGAGTTTGTACATCTGTCTAACATATATGGAAATGTAAAAATACTCCTTTTACTGTCATAAAATTCCCTACATTTGTTTGAATATTACAGGAAAAGAACTCAGTAAAAACAGTGAAATTGCCATTAAATAGAAAATATAATATGCTCTTCAGGAAAAAAAAAAAACAACAAAACAACACAATCAGTAAATATCTAAATGTATTTAGTTGGGCAAATAAAATGATTGTTATAGATTGAAGAATGTATAAGCATGCACACTTACATAGGTGTATCAAATGGTATTTATTATACCCAGAATAAGATTTCAGTGCTTTTTGCCATCAGGGCAATAATGAAGACTTCAAGTTAAGTTGAATTCTGCAACAAGAATAATAACAAAACCTAATAATGATCTTTACTAAATTGCCTTCAGCTCAGTAGTGTGATTCAACTTGCCATTGAAACACATGGTCTAAAGTGAATATAATGAATATGTTTAGAGAATGAAGAGTTTCAAAGTTATTCTTTCATATAGATGTATTCATTGAGATGCTCATTAATCAGTGTATTGCCTTGGTCTAATTAGAGAAGGTAAGGTAAACCAAGGAAAAGAAACCAGAAGGAAGATATCAAAGAAAACAAAGATAAATCCACAAAACGTCTTCTCTATGTAAGCTAGTAATGCCAGATTTCTCTGCAGTCAGCAATTAATATGATTTCAAATGTTTCAATGAGATGGACTCCTTAGGAAAAAAAAAAGCATATGATAATTTTGAATCTATTGTTTGTTTCTTTTATAGCTCATGCATCTAGAAAAAAATAAAAATGAAAAATTCAACACCAGAACACTTTTCCTTGCTGATACTGCGTTTGTTTAGAGAAATAGCCACAAAAGGTTGGAGGGATTTCAGGTTTTACTGACTAAGTGGAGCTGTCTGCCTGATTAGACAAACTATGTTGACATAAAAAAAAGGTCAGATTTCAACTTATACAAGTTGATAAAGGTTTATTGAAAGAAAGGGCATAGATCATCATACTTTAGCTGCGTATCTGGTCTACACCTGTAAAAGAAATGAGATCATTAGTCAGCTGCTTTGTGTCATAGACTGAGCCTGTGAAAAGACACTGTCATTGTCCTTTTCACTGTTGACAGTAGATTTCACAGAGGAGCCTATACCATTCTTAATTAGGACTTTGTACTTTTTAATAAGCTTACTAGAGAGTTGCTGAATTTTGCTGACTTGTCTGTAGACCTGTTATCATACACTCAAGAGGCAGAAATAAAATCCACAATTTTCAGTGCAATTTTAGTTTGAGTAAACACTGCGTGATTGGACCTCAGAGTATGGTTAAGAGCATGGTTAAGTATTCCACTTTGCTACTGCAAAAGTAAGAAGTTGGTATCAAAAATTAACTATTTACTTTTGGAGGTTTGATTTGATTCAAGTCTTGCTGAGGTCACATGAAAGATTCTAAATGACTTTAATATATTTTGGATGAAGCTTCACATGTAAGAATAGAATAGAGATAGGATATTGAGATTTCCATGATTTACAGGTGATCTGGTGATTTTAAATCTCAGATTTTGTAACTGATAATATGGTGCAGCACTTTATCTGCTGTGACAGAGTTTTCTAGGACAGGGCTACACCAAGTGTATGCCTATTCACAGTCTGGCAGGATGCAGCATAACAAGAGAGAGGCCCTCAATATTGCAAAAGAGAAGTTTTATGGGGGAAATGAAAGAGCAGATGCTGTTAATTATTTGTATTTGAAAATAAAACTACTTTTAGCTTAGTCTCTGGCCATCAGACTTCACCTTTTTTAACAGTGCCTTCAAACAGTCACATTTATGAAAGAAAGAAGACTAGGTTTTCGTGTTATACTTCCTGCTTCTAGTGAAGACGTTTGCATCCTGAAACACTTTTCCACTGTTCAGACTTCAGAGATGTGAGGTGGATAACATTGCCACATGCCAAACCACCTAGGCACGCATGCGCTGTGTGAACGAAAGGTGTGTTCCTGTGCTGATGGCACATTACACATGACTCAGGTGATCTAGCTCACAGCTGGCCATTCTGATGTAGTAGTGTTAGCGGTGAGGTTAACGAGATTTCAGACATTCACCAGAAATTCTACCAGTACGGGCATAAGAATCATTGTATGGCAGAAGAAATTCCTCAAAACCTCTCACAGGGAGAAATCATCTTCCCACTCTGGGAAAAGGTAATTTCAGGCCTGGGGTGAATGGCACAGATTGGACAAGGATTAACTGCAGTTTGCAGGAACTGCTGTGTTTTGTATTACCTGAATTAAAAGAAAAAATAAAAATTACACTTTCAAAACACTGCTTCCACTAAAAAAAAAAACCCAAAAACAAGTAAGTCCCCCAAACGCAGAAGATACAGGAAAATTGTGCTACTGTTTTAATAAGCATATTAGGTCTGAATGTTTATTCTTTCTATTAATTTTACAGACCATGAAAAAACAAGCATAAATATGTGATTTGAATTTGTATAAATGAGGGAAAATACTTCCTGAAAACGTTTTCACTTTCCTCTAACTAACATGATTATGTTAGATAATATAAATACAGTCTTTCCATCACTCTCTATTGCTCAGCATTAGTGACAAAAGAAGTTTCAATAGCCAGCCTTTCTGACTGTCATTGTTTGTTTGTTGGGTACATAATGAGTTTTTTATTGCAGCATCTTTTTCTAAAAATATCCCTTCACATTTTTTCTGTGGGGCAAGACCCTGATTGAGGCCTTTCAGTACCTGATGGGAGACTACAAGAAAGATGGAGAGACTATTTACAAGGACATGAAGTGACAGAACAAGGGTGAATGGCTTCAAACTGAGGGTAGGTTTAGATTAGATATTAGGAAGAAATTCTTTCCTGTGAGGACAGAGGAACACTTTACACAGAGAAGATGTGGATGCACCATCCCTGGAGGTGTTCAAGGCCAGGTTAGATGGGGCTTTGAGCAATCTGGTCTACTGAAAGTTGTTCCTGGTCCCTTAAAGGTTGGAACTACAGTCTGTGACTCTGATTTTTAATTGTTTTGGCAAATATTGTCCCTTTGGTTTCATTGTGGAGTTTATTTAGAGTTGTGGTGTGGATTCACAACATTTGTCTTAATAGAAATGCCTCAGATATTTAATCTTTTGGACACTATTTTGTGCACAGATTAAGGCAAGATATTAAAAAAATATTCTTTGCAAATTTTTTAAAAAATTATTTTGGATTAACTGACATAAATATTAACTATTCAAAAAGCAGAAGTGGAGTTTCACAGGATTTTCCAGGCTTCTTCCATATGCAGTTGGAATGATAGATAAACATCTGGGTAATTTACCTCAATATAATAATACAGGGAGATCAGCCCTTGGAGTAGCCTACATTTTCAATAAGCAGTAGCAGGAACCCTGATAATAAAACAGCCTAGATTTTAGATGACTAAATTAACTGAGGTGAATCCCACCATTAGGATGTCACATTCCCATTCTGTTGTTTAGTTTCTTGCTTTTTGAGGCCTAGGACTTGCATAGCCCCAGTGACTCGTTATTCTTTATAGAAAAACAGTTTTTTATTCTTTGCTTCTCCTGCTGCTTCTTATAATAATTGGTGATTTTAAAATCTCCACAACTTTTTAGATTCCTGTATTAATTTCTAGTTTATAATTTTATTTATAGTTCAACTCACTCCCTAATATAAGACTATGGATTTTGCCTACATCCTCATTTTCCTCTGTAGCTCAGTTTCTGTTGATGTTTTAGTGAACATAGCACATGTCATTGCTCTCATTCCATTTATGTTAATATATGAATTCTATTCTCTTAACCTGCTATTTAGAATATAATACAGTAGAGTTAATTATATTCTGAGAGTAATGTAATTCTGAACTCTGTGGGATGGAAACAGTACTTGAATTTTCGATATCTTTGCTATCTTATTACTTCTAAGATTTAAGCAGATTTAGTACAGGTGAATTCATATTCAGAGATTTCATAAGTGGACTGTAGACATCAGCTTCATATGGGCTTGGTTATGACTTATTTTTCAGTCACAAAATGGCAATGAGATCTTAAGTCACTGGAGGTGTAAAGTAAAAATCTAATCCCAATCCCCCCCAAAAATCCATACATATTTGAGACCCAGTTTGTTACCACTACAGTCATATAGTAGCTTTAAATATGTTTTCATAATCTAGTTCTCTTTTTACATGACTCAGCAAACATATTGTCAGACCTGAGGAAAGGTGTTTACTCACAACTACTTTTTTACTGCTGCTGTTTTTGAGATGTTGTATTTTAGGAAGCTAGTGGCAGAAAGCCCCAAAATTTTCAGTGAGAGGTTCTATTGCAGTACTCTGGGTAGTGCCTTATGATCCAGGCAAGATTATTTAAGGTCAATGTTTTTTGCTGTAATATTTTTAAAGAAAATTTTCCAGCTGTAGCTTTGCCTTTTTTCTACCTTTTTGAATGTGATTGTGACTATGAAAACTATTGGAACACAAGCACTGCCACTGGGTCTGTTATTCTTTTTATACGTAATTGCAAAGCTGTACTAAAATCAGAGGTTATGATTTGGCCATAGGTTTTTAAGGAAAGTGCTTAATCTTTTCCTAGAGACAGGAGGGTTTTTTTTTTCGATTTTTTTTCTGTTCAGTTGGGGATTCTTTGTGTAAATGTCCCAGGCCTAAAGCTGTATAGTACACTTCAGCATAACTCTGCAAAAAAAATGTTGGATCACATTATCCTGTTATAATTTTTAAATGTCTCTGAAAACAATATTAAACTGTTTGGAAGAAGAAAGACTAAAGCAACATGGATTCCACTGCAATAAATAAATATTAACTACAACAAAACTTAGCATTTTCATCCCCCTAGTATCGGGATGGAGTAGGTAGGAGTGAATGAGATGGAATTCTTAGATTGAAATAAATATGTTTTCACGTACTTATCTGATGGATCCTTAAATAAGCCTTATTTAGGGTTATTTGAAATGTGATTTTCTTTATTGTCATGTGGTGTGTCTATTCTTGCAATAAAATAAAAAGTTTGATGGATCGTGTTGTTTTCTTCTCTAAAAAATGCAATGTGTTGTATCTCTGGCTGTCCCACAGAGCTGTAAATTGCTTCCATTAGTTTCCTTGCTTTTTACTTTTGTTGTCTTGGTAACAAAACATAATTTGTTCTTATACGTGTATTATAGTCAAACTCTATAAGTTAAGGTTGCAAAATTTCTTTCAGTAATAAACTCATATTTCCACCAGGACATAACTTTTTGGAGAAGTCTGACATTAAACTAAAACTTTCTTAGCTGAAGTTTATGAGAAGTGCACTTTGTCTTTAAAAGTTAATAGAAAATAATTTGCTTTGTACGAATGATGCACAATGGCAAAAAAATATTTCCTAAGGGAAAAGAAAAAGTAATAAAGATGGGATTCTTCTCCATAAATTTAGACATCTAAAAATTAGCCACGTAGGTCTAATAACTTAAGGGTCATGCTCAGTGAAGAGAAACAGACACCTCCAGACATCTAGTCATGACATTCCAAAACAGGATTTTAAAATAAGGGAAAGTGACAAGCTGAATTGCTCTGTGGAGGTGTCCATTTCTTTCCTTTAATGGTAAGTAAAATGTTGTGAAATTACCTGAAACTTGTCTGGATAAGTTTTAAATGCTTAAACTGGGGCAGAGGAATCCTGTTCAAGCATTCTGATCTTAATAAGGGAAACTCAAATGTATGTGATCTAAGAAGCTTTCTATTTTTTTTATTGCCCATTCTAAAGAGGGCTTTTTTTATTCCATGAACTTGATTTCAAATAGTTAAGAAACCATTCATTAAAGGAGAGATTCTTTGAAGCAAGAGGAGTCACACATTCCTGATTAAACACTTTTTTGTGTAGGGCTTCATATAACTGTTTTACTCAAAGAAGATTGAATGTCAACAATTCCATTCCAGCCCTTCTACCAAAACCATCTAATGATTTTACAGTGCTTGCTGGATGCTTTTCACATTTGATCATGACAAATATAGAAAATGTTCTAGGAGATGGAAAATGTTCTGCTGAACTTCAGGCCACAGAGTAGTCAGGGATCTTTAAGCAGTCATGGAGTCTATCTTGCTCTGTCAAATGTATTATCAGATTAGTGCCTGATGAAGAAATTGTACTGATTGCTTTTCAAATGGTTTGCTTTTTCTTCTTTAAATTAACATCCTTATATGGTTTAAATTGTCTCTTCTCTGTTTCTGTACACCACTCTAAATATTCTGGTCTTCTCCAGAAGAGTTAATAAGATTTTCAACTTTTTATGACTTTTTAAAAGATATTATCTTTCTAAATTTCTACTCTTTGCACAATAATAACAGCATATTAATTAGATTGTAGACTAATAAGGCATAAACTCTAGTGAAAGACATCCTACATCTTACTCAAAGCAAGTTATATGTTTCCTGGCTAGCTATATTAGAAATTTTTTATTCTTTGGTCAAAGGCCAGCCCTGGTCCTGGAGAAAAGATGCTAATTTGGTTGCTTGGGTTTGTCTCTTTCTTGTAGAAAAATCTGAGATCCTGAGCTTGTAAAGTCAGGTTTATATATTTTTCAATAAAAAGCTGCATTTGCTTTATATACAATATTCTTTGGGCACTCAAATGTGAAACCTACCCTTCTCATAAACCTAACCTTCTGTTGTGGATCTATGTCTGCCCTTTTTTTAGGCCTTTCAAGGACTGTCCCTTTTGAGATTTCCATATAGGCTTCAAACCTCTCTAAAGGTTTCCACAGACACAAAATGATATTTTCTATTTTGTTGCTTTATCCTTTTCCAATAATTTTCAAAATGTAATACATCTTCAGAAGAGTAAGTCACTGAGCACTGAGCTTGATAACTTTATAAATCTATCCACAGTGACTCCAAGCTCTCCTTTCAGAGTGATAATAGCCAACTATTGTTTGCAAACAGAGGAGGACCTGTGGGTGATGTGATGGTTAGAGGCTGTCTGGGGCATAGTGATCATGAAATGATCTAGTCTTCAATTCTTGAAGAACTAAGAAGGGGAACTTCCAGAATGCAGACTTTGGCCTGTGAGGGAGACTAGTTGAGGAAACCCCTTGGGAGGCAGTCCAGAAGGGCAAAGGATGCCTAGACGGCTGAGCATTCTTTGAGAAGGAAATCTTAAAGGCTAGGATCAGGCTGTCAACATGCGCCAAAATATGAACCAGTGGGGAAGAAGACCAGACTGGATGAACAGAGTAAGATTAAAAAAAGGGCAACAGAGCTGGTGAAGCATCTAGAGCACAAGTCTTATAAGGAACAGCTGAGGGAGCTGGGATTGTTTAGCTTGGAGAAAATGGGGTCAGGAAGAAATTATCGTTCTCTACAACTGCCTGAAAAGAGCTTGTAGCCAGATGCAGGTTCGTCTCTTGTCCCAGTAAACAAGTGTTAGGACAAGTGTGGGGACAGACTCCAATTGCACCAGAGGAGATTTTGATTGAGTATTAGGGAAAGATTTAGTCACTAAAAGACTTGTCAAGCTTTAGAATAGGTGGGGAAGTGGTTGTCACCATCCCTGGAGATATTTAAAAGATGCATACATGTGGCTTTGACATAGTTTAATGGTGGGCTTGGCAGTGCTGGGTTAACGATTGAACTCATTTATCTTAAAGGTCTTTTCCAACGTAAATGATTCCATGATTCTGTAACAGCTGACTTAGACCATGTGATTATGCATCAATACCTAATACTGGTTTACTCATGGACTTTTACATGATAATGGTTATTTTATTGCACTGTGAGATCTCCCTGCATCTCTCTGCAATCAAATTTCATTTTTACCATGCTGCTATGCATACTCAGCATATGTATGTTTCCTATCAGCATAATAGTTTCTTATCAAAGGCTTTTGGAAGTCTAGTTTGTTTAACAAATGGATCATCATCCTGCACTTCTGCAGACTAATTCAGAGAACTTGAATGGGTTTGTGAAATACAGTAAAAGCTGCATTGATTCTTTATCTTAGTTTATTTAACTGAATATTTACTTATTCTGTTCTTATTATAATTTTAGACAATTAACCTATTTCTGAAATCAAAACTATTAGTCTGTAATAGTTTGACTGGCCCTGAAGCACTTCTTCAAAGTTGCTGTGATTTTAGCCATTCATTCCTCCAATTCTGCAGCTAACTGGTAGTTTATATGACACAGTTACTACTTAAAGAAATTTTGATTCTGAATTCCTTTAATGCTTAGAATTAAATAGTACCTAAATTTAGCAAGAAGTTACTATTTGTTTTATTTATTTGTTCTTACATTCAGCTGAGAATGTAATTTGAGACAGTTGCTCCAAGATATTCTTGTAAGACCTCTCACATGGGACTCTTCCTAAATTCTTCTGTAGTGAAAAGTGATGTAAATCATTGCTTCAGATTCTCTGCTGTGGTTCCTCTCCTATATTAACTACCTTTCCTTTGCTATATTAAGTGTCTATTGACCCCGCAGACTTTGTGTCAAGTATTTTGCTTCTAACGTGTTTGAAAACATCTAATTAATAACTTCAAGCCTCCGGCAAATTGTTCTTCAAAGTAATTTTTTGGCTTATTAAAGTCTCAGAATTAATTTGCCAGAGCTTATTTCTTTTCCATTCACCTTATCTGGACACAATGCTCATTTTCTGAAAGATAACTCTTTACTGCTATTATCCATTTTATTTTATCTGTTTAACTATAGTTATTCTCTTCTGTTTCTATTCCTTAGCCAGACTGATTTTGTAGTTGCTTTGTCCCTTCAATATGGTGTCTTGAAGGAAACTCCATACTATCTATAGAAGATTTGTTCTTTGGCTGATTCTTTTACGTTACTGTAAGTGTTCTGGTTTTGCATAATTTCTCTTTTTGAAAGTGAACGTCTCTGCAGTGGTTTATTTTGTGCGTATGTTTTGCTACTGCCATAGTTTTGAACTAGATTGTATCACCCTGAGAAAGGCTCTGTCAGAGATACATTCTGGAACAAATCCAACCTACATCTCACAAGAATTATTGGTTACTCCCAAGAGTAATCTTTCTGAGTAACTGTTTCAAGAAGCTGAAGTCTAACAAAGTAACTTTAATCATCTGAAGTTTGATCTGACACCATTTGTTCAGATGCCTATCTAAATCTTCCTGGAAATAACTACAACTTCCCGTCATTACAGTGTTTATTGCTCTTGCAGCTTTTCTAGTCTCTCTTATTCACAGTTAGTGCCTGAAGACTGAAAATTAATATGAGAGTTTTAACCATTATTCTCATTCTGTTTAAGTATTATTTGTAATTATTATTATTTTTAAAAATCGTGGTTTATTACTCATTACTTGTTTGCTCTAAATAAACCTTTGTCTGGCCTGCTTAAGTAATTTGCAGCCTGATATGATGTTTGAAAAATCAGCTTTCTTCCCCAAGTTCATAAGTCTTCATAAGTTACTATCCTCATTAAAAATCAGGCAAACAAGTTCACCTATTTTATGCTTTACACTTCAAACATTTAAATAGGTGAGTGTGTTCATTTCCTTTTGGGATGGTTGTCTCCTCACATATCACATTCTGAAAAGGAGGCAGGTTTTTTCAGAAAATAAACTTGACTTTTAAATTCCTCTTTGTTTTAGAAGATCCTCATTCCTCTTTAATTAAAAAGTTTATTTCAAAGGAATCTGTGTGCTCTTCTGCAGCTCTGAGCTTTCTCATAGTGCTTAGTGTAAAAGTTTCCCATAAACTTTTAAGTTTCAGCATCATGATTCTATTTTCACTTACGGGTAGCTCATCTGAAATAACAGACAGTTTTATAAAATAGACATCCACCTACTTGATGAGATTTTTTCAGTTTTGAAAAAATTTTGAACATTTTCCTCACACAACTGTCTACAGATGAAGAGGAACTCAATCCGTCCAGACTGGTGCATGACTTCGCTCAGTCTTGATCTTTTACTTCTCACTCGTTCATTTAACTTTGGCTCCAGAATCTCTATTCTCCTGTCCCATGTCATGCTACAAATGTAAGCCATATAAGCCATATATGACCATTATTCCATTGTCTAGACCACGATGTTCTTTGCTGTATTAAGTCAGCATACTCTCACTATTGTCATCACAGACACAGCTGTCTATCTACATGATCTATGTCCTATTATTGTTCACTTCATCACTTCACCAGACTGCTCTGGAAGTTCAGCATATACCTTTCTATCTAGTCAGATCTTGTTGGCCAAATATTTTCAGCCTTTTATAGAATCAGAGAATCTAGAACATTTGAAGTGGAAAGGGGCCTCTGAAGATCAGGAATCCACCCCCATTGTTCAAAACAGAGTCCACCAGGAGGTTTCCCAGTACCATGTCCGGTCAGTTTTTAGTATTTCCAAGGATCAAGACTCCACAATGTTTCTGATCACCAAATGGAGCTACAGATGCTTGTGTCCTACTTTGCTGTGGGGGCACATCACTGGCTCATGTTCAACTGGCTGTCCAACCAGACTCCCCATTTTCTGCAAAGATGCTTTTCAGCTGCTTGGCTCCTCAGCATTTACTAGTGCATGGGCTTATTTCTCTCCAGGGTCATGGCTTGGCATTTCCCCTTACGGAACTCAATATCCTCCTGCTAGGAAATGGTTTTCCCCAATGGCAGTATCCGCTAATGGCCTGGAAGTGGGTCTACTTAGGATGTCTGTGCACTTTCTCTGTGAACAATAATGCCACATATAATTTATGTCACTTATAAAAATGAAAGATAAAAGGAATTAAAAAGGCAATAATGTAGTTTTGACCCTGGTCAGCGGTCTGTGGTAGGTATATTCTACATCACCATGCCAGTTTCTTTATTTCTAAATTTATCTATGTATTTCTGTACCAATGCTCTGCTCAGATATGTTCTAGTTTGATATTATAGAATTAATTATTTCAGTAGGCTAAATTATTCTCATTCAGGTTTTCTTAACATTTCTAATCATTATAATTTGACTTATGCCATACGTTGCCATACGTGGTCAGCAGGTATTGTTCATTGTCTTCCAGTCACTTCTGCTTAAAGGAGTGAGTAACAGTGAATTCTTCCATAAAAAATCTCCAATATTTTTTTCACTGATAAGCAAAATCTATATATTTCCTTAATTTTTTTTTTCCCACATCCTGCTAGGGCTGTTCCTAAACACTGAGCGATAGTCTTGCCACCATAGTACTGCTCAACAGAGCTTGAAATTAGCAAGAGGAGCTCAGGCTGTCTGACAGCTAGTCCTACCACGGCCGCCAAGTCTGAACAAACAGCAGCAGCTATTTTGCTCACAGGGGAAATAAGGTTAGTGAAAATATTAAAGAAAAGTGAATGCCACTGCTGGCATGGCAACACTTTGCAGTAATTGGTTCCTTTTGATTCATGCTGGCCTGATTCTGAGAACTACAGATGGGAAACTTAGAAGATTTAGGTTGGAAGCCCTAGCTTGGAGCTTATAAGCTCTTCTTAAGAAATGGCAAACAGATCAAAAGTTCACTGAAGTAAGTGTAATTCTGTGAATTCCAAGAACATTTCTTGCTAATTTCTTTGAGAGAATTCCTTGATTTGAACATGTAGAATGGCAACTACTGTAACCATTCAGCTGCAGGTGCTGTTTTTCATGAAAAGCTGCAGTCTTTGATTTTTTCCTCAACTAAACTCTACCTCATTCATCAAAAACTGACCCTGACCATTCCTTCTTACTACAGAAATCAGATTTGTATAACTAGATAATATGATTAGTTTTGAAAGACGTTGCTGAAAATTTGTTGTAAATATTATTAAAATTACTAATAAAGAAGAAAACTCGTGTTCAAAGGCTAGATACAAAACCAAAAATCATTAACTAACACAAACAAATAGTGAAAACAGCTTGCAAAAAATAAATTTTCTCATTCAGAGATGCAAATATGAACCATATCTGAACTGTGCAGCTTAGCAAACCAAACTGGAGCTCTCAAATGAATTGACGAGACTCTCAGAAATGTTGAGGAGATTGTTTGCTTTTGGTACTCTGTTGCTTGGCTAGGAGTGTGGCAGTTGATAAAGTTTATATTTCTCTTCCTGGTTCTGCCTTAAACTGTGAAACGCATGAGAAAGATTAAAAAAAAAAAAAAAAAGGTAAAAAGAGTGAATTTACCAAACCTTTTCCAAGCCTTAAGTTTAAATATGACTTAAGTTTAGAGTTGCAGACTTGTTTGAGTGAAATTACTTCTGTCATTTTCAGAGGGCTAATTCTGCTTTCTTGACCTCATCAAACTTGTACTGATTGACAAACATGATAATACTACAGATTGAGGATGCTAATTCATAAGTATTCCAGAGAAGTTGTAGAGTCTTCATCCTTGGAGGCACTCAAAACCCAAATGGACACATTGCTGAGCAACCTGCTCTAGCCAGCCCTGGTCTGTGCAGGAGGGATGGACTAGGCAACCTCCAGAGGTCCCTTCCAAACTCAGACTTTCTGTGATAATCTAGGCATAATCTCCCCCCAGAAGATCTTGATGAATTTAGTGGCTGTGGTATTTTTCCTAATTTGCTTGTTTCCTGCCACATTACATCAGAACCCTGATCTCGGAGTCAGCATGGGGTCTTATGAGGCAGATAGTTATTTATACTGAGCTTTTTCATTTGCTCCCAGTTCACTTATATGCAAAAATATTTAATATTTAATAATTTTTTATAATTTTAATAATTCCTTCCTTAGTATAATATGTCAAGAAAAAGAGTACTTTAAAGAATATTACTGTCTTCTCAAATGCAGAAATGTTAATCTGGGAAGGTAAATGTAATGTTGCGTTTTAAGAAAAGCACACAGTGTGAATTATGCGGCACAAAACAGCTGCCTTTATAACCCTGACAATTCAAAAGGAATAGAGAGGGAGAACAGAGTGAAGCAGTGTGTTTCAGTCACTGTATCAGGCAGATGTAACACCACCCATGTGGCTGGCAGCTAGTGAGCCAGAAAATCAAGCTTTACCGTGAGTAAAACCCTAGATCCCATGAGTCTGTTTTCCATTCTAAATGGTTAGTTGCTTTAGTGGTATTTCATTAGGATTACTCACATCATCACATCCCAGTGATCCTGTTCCATATCTGCTCTACCATCAGTTTCCACCAAAATTCTGCTATACTCTGGTTTGATTACCTGCAACAGGAAAACACATTCAAA
Organism: Struthidea cinerea; assembly: GCA_013397865.1. Taxonomy (NCBI): domain Eukaryota; kingdom Metazoa; phylum Chordata; class Aves; order Passeriformes; family Corcoracidae; genus Struthidea; species Struthidea cinerea. The sequence continues at coordinate 787,426 of VZTI01001286.1, forward strand.
GATGACCTTTAAGTGAATTATTTTATACATGCTGAGGTCAGCTCTATTTTGACATCTGAATTACAATATAGAGAATATAGCTAGTCAAGGCTTCAAGCATTTTGTTTTCAGCATAATAACTACAAACAAAACTGCTTTAATTCTCCACAAATAATTTAACCTTGGAATTAAATACACATGTAAATGTGATAGTCCCACACCTCAGCTTGTGTAGGCTTTCAACTATCCACTGGATTATTTGTGTTTCCAGATACCACAGAAATTCAGGCTGCCAGCGCAATTCCTTAAAGACTTGTCATGCCTACCCAGCAAAGCAGCACTACCGTTGTTTGATTAATGTCCTGATATTCTGCTCAAATTAGCAGTACCATTTCAAAGTATTTCATCTCCTGAAGGGAAATTGCAGCCTGATATTCAAGGGATTAAGCTGCAGATAAAACAATTATCTTTTAATGACATCTTTCCTCCTCATTTTCATGTTTTTTTCATTATAAGGCAGTAACATAATTTATAAACAGAAGAAGGCTTTGTAGCCTTACATATTTAGAGATGTTCCATATAAAAGTCTTCATTGTTTGTCTTAGCAATCAAACAAAAGAAAATGTGACAACTCAATCATTCTGCACTTCAGCAAAACCATCTTTTATTAGGACTGCAGAAATTCAGCAGAAGTCTCTGTCTTCCTGCAGATCCTTTGTCATGTGGCTATTTTAAAATAAAATGTTGAAAACCAGACATATTCATGACATATTCTGGCTAATAAGAATCACATTTCTTGTCTAGATTGAACAATCTGACTGAGCTCTCTTAAATAGGCCAGAACTGTAAATAAACCATCTTTTATTATGCTCTAAAGGGACAATAGCAGTTACATAGATAAATGTAATAGGAGGAAAAAAACTTCTGAAGAGTGTGCTTAAAAGAAGAATATTACTGGAAACAATACTGTGTTATAGTAAATAAAAACCATTTATTGATCAGAATAAATAAATAAATTTTATTTGTATCTCCATTCAGTTAATGTGAGGCAACTATATATTAATCCACTGTTCATACTCTTATTTGAACTCTTTCTGTGCAGCAACACAGAGGGATGGGTGTAGTTTTAATCTGAACAAGCAACTTGTCTGGCTTTGGGGCAATGATAATATTGTACAATAAAACCATTCCAGATACTGCAGTGAATAGGGATCAGTGAGGCTCCTGAACTGTCAGAACACACAATGTTTCGGACATGGCAACAGCACTTTGGATGTTGGTCTCCTGGTCGTTTCAGAAGAGAAGCATGGGATGCCAGGGTTTATCAGCAGTTATTTTCCTGTCCTTTCCTTAGCCAGTTCTTGGTGGAGGGAAAAAAAGTGACCTGTAAATTCTTCTCCACTTGCTAACCTCTTCTCATCATGTTTAATGAAAATTATAGGCACAGCTTCTGTAAAACACAGGCCAGCATTACCACTGAATACCAGGCTTTTTCTGATCTTCTCTGTTAATTGACCTCTGTTGCAATGAATAAGGGAGTGTCTTTGGAGGATGTTCTACATTTAAGTGATTCTTTTGTTCCTTTCCTTCTCTTTGCTCAAACCTGAAATTGGTTTAGGACTGGCTTGTGAGTTGTGCTAGTTTCTGGCCAAAGAAGAATAAAGATGCCACATAAAGAGTTGTATTTATTCTAAAATATCACAATTCCTTCCTTAGTATGAAACAGACAGCTCTAAAATGCTTTCACAGACCATTTCATTTGAAATAGATGTGCATGCAATATGCTGACTTTTCTTCTGTGCAGTTTTTGAATTCTTCAAACTATTTTTTTAAACTCACATGACAGAATGTTACGTGTTTCAAACAGTGTACCAAGAACATTGGTGGGGCTTTCACTTCTCGTTAATGTATGTGTGCATGAGAGAAAAATGCACTCCTGTCAATATTTACAGTAAAAAGCCAAACTTAGGAGTACAGCCTGAATAAAGAAATCGGTTCATGGTAACTTCAATAAAATATAAGATACACCTTTTAGGAAAATACTACTGCTCCTGGATATATTTTAGTTTTGCATCAGTAACACCTCAAGTGCCTGTTTCTGTACACATAAAAAAAGAAAACTTGAATTTTTTTTTTTTCCAAAGAACTAATTAAATACCAGTGTTACACACACAGCACAATCACACACACCCACTTGTGTGTATATGCACACAATCACACATATAAAGACAAGACATTAGAGAACATTTGGCAAAATCAAACATTGCAGAGTGTGGAAATGTTGAGCAGTTTCCCTTCCTTCCTTTATCCTTTGTAGAACAGAATACCTATGAAACTTTTGCAGGCTTTGTTTTTCTTTTCCCCAAACCCAGAACAGTGTGACTTCACTCTGATGGATTTTTAGCAGCAGTAAAGACACATCTCAGACACAAAGATCACCTCCATCAGTCAGCAATGCATACCTTGTCACCCTGAAATAAGAATTGCTAAACATTCTCAAGAAGAATCTTCCAGAGTATTTTTAACATAGGCAAAGAAAATACATTTACTTCATGTGTTCTTAGAAATGTCTGAATCATTTTGGTTGAAGTTTTTTGGTTGTTTCTTCAGTGACAGATGGACTAAAGATCTGACAGATGAGCTAAACTTTCTACTAGAGAAGAAAATTCTCATGTGTGTGCCTTTTGGGTATTCAATCTGTCTGCATAAAAAGTTAAAATACATATTTCCATGTCTTTACATATGTATTTCTCACTCAATCAAGCCACCTTTGGATGTGGCTTTTGTTGTTGTTGTTTAATTATTCATTTATTTCTTTTCCCCCTTATTTTTATCCATAAGTCATTAGACAGTTCACTTCCTTGGGTTCTAAGACTGTACTTTTCACTCTTTTTTTAAAATAATTGTCTCCTTTTAGGAAAAGGAGATTCTAAGACAGGAATTTTAAGGCAGGCAACAACACAAAGAATATTTTTTTTACATATGAAGAAAGATATTTTGTAGAAACAGGGTAATTGTGCAAAAGAAAGAGAGAAAAAGGAATAGAGGAATGAATTTTGTATTTTGCTGATCTAGTACATGGAGCATATCGATGGTACTCAGAAACACCTTACTGAATCCTGCTCAGGTCCCTATTTTATGTGTGACCTTGGTTTCTCTGCTGCTCAGCTCCTGTGTGTAAGCTGGGGACACTGTTTCTCCAGCATAACTAGGTCATCAAAGAGAGAGGCACCTCTGGAGGCCATTCCATCCTATTCTAAAACAGGTGTTTAAAACAGAGGAGATAAATCAGCAGAGGAAATGGCTGCCTCTCTCCATTGTCTTAGAAGGAATTTGGAGAAGTAACTTAGATTGGCTACCAAATTTATGAATAGCTAAAAGAAAATGAAATACATCACAATATTTAGGGACAAACTGCTTTTTCTGGTTAAAGAATTGTTTGAATTTTGATGTAAATACTTAAAAGTAAAAATATTTTAGAAGCTTCTATGTTTTCAAGTAGTAGATTGCTTTCCTCTCTGTGCTTCCCTCATGTTACCCACCATGACTCATTATCATTGATTTATACTTTAGTATTTTTTTATACATTCTGCATCCTGAGTTTAATCAGTAGCCTTAAATCTTTGCAGCCCTTTAATCTGAGTATTTAGAACCACCAGAGTGAAAAGCAAATGATTTATACATATTCTCTTAAAGTTAAATGTACACTGTCTTCTCTATATAATTAAAACCAGATCTTCATCAGACTTCTTGTCTTTTTCTGTTATTTTTTTACTTCTTCCTTTCTTGTTCTTCTTTTTAAAAAATATTTTTTTCCTAAACTGCGTCTGACAATGTAAGAAATCTCTTAAACTGAATAAGAAATTAACATCTAGCAAGAAATAAGTTGTTTTAAAATAGGCATTTTTCAGATACACCCTTAGATAAAAAAACAATTCCCAAATACACAGCGTAAGAGGTCCTAAACATTCAGTTATTTCCTCTAGAAATGATAATTTAAACCATATGATCTATCCAAAAGAATATTGTTCATTTTAGAGACTGTCAGGCTTACTTTAGCCCCCAGAATAATGCTATAACATTCATGGCTTTACAATACACCATTATAAGGGGAAAAGAGAAAAGAACTGCCTTGTTGAATGCAATTTTTCAAGAAAGACATTCCTTTTTCACTTTAATACATTTAGAAATCTCATGAAAGTATCTGTCCAAACAGCTATTAAAAGCTGACTACAAAGATCTTGCTGCCTGAATGCAAAATACAGAACATTTATGGTAAACAAAAGCAAAGTCTTGTATCATATTTAAATAGTTCTCCTTCATAAACACAATGGACTTCTGAAAATAGATTTTTAAAGCCAGGAGAGATCTCAGACCCACTGATTACAGGTATTGCATTTGGTGGGCTACAGAATATCATCAGAGTTAGGCCAAATTACTTACAGTTTCCTGAAACAGATGTCCTAGACATTTCTTTATCTTGCCCTGAACATTTCGGGAAATGGAAAGTCTGAACGAAAGCAGAACTGTCTGTCTGTTTTCACTGGGTGAACTGACTTTTGACCAAATAAAAACCTTTGCAAAAGCAGTACAAGCTATCTAGTGGGCTTGACCAGAGATTGTGGCACATCTACATTATGCTGCTGGTTCAGGGGAAGATCGCAACTGATTAATTTCTTGATCTGCCACCTTTGTAAGTACTTGTGAGTTTCTACATGCACATCTGAAAGGTTAAAGAAATAAAGTTCAGAGAACAGCTGAAGGTTAGCTCAGCTGAAGGTTAGCTCTGCTAACAACAAACCTTAACAAATCTGTATCATAGATCTTTCTCCATAACATGATTTGGGAAGTGCAGCTATTAGAATTACCTTACTGAGTTTTCTGTCTTCTGACTGATGCATGATCTCAGAGTACTTCCTCTTATTTTGTTTCTCCAATTAGAAATCTAACAGATTAGTTGAAACCACTAGTGAAATTAGTTTCAGCAAATAAACAACTTCACTGGAAAGGGCAAGTAAAGGTCATATAATCAATCTGAAAACAGGTATCTTCCTCTGGATCAGTCTATGGCAATAGAAAAGGTTACTTTATTTAACTGTTTATGCCTTCCTGAAAAGTTCTGGCCCTCATTGATCTGTCAGTTACATAACTTGCATGAATACTCCCTAATTTGCTGAAACAATGTAATACCACCTTTTTTTCTCAAAAATAATGGAGCTGGTATTCATAGTGCTGCGATGATGGTAGGTTTGCAAGAGATTCATGTGCTTTGTGGAAGTGTTGAGGAGAAATATCAGATACTAAGCCAGCTGGATCAAAGAAAGACACCTGTCCAACAGCATCATTTGCATCTTAGAGGCAATTTAAGGAGCAGCTGACTGTCTTCTCAAAGCAAATGAGGTACTGATGGTAACTTCTTGCTACGAGTTATGTTAAGGTGTTAAACAGGATGATAGATATGCACAGAGATGAGATGAGGATAGTGAAATATTTTAACAACTTTGCAGTCATCAGTTTCAGTATTTGTCCTTATCTATGGTTTTAAGGAAGAGAAATAATTTTTGCATTAAGAGTTTTCTGCTTTGTTCCACTTCCATCCCTCCTCCGCCACAAGCAAAAAGGTATATTTACTTGAACAAGTCTTGATGCTTGATTCCTCTCATGGTATTGTGTTCCATGATGTGATCTGACTGACTCCAATTGAGTGTGAAGCACATTCTGTTATACACTGTTTTGAACAGTGAGTCCAATTGCAGTTGCTTGATACATACATTTTTATCTTTGGGTCCACTGCTGTCTGCTGCTGACTACTTGTCAGACTTTTCCTCATTTTAAAAAAATTATGATAAATCTGACATATATTTAAAACACTTGCCAGCTCTTATTTTTCATAGCTATTGTGTAAAGGATTGTGATTTTTACATTAAAAGAAAATGTTCTTACTAGAGCGTAAGTACAGTGTTCCATCCAGCACAGTTCAAATTGTATGTATTTTCCATTTTTCATGGAGTCACTAAGTGTTACAACTATTCATTTTGTTGGTCACCTCTTCTGCTTCAAAGATCAGAAGAGAAATGAACATTAGTTTTAACACATTCCATTATCACTCTGGTGATGTGTAAAAGGTTTGCTAGAAATTTTTCTGGAAAACTTCAAACCAACATTTTAAAAAATGACATAACCTCCCCTTCTCATCTGAATTTGACATGGTGTGGGTTGAGAATGAAGTTAGTGCCTCAGCTGGCCACACTTGATTTGATGGTACTGATTATTAGAAATGTTTCAAGTTCATTGCTCATTGTTAAGTAGGGATCCTATGTCATACTGCAATTAAAAACAAAACTGCAGATGCAGCCAATAGACTACTTTGATATCACAAAGGAACAAAAAAGGAAGATTTATTACCACCTTTAAATTTAACTAGATTATAATTTTTCCACACATTCTATACTTTCCTTACATTTCTCAGGAAATTCTGTAATTCCAGTTGAGCACCTTGATAACTGACTGTTATTTGTGTATTTATTTATTGATTGGTTTAAGAGAATCAGAATATGTAAGACAAAAGAACATTAGGAGAAGTTCTTGCCATTTCACTGATTTGTGGATACATATAGATAAGATTTATAAGGTGGGACTGTAACACCTGATTTTGCTAAATCTGAAAAAGAGACACCTAAATAGGGACCCTAATGCTCATCTTTAACACTTTAATGGCAGACTATAGTGAAGATGGAGTCAGACTTGTCTTGGAGCTGTGCAGCAAAAGAAACTTGTGTCTGAAGACAGTAAATCTGCTGAACAAACTCTGAGAGTACTAGTTACTCGGAAAAAAAGGGAAAAAAGAAGGAAAAAAAAGCATCCCAAAGAGAGTCAAAGATGAAAGGTGCATGCGTGAAATGATCTTTCCCAAATTTACGGCCCTATACTATAAAATAATGAAATAATGATTACTTGTAACGTGACATCATAAAATATTTTGCTGGACTGAAATGTAGAAGGTGAATTCTTAAAACCTTACATGTTCATAGTCCCAGTTAGTATGCACAGAAAGAAACCATGCTGGAATGGCTGAGTAGAATATTATAAAATTACTGTTTTATCTGCATGAGTTTTTTTAACAGAATATTAAGAGGAATAAAGCTTTTTAAGTCCACTCTTAAGTCCACTCTTTAAACAGAAAAACTTTCAGTTCTTGCTGTTACATAACTATTGAGACATGTTCAGAGACAATTTCAGAGACAAAGGAATGGAATAACATTAGAATTTCATGGTATTGTCTCTGTTAGAAGCCCTGCTAGGAAAATGGGGGAAAAAAAGTTTTGACAGATACTGTTTTCAAACCAACTAGCAAGTATTCATGAAGTCCAACAAATTCTAATGATTTCTCTTTTATTTCCCATTTCATCCTGGCACCATAAAAGTATATGGGTTCAACATCTTCTGCCAAGAGTATACACAGTCACTTCCATAATTTATGCTTATCTCTCACAACTCCCTAAGTTACCATAAAATTCATAAAGTGCAAACATGTTATTAAATTTTGTGCATAGTATACTCTGTGGAATGAAAATTGTAATGCGAATCTGGGTCTCCAAAACAATTGTTTCATTCTCAGTGCTGACACTACCTTTAGGTAATTTTTCTCATTTTTTTTTAAGTCTACCTTATCTAAAAAGTGTTCTCCTGTTCCTGTGTCAAAATATCTATTGCTAATGCTTTTAAAAAATTCACAGTACTGTGTAAGTATTGATTATTTTTTCTACTGTGGGCATTATGATAATGAATCAGCTCAGTCAGATGAAGTAAGTCTTAGTGACTGGCAAATTAACCTGGTAATTTTCTTTAATAAACTTATTTTCTAAATTAAAGAAACAGAGGAAATGCCATGCTTCTGGACCTTTAGTAAAATATCAGTTCCATAGAAGGGATAACTACAATCATTAATTAAACCAGAAAAATGCATATGAAAGAACTAGCTAAAATGAAAAATTTAAATAGACAGTGATATTAGGAACATTATATTATTGTCAGGACTCCTCAAGGATCAAAATAGGATAAATATTAACATCAGTGAAGAAATGTGTTGTTTAAATATGGTACAATGAAAGCTTGATCAAAAGAAAATGAAAAAAATTGTCTAATGCTTATGAATGAAATTTAATGGTAAGAATTTTGAAAGACTCTTAGGAACTAATAATAACAACCTTAGGAACTAACAGTAACAACCTAAGTGTTACTCTGCAAATATCAGCAGTTGGAATTTACTATGGAAGAGAAAGAACTTTTTACATTAATTGATTACAGGTCAACTATAAGCCACACGTATCATATAGCTGTGAAAATGGAAATGTGATCCTAGATAATGTCAGTCTTAAGTATTTCCAGTTAGTTTTGGAAAATTTTAACAAAATGCAGGACCCAAAATTTAACAGATACTGTGAGCAGTTCTGTCATGCAAGTCATCCATGCTGAAGAAGGGTAAATTTAACCTCAATGAATGCAAACAACAACTGCTATGATGATCTAGAGTCCCTAAAAGTCAAGTGTATAAGCATGGAGTACAAAAATGTAAATCTGGTTAGCAATAGTCTAGAAAAAGAAAGGAAGGAAGGAAGGAAGGAAGGAAGGAAGGAAGGAAGGAAGGAAGGAAGGAAGG